>JAHREE010000266.1:32897-98567 GCA_033628505.1 Tringa tobata
ACCTTTCAGTGCCCTCATTTTGGAGGTCTTATGCCCTTGACCTATAACGTGAGTAAAGGTTTCTGACTTTTATTGATAGAGGATCCTCTCAGACCAATTACTGTATGTCACCTTGAGGATGCAGTGTGTTCTTACATCTGCGCTCTGGTTAACAGTGTTAAAGAAACAAGAAGAAATTAAACTGTGGAACAAATTATTGTTTTTATTAAGGGAGCATTGGGAAACTAGCTATTTTTGCAGCTCTTTTATAATGGGTACTTTACAAAGTAAAACACAGCTTCTGGTCTTGAAAATACACAATCTAAACAGGCCGTGCAAGTGTGTGAGAGGACAAGAATAAAATGTACAGTCAGAATGAATTAAAACCCATTTTTTAATTGCTGTCTATATTTGAATGTATTTTTTTTTTCTAATGAGAGACAGGTTCTGTTTAGGGCATGAATAAGAAAAGATGAAAGGTAAAGGGCAAAGAGGTGGACACTGGTAGCGACTGGATTGTAGTTAAGGGGATGTGCAAGTGTAAGCACAGATTTATGACAGTAATTACAAGGGATTTTATTTGTCCTGCAACCCAAGTTAGTAATATTTTCAAGCATCTCTATAAAAGAAGTTACAGTTTCTTGTGAAGTGTACGGTTTTGAAATAAAGTTCTAGATTGGAAAAATTGCAGTAAATATTTGGATGTAATTTTTTTAAATGTGCAATATGTCTGCGTATAGTGTTTTCCTTTTTTTAAAAAAAAAAGCCAACTGATCAAAAAACATAAACAACCTCCCCCATTCCACCAGAGCTTTTAATGTCATTGAAAGCAACTCTTCTATTTCTTGATCAGTTTAACTTGTTTTAGGGTTTGAAAGATTTTCTCCAGGGAAGTAAGTGTAAAGTTTTCCTGGTGAATGTTGGCAACTGCAGCTGAAAGGATCCTTTGAAGTTAAATATTTTCAGATAAAAATCTAAAAACTTGGTGGTGGCAAGTCACTTTTCAAATACAGCTTTATGTGGTGAGGCTGTCCAGCACAGAAAGGTGGTTTCTTTCCTTCAAGTTTCTGCTCATCATCTTTCTATCTTAGTCGGAGAGAAAATGAAATTAACAAGGCCGGTCAGTGTCACTTGCTGTAGTTGGAGCCCTTTAGGCGAGCGGCACTGTCAGTAATGCTGTCTTCCTGCTTATCTTAAAATCTGTGCCGTTCCCTCCATACAGTTTCAAAGGCCTGGGGGAGGAAGAGTGCTGTGTTCTATTTAACAGCAGGCAAGCCTCTATAGGGTCAGGGAAGCAATTCTTTCTTATGTTTTTTAACATCATGGGGAGCAGTCAACCATGGCTGTGTATTTTTTAGATTTCTATTGTAGCTGTTTTCATAGAAGGCTTTATTAATGAGAAAAATGTTAGGTCAGGGGTTCTGATATCTCTGTCCTCTATGAATTTTACAGATAGGACAATACTTCTACCTTGCTGTGGAAGAAGTAGAGTAGATCCTGTGTGCTTCTAGACTGCTCAGCATTTAAAGGACACTTAAAGATAGAGAAAACATACAAAATGAAAGTGTCTCAGATAATATCACTGGATAGGCCCTAGGACTGTTTACTAAGGTTGTGGTTTTTCATCTTGGACAGTTTAGGAAGGGCTACAATTAATTTCACTTTGTTTTCCTAGGTTAACATGTGTTTACCTTCGAGTTTCCAAAAAAATGTCAAATGGATGTTTTAAAGATGTTTCCTTGGCTGTTTTTAAATATAAAGATGAAATTGAGCAATGGTACTTTTGTAAAGTATTGTGTTAAGAAAATTTAAAACTAGTTTGAACAAGTAACCTGGTTGACATATGAAAGATGTCTGCATAAATAATGTGGTTGTCTTCATGTTTTTACTTCAGACACGGTATTAAATTTGTATATCTCACTGGGCTGCCTTGGCATACTATGAGCTAGACAATACTTCAGGTAGCTTATTTGGTGGTGGGTTTTTTTGTGTACTTTGAGTGCATATGGTAATAGAAGGGAGAAATAACTTAAAATCAGAATAAGCTCTTGGCCTTTGGTGTAAAACGTGTAGCAAATGTCTTCATGTAGTCAGAGTGACACCAGTGGTTCCTTCTCCGCCATAATGGCAATCCATCAATGTGGTAAAGTCACTGAAACTACCTAGATGACAAAAAAGACTTCTATTCTCTTATGACACTTAAGAAATTACTTCTAGATTTATGTTTATTCTCTGAACTCCCAGGGGTTTGATCCCTGATTTTAATCATTTTTGTATATGTGATCAGAGGACGTCAGGATGTGGCCGTTCTGTAGAGAGTGGAGTGTAAGGAATGTGTGGAAAGAAGATGATGATAGTCAGGGTGGGGTGGAACGTCCAGAAACATTTGTCCAGTGGGCTGTGGCAGAGAATTTATACATGCGAAGCTTTCCTCAGAGCCCTTATTTGAGTGGCATAACCACAAAATTGACAAGTTGATAGAGCTGGGAAAAGATGCAAAGTGACAACTTAAAAAATCAGGCTGGGGACATAACCAGGAATGGCTATGTATTCTTAAAATGTGTCCTTGACCTTGACCACTTGTAATTTTTAACAAGGAAGCTCTGAATGGATGTGTTAAGGGTGTGAAATTAAAGCCACAGAAACGGTCTGTCCACTGTTTGAGACTGAGTCATGGCTTTGGGAAACCTTCTGTTGTGAGTAGCACATCTGAAGGAAGGCAGGCAGCTTTCCTTCCCTGTCAGCTGAGGTAACTGCATAAAGGTGCCAGGGTACTGCACCATTACCTTTCCATTTTGTGTCTCCATGTTTGTAGTAGTAATCAGTTATAGAAGAAAGAAAAATTAAATTATAAGAGTAAAGCTACCTGTGTTTATGCCTGGAGATATTAAATATAATGAACAATGGAACTAAAATATTTTTGGGATTATATACTAACTAGAGCAACTCAGATGTTTTAACTAACGAGAAGTATTATAGTGAAAATCAAGTTTTTCCTTCCCAGGGTTTCACCTTGATATTGAAGGAAAGACTGTGCACTTTTCAGCTCCCTGAACAAAAGAGAACACTTAATATATTGCTTTTGAAATAATCCTCTTCGGTATGCTCTATTGTTATGAAGGAAAATGGGGCAATATGAATCTGGATGAACAGGTGAAAAGATCCCATTTATTCCTCCACTGAGCTTCTCAATTAAAATTCAAGGATTTCTGAAATGTCATCTTTAAAACATCAATAGGATATCTGAGCAGGAGGTGTGCAGAAGGGAGTAGGAAAATGCACTTTTACATCATTAGATCTTGGATGTGATACTGAGTAAGAGTTCAGTCCATCTTTGAAATCTTTATCTTTTTAATTGTTAATAGAAGTGCTTAGTATTAAATTAAAACTGTTTCTGATTAGTTGCTACTGTTCTTATTCTTAAGCATCATTTGCTTATGCTTTCTTACTCTGTACTTGTCTGATATGTCCTGTGGAATTCCTCAGGAAGTGCTGCATTACATCAATCACAAAGAATTTATGCTCTGCCTACATGAATTTACAGGTCAGGCATAACTCCTTGCTGTTTTCCTGAAATAACTCAAGGAATGAGTTGAATGATAGAACTTGGACAATAAGACTTTTGAAGGATAGAATAAAGAGAATAGTGGTCCCTCTGAAGAACGCTATTCAAATTTTCAGATATAATTCAGATTTGTGGGTTATTGCAAGTGTTCCTGTGAGACAGTCACCTTTAAAATGGAAGTACTTTTAACTTTTTAGTAGTATATTCACCTGCTTCCTCTCTAATTACTAATTTACTGGAAATAAAGCACAGTGACTCTCTCCTTACTGGTTTTATTTTCTTCCTGTCCTTAACATTAAAAGAGCCTCTCTTTGCAGAACATCTTTTTTACAGTATTATTGCATTCTACGGTGCAAATTCAGTCCAAAGAGTAGCTCCTCTATTTAAAATATAGGTAGCACACAGGCACTTTCATAATCTGATAATTACTAGTGCTACTTCTGTTTTTTCTTTGAAATTTGTTTGACTCATGGCTTAATAGTGATTATAACAAAAGTGTGTTGCACTCTACTTAAGTAGTCTCTAGATTTTTCCTCTAGATGGAGGAAGAAGCTCTAGATTATGATCTAACCATGCTAAGCTTTTGAGTTTAGTATACAAAGAAAGAAGTACACATACTTTCTTTATGGTATGTTTAAAAAGAATGTGTAAGCAAGCCTAGCAACCTGAAGCTGTAGAAGAAGCTTTAGTGTTATTTATTCTTTGGTCTCTGTCAATAACATGAAATAAATTATAATGCAAGGTATTTGTGATGCATCCATGTTGGTAATGTTTCAAGAGAAATATATTTCTATGTTTGATTTTCTGATTTTGATAGGTCTTGGCAGCATAATATCTTGAACGTGTTTAACATAAAAAATATGAAGTGAAAGACTACCATTGTGCAGCTGCTATACTTGTACATGTCTTTGCTTTTGCAGAGACAGTTCTCTGTCCCCCCTCACACAGGGGAATTTTGAGCATAAACTAAGTATTAAAGAAGACTGATTTCACTTCTCTTTAGTTACTTGGACAAAATTTTTAAGCTTTTCTCTGGAGGTCTTTTTGCTTCTGTATTTGCTTATCGCAAAAGACTTACTTTGTAGCATTTCTTCTTAAGATTGTATTTACTCTATGACAAGATTAGAATAGGACTTTTAACTGATGCAGCTCTAAGGAAGTCGTTGTTTGTATCTCAATGGAGCCTGAAGGAAGGTTTCATCAGTAATCTTCAGTACAAATGAAAATTTAATTAAAATACTGGACTAATACACCATTCTTACCTGAGTAAAATAACTGAAACTATGAAGTGAAGTGATGAAAGCTGCTGGCTGGCTGAGAAACAGTGAATTGTAGATGAGTTGACTAAAATTTGCAAACATCGCTGGATATTGCTAAATGTATATTGATTTACATCAGGAAGGAGGAACTTGTATGTTAATTTTAAAAGATAAGTTTCTTACAATTTTGACATGGTATACTTACAGTGTTATTTGTAACATCTTGTTATCAGCACTGTTATTATTCCTATAGCATTTATTAGACAGTCCTTAAGATCTCTCGAGAAAGATATCTTCTTATTCCAGTTTGCTCTCAGTTGCTTGACATAATCATTGTGCTTTTCTTAAATAATCTGTGCATCCTAGAATGTGATGAAGCAAGCAGTACCTTTTAAAAATACTGGTAACTTTTCACATAACTGTTAAACTTGTTATTCCCTGAAAGACCTTTTTGTACTAGCTATAACTGAATATATAAATATCCTGCTGTTACTTTGGACAAATAGAAACTGCATTACTCTGTGTACTAGCCTCTAAACGAACATAACTAACTATAATGGAAGAGGATAATTAGTGTTTGTAAATTATTGCTTAATTCTTAAAAGCTTGTTTTTCCACATTGAAAAAGTTTATCATAAGAAAAATTGTACGAATTCTACAATTCTAAAATTAGATTAATCTAGCTGGTTTTAAAATTAAGCTAAAGGCAATTATTGTGTTGTACTACTAGATGTTGTACTGAATATTAGCTTTTTTAAAATGTGCTATTTTTTTCATTTAATAAACTAATATTAGAGTGCTGAGACAATTCTGTCAGTGTTGCAGAGTCCCATCTTCCTCTTTTGCTAATACTGAAGTTTAGTTGTACCCTCTTATCTAAATTAGAACAATGGAGATCTCGGGGAAGAGGAGGAGACAACAGAGAACAAGCTCACTTCAAATTATTCACCAGTCAGTCATTAAAAAGCATTAATGTTTAACAAAGAGCAGTTGCTCATTATTCAAATGAAGACTCGAAGCGTAGCCAAGATGAGCTATGAATGTTTCTCACTGGCTTTAGTAACATTTTCAACTTCATGAATGATCATTCATATTTTTTTGTGAAAGAAGAGGGAGACAATGACAAATAGAACTGTAACAAACGTACTGCTTCCTCTTTTAGAGCGATATTATTCTTGTCTCTGTAACGGTCCTTTAGGTTCCTTTAGATGTGCTACTGCACTTGCATCTTTGTAATTCATGTCTGGCTTTGCACCAGTAATGTTTTGAAATGTAACAATTGTTTGGTGTTTTTTGATACGTCAAGATTCTTTGATTCACATAGGTTTAGGGTTTTGTTTTTTTTTTTTTTTCCTGAGGTGCCATTAATTGCAGAGCAAATGGTGTGTACTCTTCTGCATGTTTAGTATCTTTATGCATCACTGTAATGTGAAACAGACAAATTATAAATTATAAGATCACTGGTTAGAAAAGTTACTAGTGGGTAATTTGAGAAATCTGAGTGTGGATAAAACACTGATATATATATAAAAGACTCTTGAACCAAGGTACTAATTCTACTAAAGGCTGTGTGTTTATGAGGTCCTTAAATGCAAAAGGACTTTTTTCTTTTGAAAGTACAGATCTGAAAAGGGGACTGTCAGGAGTAAACTCCAGAAATTGGTTACACAGAACAAGCAGCTGCTTTGTGGTAACTTGTGTTTTGTCTGTGACATTGTGAAAGCTGTGGTGATCATGTATGGCAGTGTTCTCTGTGTGCTTTAATGGATGGGATACCTATAAGAGAGAGGAGATTTAGAGGAAAGCAAGCCTGTCTTACAGTTATGGTACTGCTAGGAATTGGCCTCTGTTTCATAAATATACAGTAAGTTGTGTATAATAAAGCCTAGCATTCTATTAGTAGCAGTTTTGCTATTAGCCCTTTCCATACTGGGTATTTCTTTTCTATGTAGAAATTGCAGACAATGAATAGTGGCAACTCTGAGTATAGATTTGGAAATTCCCTTTAGGGGAGAAGACATCTCTAGGAACAGCCTACCTTCAAGGCATATGGGAGGGACTGCAGGTATCCCATCTGTAGCACTGCTTTTATGATATTTTAAAAGCAACAACAGAACTAAACAAACCTGTTTTTCATTTTTTCTAAAAAATTTTAAGCCACTCTGTTCCCTCCTATTTCCTGTTAACTTTCTGAGGGTGGCTTGATGAACAGCTTTGCTTCTCCTCAGAAACTGTATACATCCTGCAGGAACTCAATTTCCAACTGGCGTGATGTCAAGTTTCGTTCTGAGGTCATCTTTCAAAAGTCTGGAACCCTGCACTCCTTTTTGGGTGTCACACGGAGTCACAGAATAAGAGGGGTTGAAAGGGACATCTGGAGATCATCTAGTCCAAGCCCCCTCCCAGAGCAGGTTCACCTAGAGCAGGTTGCACAGGATGGTGTCCAGGTGGGTTTTGAGTGTCTCTGTGAAGTCCAAACCAAGACAGTCCATGATGAGGGGCCTTACCAGCAAAATGGTCACAAAAATCTCTCTAAACTCTTGTGTGAACAAGGATTAGGGCTGCAAGTTGGAGATGAAGTGGTGATTTTGGTAAAAAGACATTCTTCCATCGCTAACTGTTTCTGTCCTCTGCAGTCTTTTGCATACCACTGAAAGCTTAAAGTACTGCTTCTGTTGTGGAGCATTCTGAAAATGTATGGAGTTTGTGTGGGGAGTGAACTGTGTGTTTTAGATGAGGGTTGAGAAACTACTCTGTAGTTTTCCTATGTGTTTTTGAATAATTTGTAGTGCCAAGTTCCTTGTTCTTGGTGATTGTATATTGACAGACTGTAAAAAAGCAGGATGTCACAATGGCCCTCCATTCCCGTTTTGGTTCTTCCTCCCTTGGGACAGCATATTGTTTTCTGCTTCCTATTGAGAAAACTGTATTCCATAGAAGAGGTTTTAAGAAAAGAAAAATATACAAATATTTGTGTGTTTTTTTTTCCTGCTGGGGCTCCAGTAAACACTGTCATCTCTGTGGCAACACTTGTGCTAATCCTGATCATGCAGGAAGAATTGCTTCTTCGAGGATATGCTGTAGTGAAAGAAACTGGTCCATCTCAGGTTGTTGTGGATATGGGCAGTGCCTGTCTATGAAAGATGCCTCATGGACAGCCCTGGAATGAAAATTCAAAGATGGTGGAGTTTCCTCTTTTCTTTTTTTTTAAGTAATTGTTCTGAAACAATCAGTTAGTTTTTCTAACATTTAGTATTATCAATCTTTCTTATTAAAATTCATAAGTATTTGTAAGACTCAAAGCTTTCTCAGGGATAAGTTATGAAAGATGGTTCATTAAAATAGATTAACATTCAGTCTTTTGTCTCTGACACTTTTGGGGAAGGTTGGTGGAAGATTCCACAAGTATTCCAGTTCTGAAATGCTAAAACTTACTACTCCTCAGAATGGTGATGTTACTTTAAATGCTCCAGTTTCTCAAGCATATAGAAAGTAAACATCATGGGATGTAATTTGTACAATGATTTTCATTCTGATCTTGAGATTATGTAACTTTATGATAAACAGCCATAAACTGGGCTTCGGTTTGTCTTGTATTCTGTGTGAGCATCTCTTAGACCTTGTGAAGTAATTTTAATTTCTTGCTGCTGAAACCGTTTAATTATTAAGTGTTGTGCCTTGTGGTTTTTTTCTTAATACTGTCAAACAGTGTAACTTTGCATGATGTGCTTTGGTTTTGCTGGACGTTTTCTTTTTAACTTTTCATAGATTTTACATGTAGACACTTTTCCTAGTTAAAGACTTGGAATGTGTACCAGTTGTTTTGAAATAGTATGTAACAGGGACTGTGAGGAGTTTTTTGCTAGAAGTTCTGCTACTACAAATCAGTTCATCTGGAAGCTGAGCCGTGTAGTATTTGCCACCTGTTGCACCTCACTTTGGTCAGAGAATTTCTTTTTATTGTTACTGGCGTAGTTATGTTAGGATGAATGCTAACTTGTGCCCTCTTGCAGGGACTTCAAACTTTTATGAGCATAAAGGAGGATTTTCCCTGATCTGGGGAGAACACGCATTATTTTTTTTTTTTTTTTTTTTACTATTGTCCCTTACGAAACAGGACAAATCTGTCTGTCTTCACCCTTCCTCTTTACCCTAAATCCTCTTCCTGGGAAAGCGCACAGGATGCGGTTACTGGAAGTGTGTGTGTCTGGTTGTCTGTCAAAATAACTTTTTTACTTGGAGATTATTCTTTTTACAACTATATGTTTTAAGTAAACTTTGCTGAATGCTGACTTAATATTGTAACAAGTGTAAATTTGAAGGAAGAAAACCCATAAAATATGTTATTCTGAGATGTAGTACAGAAGCTATTTTTGCTCATAATTTTGTTGTGTATCACAACCTGAAGATTGCCCAGATAAAGAGTTTTAATTCTAAGTTTTAAAGTATACTTAGAATCTACTCAAATTTATTTATGCATTGCTTACTAAAAGAAACGGTTACCAAATTATATCTGAATGGAACAAGGATCTACTCATGGATTATTGGTGAATATAATTGTACTGGTAATGAAGTAATACTCCGTATCGTATCACATAGAATCACAGAATTGCCAGAGATATTGCTTATACTTCCGCAGAATCCATGATACCCTTCTGTACCTTCTACCTCATCACCCCTCAGTCTGCTGGCTGTCATCCTCCTTCAGAGCTGACTGGCTCTGACCTCGCGGCTGCGGTGGTACGGAAGGGCTGGGTGTGATTCACATTTTGTTGTCTCCATAGTAAAGCATCAGATGACAAAACTGACATGAATTGTGGAGTCACTTGTGCTCATACAGAGGATCCTGCACCCTAGAGCTGAGGGGAAGCAAGATAAAAAACCTGGTGTCCAGCACTGATTCTGAAGCAGGATAAAATCCTGTAAATCCTGTGCATCTCTTCTGTCACTACTATAGATAAACCTCTATATAGGACATCTATATAGGACACAGGTTGTGGGTCGGTGTGGGGGGTTTTTTTGTTTGTTTTTGTCTTGCCTTTTTTTTAATAACTGGAAAACCAATAACTTTAGTTGTGAGTATATCTAGAACTTCTTATAAACAATTGACCGAGGTTTTCTAGCTTTGGTTATTAAAAAATGTGATAAGATGCGCGATACTATTTTTTTCTCCAAATGTATTTTTTTTGAACATATCACATATGGGGGACTAGTTCTTTGAATAAGCTTTTTTAATTTCACAAATCAACAACACATCCTTAGTCTTTTTTAAGCACCTAATTAAAAAAATGGCTAAAATTAGCCTTCAAGAAGAATTGAGCCAGCTCTGTAAATTGTTGATCTTTTGACAAAGACTGTCTTGAGAAAGGTCGTTCACAAACTGTTCAGACAAGAGTGAGTCTTCACTCTTCTGTACAGGATAGAGTGCCAAATCCTAGAAAACAGTGAGGTGGGGAAGGATGCAGTTACTGTAGATGATCAGCTGATAATAGATGCCTTTTGTGACGGTGGCGAAGAGGACTGACTCATATGTTGGGGTTTGTCCAGAATTTGGATGCTAGTTTCCTTTTATATGGTATTTATAGAATAAGAACTTGTTTAGTATGTTGCAGTAGGGGTCATGACTGAAAATTTTTTAAAATGCCCAACAAAGTGTTCAGTTTCCAAATATGGAAAATGTGCCCCTGCTAAGAAACTGAAGAAGCCCAGGCTTCTTTTCTTCTGCCCTTTCTCTTCCCTTTTAAAAAAATGAGCCAAACCCCAACAGCCTAAAACCTATATGATGGTTCTGTCAAAATTTATAGTTACCTACCTGGAAAAAGGGTGTCTGGAACTAGAGGGTCCCTTAATGCATCTGTCTACAAATGAAGTTTACTTCTGTTTGCCTTCTTGCTATTGGAACTTATGCTGGAAATGAAGTATGAGTTTTAATGAGCTGTTAGAGTATCTTTAGGGAATCACAGAATGGTTGAGGTTGGAAGGCACCTCTGGAGGTTATCTTGTCCAACCCCTCTGGGCTGCCTAGAAGGGCTGCCTTAAGTGTTGCCCAGGTCCATATCTAGATGGCTTTTAAGTATCCTGAAGGATGGAGATTCCAGAACCTCTCTGGGAAACGTGTGCCAATGCTTGGTCACGCTCACAGTAAAAAAAAGTGTTTCCTGATGTTCAGACAGATTCTCCTGTGTTTCAGTTTGTGCCTATTAGCTCTTGTCCTGGCCTGGAACTGGACACAGTACTCCTCCAGGTGTGGCCTTACCAAGGCTGGGTAGAAGGGAAGGACCACCTCCCTCAACCTGCTGGTAACACTGCTCCTAATGCATCCCCAGATACCATTAACCAAGGGTGTCTTGCCTGGCATATACAAGTGTACTTATGCCCTGATTTAAATGTGTACGTGTGAGATCAGGCTCTGAATCAGCTTGAAGTGATGCTCGATGCTGGTGTTTCTAATTGAAATTCCTCTTGCTCTTTTATACAGACCAAATCAGATGACAGCAGAACCCATTCCAGCTTTGTCTTATGTAAAAAAACATGCTGTGTTTCATCATCTAAATCAGTAATTTCAATAGGAATTGGTAATTGATATTAAAAGTGACCCAACCAAAACCTGTGGGCTTTTACACGCTTCCTGTTTTAGCTGTAGGATGCTATTCTTAAATCCCACCTATGTACCTATCTACAGTTCTGAGCTCAGGTTGGTCTGGCAAGTATAGCTGTGTCACATCCATGCTGGGTATATAGAACACCGTGCTCTGCCACTGTCACTGGTGGTTTCTGCTGAGCATCGGATCTTCTCTTCTGCCGTATTTTTCTTCTAAATTGCTCTCTTCTGTATAACTAGTTCAGCTATAGTTGTTTCTTACTGTCTGTCACATGAGATACAGTACCTGATTGGGAGAGTGACTCCAATCTGTTTTATCCCAGACTGTAAATAGCTAAGAGGTAAAGGAAAAGCTGCTTATACTGCATCTCATCTGTAACTGCCCACGTTAATTCTTCCATCCTGTTCTAGTGCAAACCTGAGCAGGCCAGCTGTATACCATTGCTGGAAAGCTAAGACCACCCCTCTTTTCCTTTGCACTGAAACAGATTGGAAGTGCTGCTACAATCAGTGGTCATCGATCGGCTTGTTGTGTGCTCAGATTTGGGACTGAAACCTTGCTCTGTCTTCTGATTTTTTTATTTTTAATTTTCTTTGTTACCCTTCCACCCTAAAGTGTTCTAAAGTGGTGGTGGATGTGCAAGTACAGACTGACCACGTAAGTGCACCCTGAGCACAAACAATTGCGTCTTCCCCTTCTGTGTAATTCGTTTATTTGTGTTGGAAGCTGTACTGAAGCTAAGCCGGATCCGTTAAGCCAATTAGTTTATCAGAGAAGGGCACTAGAGTTAGAACAGTTGGATCACGATGACTTTCTGTGCTTATGTTTCCTCTACTTGTGTAATTATTTTTGTGGCAACATATCTGTCTCTTAACGAGCTATAGTCTCAAAGTTTCATTAGATTTTTGAAAAAGTGCTTGTTATGGTACTGTGGCAAAGATAGTGGAAGACGAATTCCCCAAGAAAATGTGTCTTTCATGAAAAGCAAGTTTTCCTGTTCTAAGAGATCCTGCATCCTTTTTATCTACTGATAAGATTTAAATAACTTGTGACATGCATAACATCAGTTTGATGGTATAATAAATAGTTGCTTATATTGGACAGGTAACTGTTGGTTTTGTGTGTGTATATTATATAGTATATATATACACACACACACACACGCTTTTCTCTGTATAAGTTGCTGATTGCTGCCCTGTTTGTCAGAAACTTACGGAAGAGTACAAGCTGAAAATACGTAGATGATTGGGCAAATATAATTTTATGTTACCATGGTTTGGCAATGATTAGAAGCAAATGATGATGCTATTAACTTAGTGTTGTTTTTTACTAAAAAAAAAAGAGGCAACTGTATTGTTCACTCTAGAATAATTAGTCTGACATTGTAGGAAAGTGTCTTAAATCATTGAGCACACCTGTTAATTGAATTCTTTTATTCATGTGCTCTTACATGCTTAGCAATACTTGAGTTTTAGATATTTTTTTTTAATGCTTTGAACTTCACTACACAATTTCAGTTGCGCTGAAGTTAAGTTTTCTTTGTCCTCTTTTGTATACAAGTTAAATTTGCTTAAATATCTGTCATAATGAAAGATGCGTGTGTTCTGTTGTCTCAGTTTGTTGGCTTTCTGAAAATTATGGCTGAATAAAAACAATATTTTGCTTATAAATAGTTTAGGGTGCTAGTAAATTATATTAGATGTGGATGGCATAGTAAAACTGTTTCATGATAGTAAATATTTGATTTTTCAAGATACCTTTTATGTCCTGGTACAGCATTATTTAAAGACACTATCAGTCTCACTAGGACTTTATAATAAGCCTGCCAAGCAGCTGCCAAGTGCAGATAGCCAACATTTACATTCAGTGTTGTGTGATGGTAGCTGTGACATGATTCCAATTAAAAGCTTGGTTTGCACACTGCAGATGTCTTCTGAATATTAATGTGTACTACAGACAGAGCAGATGGATCTCTCTAAAATACAATGCAGTGAATGTAAAATTAAGGTTGGGTTTCTGGTGGAAACTGAGAAGCAGTCAAAATCTTCCTTTTTCTTTGTTTTTTCATTGCTAAACAACAATAATTTCTGTGCATTGTCATCATCTTCTTTACATATAGGAGGAAATAAACTCTTCATTATACATCCAAATAAAAATACAGCATTATGCCTTATTGAAGTTGTCTTAAATGCCAAATGTACCCAGAAATGTATTAGGAACACATACAACATTTGCTGTGCTTTAAAATAGCCTCTGCTTAAAGGACAGATACGAGGCAACAGATAATAGTTGATGTGTAGGATGTCTATGAGTTAATTGAGGATTTGTTCATTGACAAAGGCTGTGTAAAAGTATATATCAGGGTGTGTATTTTAAAGGTATTTGGGTATGTTGTGTGAGATGTATAGGAAAAGCTCATCCTGGGTAGGAGAGGTAGTGTAAAACTGGGAAATGAAGAGAGTGACAGGAATATCAGTGGTGTGCTGCCACGTAGGGCATTGCAACCCCGAAATTAGCTTTAAAAAACCAGCAGCAATCCAGCTGTGCAAGCATGTGGATTAATTACTTAATATTTTAACATGCTTCTGTGCCAGTCCTTGAGATATGGAGTAAAGCCTTGGTAGTAGGAATATATTAAAAGTCTTGGAAATAACAGGGTGTGGTATTGAAACAGAAAGTAAAAGGGTTTCTATGTGAGTGGGAGTTGCAACTTTCCTCTTTTCTGCTGCAGTTGTGTTACCATCTCAGGCAGAATGCAGGTGTGTGAGAAGGGAGTGAGTGGTTAAGTACAGGGGGAAGAGCACGTGGAAAAGGCAGTGACAGGAGGTGCGAAATATGTAAATCCAGTACATTGTTTAACTCGCTAGTGTTATTACCATAGCTGTGTCACGCTTTTTTCCCGGCCCTTTTATACTTAATTTTACAACAGCTAGTGCCAGTCTGCTTCATCTATGTTACTTTAATGAAGATTTCCCTCCAGATCTACATTTGCATTATGTTTGGCTATTGTAGTTATATTGCCTGACTAATATTTCTCTCAAAGTTACTGGCCTAGCTGTAAAGAAGGGCTTCCTGTCTTCCACAAGGGTGCTTATTTAAGTGATACATGCATATTTTTGGAGAGGTTGGCTGTGTGCTATTCCTGCGGATAACAGTCATTTGATAAGAGTTTTTTTTTTTAAAATCTATACTGCAGTGAGACTGAGAGTAGAATTTCCCATGCAGTTTGGGAGAGGACAGCAGTGACCAGGTACTGTCAGAGCAACAAATAGCTGTGTCTGGACCTCACCCAAGCTGGTTTTGATGATTTTGTCCCAGACCACAGTTGTAGATGCTGTTTCCCTTATGGAGGAGTGTAGAAATTGCCTGACGAATCTGACTTACCTATCATGAGAGGCCTTTAGTGGGTTATTGCTCTCATTAAAGTTTCCTTACTAATGTTTAATGCATTCAGTTGTTCAGGATAATAGTGTGATTTTTAATTAGGCTTATGAAAATAGAAAAACAAGTGATCTTGGCTGATTGCAGTGGCAGATTGGGAGTGACTGAAACTATGCTCTTTGGGGTAGTGACTTAAATTTCTTAGATTTATACTTAGCAGTGGCTCTATGCTGTAGTAGAATGAAAAATTTAATAATAGTGAAATGTATAAAAAATTGTCTCAGGTTTATGTGGGTTTTGTTTGTTTGTTTTAGCTTTATTCTCATTGCATTCATCTGTATAGAGTTCATTAATCTGTGGAAAATAATCAAAATGGAGTAGCTTACTAGACATAGTTAAATGACACTTTGTGACTCATTTAGAAATTATCTCCAGGGTTTCCAAGTACGTTTGGTGAAAGTCATCTTTCCAAGTAAGCCAAAAGACGTTTAAACGTTGACAATTTGTAAGATAAAGCAATGACTTTGTACCTTATAAACCAGTCAAAAGATAAAAATCTGGTCAAAAGTCTTTAGGGTTTGATGTTTTAGAAGCTATGAAGATGTGAAGTTAAGTCTTCTAAGTGTCTTAGAAATCAAAGCCATAGTAAAAAATGCACTGCAATGCTAAAGTGTTGCTTTAAAAGAACTGTACATGTCAGAGTCAAATGTTGCTTTAAACAGCACTTCTGAAGTTTCTACCAAAAAGATTTGTCTTTGTTACAATTCAAAGATCTTAAATACCCTACAGTATTAATCCTCCCACCTAATATATCTATGATTTCTGGTGGGGTGGGAGTCTGGTAAATAGCAAGGTGAAGTTTGAATGCAGGATTGGTAAGATAGAAGGGGAGAGTCGAGAGACTTGGAATAGGAAGAGTCTGTCCTTCTTTGCCACCGCACCTAGACGTGAGGCTGAGTTACCCATGGTTTTTACTGATTGGGAAATGCCTCATGGTTCCCTAGGTAAGATGCAACTATCTTTTCCTAGGAACTTGCAGTTATTTCTCCTTGATGTGATGTTTCTCTTACTCTGTAGTCTCATACTCATCTTTGACCCTTTCTGGCTTTTTCATTCTCAGAGAATCCCTGTGAAAGTGACTTCCAAATATGGTCAGGTTCTTGACTTTTTATCGTCTACTTAACGTTGGGTTTGTAAGCCTAACGTCATTCTGACTCTTAAAACTTTTGTGATATTACTAATGTGGCTCCTTTACTTCCCTATCTCTGAAGTGCCTTCCTCTTTAAGCTTGCTCCTAAAGCCCAAGCAAATTTCCACTTTTCACTTACTGTGTCTTGTTTTGCTGTACCCTCCCCTGTCTTGCCTCTTCTGATAATACTTAAAAGATTTGTCAGTTGCTTCTTAACTCTCCTGGTTCTTTGCAGCATCCTTCCTTTTCTGTGCAGTGTATAATTTTGTCTTTCTAATCCTGAAAGAATTCCTAAGTCTTTCATTTCAGTTCCTGACAAACTCCACTGTAATATCAGCATACAGTTAGATCTTTAATCACTGTGAAATGTGTTCTTTCAGCTGAGATTGTACTTTAGCACTGGGAATTTGTCTAATTTCATGTCTGTAAAGCAAGCGCATGCCTTATTGCTATATCTTTGATCTTCATTATATATAGATTACTCTCATAAAAAATTAATGCCAAAAAAAAGTGCTGCGTTTGGCTAGATCTCTGAAATATGTCAGCAAGAAATAGGAGAGGGCCGTGTGGGTCATGCCATTGCAATGTCAGATAATATGGAGTGCTGCTTGATAGGTATTCATTCTCCTGTACTTAGGCTTCAGTCAGGCTGTATTAACTCCTAAATTCTGAGAGCAGGGTTCATTGCATAACAGGGTCATGGTCCTTTTCGGTACTGAGTTAATATCTGCTGAGAAACATAATCGAAATAGTACCATGCAGGACTGTTCAAATTCAGTTGTGGAGTGAGACTACGAAAATGTATCGCTATTTCAATAAAGTGTCTTTAATTTATAACAAGAAACAAAAAAACCCCAAGCCCCAAAAAACTCTTAATGTCTTAGTCAAGAAATGCTATTATAACCAGAGGTTTCCCCAAATTTCTTTGAGAGTTAAGTAAAGACTTGTCTTTCTTGAATTTATCAGCTGTTTAAAGTCCCTCCATTCCAAAGAGCATATTAATTTTTCTTCTGCCTTTAAAAAAAGGAGAGCCAACCCAAAATAGCACAACAGCTTTAATAACTCTAAAACATCTTTCTTTCTTACTGACATAGATGCCTTGCTTGTTGACTTAACTTTTTCCTTCAGAAGTAGCTATTACATTCTTCCTATCAGAGGGATTCTAAAATATCCGAAAGCAAGGATCAGGGGCTTCTTTAAGATAAGACTTCTAGACAGCATTTTTCCATTTTGTGTCAGTAATTTTTAAATCCAAGCAAAAAAATCAATTAAATTGGAGACCAGGATGAGTTGCTACTTTGCTTTTATATTTTATTATCTCTTGCTACTGATGGGAGCTACTATTAAATATCAGGAATGAAAAGGTACCAAAGCCTCTATTACTTTTCCTGTAGCAGAGGGGAAAACAGTGTTTAATATCAGTGTAATTTTTGTTATTGTTTTCAAGGTTAATGGATGTAAGTCTTACAGAAAAGTGTGTGTATGTACACAGACAATCCTGCACCATGGTTTCCATTTTTCTAACTTTTTTAACATTGCATGTTCCCTCTGTTCGTCCTCTGAAATAACTCGCTTCCTCCCTAGTGTTCCCTGACCTTTTGTCTTCCTCCAAATATCTGGCATGCTTCAATTGACACCATCAGAGTCTCTCCTGCCTGTCTCTAACCAGGTTCTGAGTTTCCATCCTCTTATGTGGGGAAGGAAATAGAAGGGAAAAAAAAAAATTGGCACCTTTAAAACTCTTGTCCATTTCTGTCTGTTTTGCTTCTTTGAAATAAACATTGACATGTGCACTGCTAGGTTCCAGAACTGCCTCTGAAAAAATTGTAGTAGTTTGTACCCCCACGCACACTCCCCCAACTTATCAAGCAGAAAAATCATGGGTACGTAACTATTATATTAGTAATAGTCATAGGGAACACCATTATTTTACTTACTTGTTGAGTAAAAATCCCCATTTTTTTAAAGTGGGGTTACATATCTGATGATGAAAGTCCAGTTTCTGCTATAGCATTATTTTTTAATTAATAGAAATCTTAAAAAGTTGATACATGAATCTTTAAAATTTCTGACAGTTGCGATGGTTAATATTCATGTAAGTCCATTAACATCTTGGTGTGTAGAAAAACAGTTTGACAGCTGTAGTCTAGCACTTCCTTATCGTAACTTGATATAACATTCCATAGAGACAGTCACGCCTCAGATTTATACTCTACTCTGCTTCTGGTATTTCAGCTTTAATAGCTTATAGTGTCAACTCACATGTTGTTTGAATAATCTTAATTGACTTGTTAAATAAGAACAGTTTACATTCTGTTTCTCTTTTTTTCCTCTGTTCACATAGGATGATTTTTTTACCATGATTTGATGGGAAAGGACTCTAGAAATCACTGATTTTTACTAATTTGTTTTAATAAAGCTGATATTTTATGCTATGCTCCATGCACTCCGAGTACTATACTACCAAATTTATGCAACCTGTTATAAACTTTGTTCCATCTTTCATCAGGAAACCTTCAAAGAATTGTTGAGTTGATTAGGGTGTTACACAAAGGATCTGTCTTAAATTTTTGTTGCACACTCGCTTTAATGGATCTGCTGCAATAAATTGTATCCAGTAACACACACAATCAGCATAGGGGGATTTTTTTCCCCAAGTTGTTAAGGAATTAAGGAGTGTTCACAGGTCCTAGTAAAAAACAAAGTGCCTGTGGAGGAAGAGAAAAAAAATTTTCAAGGTATCTACTACAGAATGGTAACATCTAGTACTCTGAGCTCATGCCTGGAATGCTGGGTCTTCGTTTGTCCCTGAATTTTTTCTGTGACCCTGAACTGATCTTTTGAGTTTTATTTATCCTTTCTGTAAGAATTTAATGTTCTTAGTATGTGTAAGAAGAGGATAGCAATAGCTAGGAGAATGATTGTTGTAATTTTTCTGTTCATTTAAGCTTTAGTGTCTTCTGTAACTGTACAAAGCTTATGAGTAGTATAGAGAAATACTTTTATGGCAGTAGTGTAACTTTTTAAAAGCTTGCTGGTGTTTTTTACCAGTCCCTTTTCAGTACCCTGACAAAGAAGTGATCCTACGCACTGTAGGAAAAGCATTCTTTTAGATCTGATTTGTAAAGTTGGACAATGATTTTACTGTCATTTGTTTGGATTAAATGCTTTAATTATTGGTTTGGTTTTGAAAGCAGGGGTAAAAAAAAGGTAATATCTATGTCCTTTTTCTTTTATATACTTTTTTCACATATGGGGCTGAGTTTTAACACCGGCCTATAACCACAGTTAGAATTCTTGTAAATTAAGCATGCTGAGCTGAAATCCAGCATCAGATATTTCAAAGAAAATCTCCATGCCAAAGCATACTGAAGAATATTGGAGAAATTCCTGTTTTTTCACTTCTGAAAAGTATTTAAAATAATAATAATAATAATAAAAAAAAATCTATGTTTGAGGTCAGTTGTTACCAGCGTTATCACGTACCAGTCTCTGTTTCTGAAGTTTATATCCCTACTTTTTCAAGTGAGAAAATGAAATGGAAGGGAGCCACTAACAAGTGGTAGTGTAGCTGCATGGCAGTAGTGCTGTTTGATATAAGGTGAATTTGTGAATTTAACTAACAGAATGTACAGTATTGATTTATTTATGCAAATGATTCAAATAACTTTTATTAAATAAATGGAATGACATACCTTTGCTTTTAGGAAGAAAGGTTGTGCAGTCTTGTATTAGCAAATATATACGCGAATAATTTTTGCCAAGTTAGCTGATTGAAGGTAGTATAAAATATTTTTGAACCTGGGAAGCTGAGCACCTTTATAACATTGTTTCTTCTTTGAGTATCTATGTAGTGTTTATATATATGAATGAATGCCCACTGTTTTGTTGTTGTTTTTTTTTTTTTTCTTTTTTGCCAGTGCAGGAAAAGGAAAATGACAAGTGAGGTTAAGTGATACTGACATAAAGTTGATAGCCACTTATTGGAAAGTATTTGATTTAAAATAGAGAACTGACTGGTTCTAGAAATTGCAATTGTAAATAATAAAGAAACCTGCAGCCAGGAACCTGTAATTTTTTCATTTTGGAACAACCCCTGTTTAGTGTTCCTGTCTAGTGCTTAATTCAGGCTGTGCCTCAGGACAGCATGGAAAACATGGACGTGTTCTGCAGTCATTTCTGACTCTTCTTAACAGTGGAGTAGGATCTGTCCTGAGTTAGTTCTGGCAAAACTTGCCAACTTGATCTTCCTTTCCACTGCCGATGTCACTTGCCTTTGGCTGCCAGGGAGGAAATTGGGCTGTTTTGGTCTCTTCTGGTAAAATGGTTTAATTTACCTCAGTTTCTATTGTGTTTACCCAGTTACTGGGTCTTGTGTCCCTTGAGCCAAGCAAAAGCAGGGACTGTGCCAAAGGTATGAGACATTTTGAACTTGAATATTGCTGCACCTGAGGTTTTGATATAATGGAGAGTTTGCAACACAATCGTCTCACAGCAAAATCTTTTAATCTCATTATGATTTCTGCAATTAACGCATAACTGACCTGAGACATGGCCCATTGGTGTGCAGGAAGAGAATTCTAAATGTGGGTACAAAAAAATTGGATTGTTTCCTGTTTCAAAGCAGCAGTTTCTTTATGTTGATGAAGATGCCAGCTCTCCTGAGTGGTACAAGGTTTATGTCCTTGATTGATTTTGAAGTTACAGTGTAGGGAGAGGTGTGTTCTAATGGCTCTGCTGGTGTAAGAGGTTACTGTTAGTGTATCTATCACTATTGCTTTAAATTAGATGCCCTTTAGCGTTCAGTCTAGGAAATAGGCTGGGTTAACCACAGATGTATTATTCCCTTCCGCCCCATTTAATTTCTTTGGAATCTGTCCACAGACTAATCTAGGTGTATGTTGGGACCTTCCTGAATTGTTCTCTCAGCAGTCCTTGATGCCAGACTTTACTCCATTTACTTCTAATGACAAAACACAAGGATGCCATAGGAGTGGCTATACTGTCTGTGCAATACAGAAAACAGTTACAAACAAAGAGAGCTTTTCATTGGTAAGCCAGAACAAAAGAAAATGCTAATCTTCTGTAGTAGGAAATGTCAGATTTTATCTCTTTAGCATAAAAATAATCATCTTCTGACAACATATAAAAGTGAACCTGAAATTTTATACATGTTAAAACTGTCACTGGTGTAAGAAAAGCAAACTATCATTTTACTCTTAAAAGCTTTGTGGAGGCAGAATAATAGTGCTCTCTGTCCTTAAAAGGTTATGTTTTTTTTTTCTCTCATTTTTAACGCTGTGGAAAACTTGATGCTGTTTTGATGACACTGAACCCTGCTATTGGATAAAATAATCAAGATTCTAAAAGAAGCTATAGTCTTTGAAAAGTGTTTTTTTTCCTGTGGTACCCAAAGTATGTCAGATTTTTCTGTAGTATTAGTTCTCTTCAAAGATGTTAAAATGTTATTTCTTAAACATGAGTAAGAAATGGGTGTAGTAGTCAAAAGGTGAAGTGAGTCTGCATGTGCAAGAAAGTGCCTGAAATAAAATAATGTATTTACTAACGGTGTTGATTAAAAGTATTTGAATCTGTATATGAGACTAGTTAATCATTTAATTGAAACTGTTATGACCTAGGTGAGGTGCTTTTACTGCAAACTTATGAAATTATGTTTTGAATTTAGTATTTCTCTTGTACTAGATCACTTTGTAGCAGGAACCAAACTAATTGTTTTTTGTCCCCCTATTTTTCAGTATCTTAGAACGGGCAGGCATTTGTCTGTGTCTCTATGTAAGTAGTATTGGGCTTTCTTGTTTCTTAAGATCCAACTTTTATTTCCAACACCGAGTAGGTACTCAGTAAACTAGCTCAATAAACTAGAGATAAGACAGAATGCACTGTTGCTGGACAATTAATGTCTAGAGCAGTATTCTGTCACCATTGGTGGCCACAGGCAGGCCCATGTGGAAAAGTTAAAAACAGGGCAAAGTGTGTATGAACATTTTCAGTTCAGGGGGTTGCATGAGTTTGTTGTTTGTTTAATGAACCAGATTGCATCTCTGTTCCAAATGCCTGGCTCCTCTTAAGGTGATATAAACTTCTTGCTTCCATGGTGTCCTTTGACAAGTGAAATATAATGCTGTCCATATTTGCATGGAGGGTTGCTGTTGTCAAAAACTGCTTAAAGGTTTAAAAAGAAAGTTTCATGATTTCTGAAGTTTATCATTCAGTGTTTTGAACCTCTTTAAGCTTAATGTATGAAACACTGTGTCAATATTATTTTTATAATGATTGTGCTGTGTTATAAAAGTTTAGGTCTCAATCTAAACTGTAAAATTAAAAATAATCCTGCTTTTCATCCCTAGCTTCTAGGAGATGAAAAGAAGGTTCTCCTATTCTCCTAGGAGAATATCGTCTCCTTGTTGGTAGATTGGCTGAAAGCTCTTTGGAGTTAGCCTGATTGTTTTTCCCTCCAACCTCTTCTTTCTTCTGATTTCCTTTATAATTGCAAAAGAGTGCGCATTAGTAACTTTGATCTCTTTTTCCTGTTATTATTCTCAGTTATGTGCTTTAATGTAGACACGGGGTAGTTGTAAATACTCAAAAGAAGTTGAATTCTTGTGTATTTGCTTAAGAAAGCATTGTTCTTCATATTCTGGTGGTGCTGAGATACTCAAAAGTTTCTAACTTAGAAATGATGGGATCATTAAGATTTTGGTAGTGTGTGTTTAATGAGTCTGGCTCTGTGATGCGCATGCTTTGATGTGGTGTAAAGGCTCATCTAATTCTTAAATGTTTAAAGAATGGAACAGAAAGGTCACTGTTTGTATCAGGGAAAATGGAGTTATCAGTTGAGAGGAAGAGGGAATGAGAAAGCATGAAACATTCAGAATAAAATTACTTTGGTTGATTACGGTGAAGGGAAGCATCATGTTTTGGTTTTGTTCTGTGTGAAGTTTTACAGGTTGATTCTTTTTTGTGTTGAGACTGAAGCAACTCATAAAGACAGTAACTTGAATACAGTGAAAGGAGGAAAGAATACTGTTTACTAAACTTAGTTTAATGTCAAAATGTACGTGAACAGTGAAAGTCAGGAATTTCATCCCAAATTAGATATCAAGTTTAAATGCCTTGTATACTGAACAGCATGAGCTAAGAAGCAATGAAACACTGGATTGTCCATCTCAGAATTTTTCAATTTAAATCTGTGCCCTTATGGAAGGTAGCCTTGGTCAAGGATAGATGAGAGGGGTCAGTACCGGAGCACTGCCCAAACAGTTCCATGGCTTGTGTTGTGTAGGAGCACAGAATGGTTTAGCCTACCAAGTTCATTCAGCTTTTGATCTGTGTTAAGTAGCTATACCTAACTTAAAGTGCTTGAGTGTTGTGTAATAACGCTAAGTAAAATGAGCTGGAAATTGATGATAGGTTAAAATTGGGTAGCCTCTGTGGAGGTATATTTTTTAAGAACTGGATAAAAAAAACCCCAAAACTGCTTACCCTCCATTTTAGCATGTAATGACCTTCTGGAATATTGAATTTTAACTTTGAATAAACATTTATGGGCTGGCAAGTAAGTGGATGAAATGTTATATTGAAACTTTTTTTTTTTTTTAATATATTTGTATGGGATTTATGTAGTAAAAATATCATGATTATTCAAGATGATTAATTTGAATTTGTAATAATAAATAGCGTTTCTAATTTTGATTTGTTTATTTTGCAGCTCCAGTTGTTAACCGATACAACAGAAGAGTATCAGGTATGATTTCCCTTTAAGAATTTAATGTTTCTGAAAAGGTTTTGAAATGTGTCTTTGACTGAAGGAATTACATTAAAAATTATTTTCATCACTGTCTTATTTCTCATACTTCTTGCACTATTTTTTTTTTTTCATAATGAGAATTGTTTCTTAATTCACTGTAGAAACCAATGGGCAGCTCATTGAGAGTAGTTTAGGAAACAGTTCTGTGGGTGATCACAGACTATTTAAGCAACTTTAGCAGTAGTAATGATTCTGTCCAGAAAAATTTCCTGTGACTTTTATGTACGTAATAATTATGGCAAAGGCTTGCTTTGCAGTGAATTGAAAAAGTGGCAGCTTCTTTCTGCTGGAACACATCTCCTAATTTTCCATGTCACTAAGAATTTTATCTCTGGCTAGAATTCAGAAATACGGGGGGTGAGGGTTGTCCCCTCTTTGTGTTGTTTTAGCTCCTTGCTTCTGCAACTGATATTTAAAGTTGTAGGGTTTATTCACTTGTTCTGAAGACACAGATCATACTTTTTGTTCATTTCTTTTCTATCTTAACCAATACTAAATTCTTTAATAAGTAGCTGTTATTCCCAACAAATTATTTTTAAATTTGTTTTTGAACTGTATCACATGCACAAAATGTTACGTGCAGATGAGAAGATATTGTATTATTTTTTCATTCGTTTTGGTATATTATTACAGGAGAGATTTAGGCGAGACAAAACTATCTTGAATGATTGAGTTTGATACTCTGATAGTAAACATTGAAGTCATACATTGTAGAGTATCTTAAACTCGAGAGTCCCAAGACATTTTCATTTCTCTGCTAATTAAACTAATCTATCGTAGAACCTGCTGACAGAGTAAAACCGTACAAATGAGAAGTGAATACATCTCAGATTTAATTTTAAATAAAGGCTAAATTATTTCCAAAGTTAAAAAGTTGAGCCTTAATCAGAGAGTAGTTGTAATCTTTTTGAGTCTTTAATGCTGAAATACAGTATTGGTGCTCTAATAGTACTGAACTACTCTTATTCCTTCATTGAAGGGTCTAAAGGTTAATGTGAACAACTAGACAGCAAATGTGAAATTGAATTGCTAATTTATGCAATTAGATTAAGGAGGACTGTTTAGATGCTTAGTAACACTGTTGCTCCAGGAAGAGCTAGAATTATTCAGAGTTTACAGTACATGTCAGAATTCTCGTGGAGACTTTTTTTGTGGAAAGTATTTTTTCTCTGCTTCGTATATATACATCATACAGGTCATGATCAGTGTGGAATGTGTTAAAATGTGGAAGAGATGCAAATAGCATCCATGCATATACAAGCAGACTTCATTTTTCTTCTCTTGGCAGGAAAATGTAGAGAAATCTACTGGTTTGTTTGGGGGATGTTGTTTGGTGAAGTTTATTTTGCACTGTGTACCTGTTGTGTCTGTGAAGAAGTTGCCCAAAATGGAACGAGACTGTCAGGATTCTCCAGAGGTTGTTGAACTCAGCCCCCTGCCATCACAGGCAACCACATTTATAATCCTTCACATAAAATGAATGACTGATTTGTTTGCTTTGGTGCTCTGAATTTGATTTGGTTTCCTTGTTAGATGTGTTAGGTTTTAAAAAAGCTCTTCATCCTGCAATTTTTATAGGACTTCTTTTTTCTTTATAAAACCAACGTTGTACTATGGATTACTCAGCATAATATTGAAATGTATCTGGTTTTTTAACTTAAGTAAAGCAGAAAAAAACATGGAGAAGAAGAGCTGACACAATTTTTTTTTGTAATTGCATGTAATGTATTCTTTTCTGATCTTCTATTCAGAAGAACTTCTTGATAGTCTGTGTTGAACATTGTCAGTTCTACCTGCTATTGTCATGTTTCCAGTGCAGTGTATGTTTTTGTAAGAGAAGTAAAAAGCAGAGCTGAATTGTTTGCTGGATTCAAGATTTACATGAGCAACATTGTAGTTTTACAATACTCTGGAAGAACAAAACAAGAGAGGAATGTAGAAAGTAACTGAACTTGAAGAAAAGACTTAAAATTCAAGCAAGAATTTTTCTTTTCTTTTAAACATTTGGCTGTGTAAGGAATCATGACAGTGCTCTCATTGTTCAGTAGGTCAAGAATGGAAGTTAGAAAAAAATACAATTCTAATTAAAGGAAAAGATGATAAAGTAATTATCTGCATTATATGTACAGTTTAGGACAGGCTAATAATCATTCTGGTAAATGATTCAACTAGATATATGTTCTTGAAGACTAACAATTGTTTATGAGTCTCTTACACGTAGCAGTTACAGAATGTCTTTTAAACTGCTTTATTAATGTCCTCTATTAAATTTGGAGTGTTTACTCCTGGTCAGTTGGGATTAGCTGCCTAAAGATAACAGGATGATCATTATTCCCTTGGTGCAGTAATGCAAATTCTGAGGATACACAAATCCCTAGGAAAAAACCTCTAATCATTTAGTAATGATTACTAAATTTTCATTTAGGTGTTTATTTTTAGTTATGAAACATCTAAACCTGGGGCTCTTGACTATACTGGCAAATATTGTTTAAATGATTGTAAATATTTAGCTGTCATTCTTTAAGACTTATTCAAAGTATGAATTTTCTGACACATGGCAAGAATTGATCAGGAAGTTTATTTTTGTGCTTTTTGAAAACTTGGAGAAAATTAGTTTCCTTCTAGCTTGCACAGTATCTCAGTAAAACATTTCAACAAGTAAGGATTTAAGAAAACTGCTTGACAAATGGTAATCTATTAGAAAGGTCAAGCTGATGTTGTACATTAAAACATTTGTTGTTTATATTCTTTTTGTCCAGAAGAAGAACAAATTTTGTTTCTACACTTCTCAAATCATTGATCAAAAGTGATGATACTGCTTTCATACCCCATAAGTGATAGTAGCACATTCTCATGTGCTCTTTCATTGTTCTCCCCCTGTAGTACTGACAACACGAGGATTCATTCTTCTCACTTATGCTCCCCATTTCTGCAGTGTTTGCTGCTTATTCATCTCCAAGGCTGATGTGTTCCCTGAGGGAGAGGGACAGTGTTGGCTCGCTTGGCATTAAGCTCTTCCAGGCAGTTCGACAGCCATGAAGGCTCTGCAGGGAATCCCATTTGCTACTTGACCAGAGAAATGTAGCTTTGTGTGAGATCCAGCCAGCAAACCAGGGGTCCATGGGTGGGACAGTGAGAAACTCTATAGACTGTGCAGGAGGGTCATCCTGCAAAAGGAGGACTTATCTAATCATGTTCACGGAATTATTTATAGAAGTGCAGAGTGGTAAAGTAGTGTTCTCATGAAGAGAAACAGCCTTTTCCAGGAAATGCTAGGAGGGAGAAAGAGAAATGAGAGCTTGATGTTCCCCTAGAAATTTATCTAATGAATAGATTACTTGTGTATAGTGTGTTTGACCGTGTAACATGTTGAGGTTCCACGGTATGTGCACAAACCTCAAGCATTGTGTCAGTCCGTTCAAATTTGGATACATCCTGGTGGCTGACAATTAAACTAATCCTCTGTTTGCAAAACCATACACTATCCTTATGTAGAAACTAAAAAGAAACTAAAACCCAAACAACCCACTAATTGTAAAATCTCCTAGCCGTAGACTGTGGTGCCATGGGCAATGTCAGTGCTAATTACCCAGTAGAACAGTCATCTTGCTGCTGCTTTAAGTGAATTAGCAATGTCTGAGCCTTCTGCTAGTGTAAGTCGTGTTACACAGCTCCTGACTGACTCGTTTTGCCCAGGCTTGGTTTGGGTGGCCTGAAAACCATACAGATTCCTTCCTCCCAAGAGGTGGACTCTGTTGAAATTAATACTTACTTGATTACATTTCTTGATCTTCCTCCAAGCAGAGGGGCTCCTGACAAACTTTATTTTGTTAATCACTTTTCTGTAGTGGAAGAGGTTGCAGAGAATACTAGTGAGTATCTCAGCCCTTAGTTGGTGGCTACAGGGTGCAGGGAGGTGCGAGAAGTCAGTGATACCTCATGTCTCAAGTGATAATATCAAACCTATTCCAAAACTAGAGGGAAGAAAGCATTGATATTAGTCCCACTATAACAACTGATACGTAGCATTGAGTAGAATTTTGCTCCTGGCAGTATATGAATGAAAGCTAATTGTAGTTTTGAAATGAAGAGTGTGACACCTACTACAGTCTCACTTGGGCATAGTTTCTTCTCTTTTAGTTTTAGCATGTTTCAGAAAAGTAAAGGGTTTTTTTTTTTTGCTAGATTTCTGTATTGCCATTTCTAGACACTTTTGATTCATTCTACAGAACACCCACTCTCCAGCAGACTTGCTGACTTCTTCATGGGATAGAAAAAAATCTGACAAAATCTGACATCTATACCATACACGTATCACAGAAGGTTTTCATCTTTTTTCTCCAATTATTTCTGTTTATGTGAGTGACCTGGTATAATTTATCTGTCTTGCATATGCCTGTACTTCCTCCTCAATCTTCTCTTGGCCTCTGTGGGATAGGAATGGGATCACAGTTTTCACATGAAAGGACTATATGAGAGGACAATTGAATTATATAATCTAGGGAAGCAATATATTATAGTTACTTTCCTAATACTTTTATACCAGCCAAGTAACATGACTGTCAGGATCTGCGACTATTTTCATGTTAATATAAAAAGTAATCAAGTGAACGAGACTTGTTTTAGTTAGTCCCTTTGGTAGGGCAGCTTTCACCAGAGACTCAGTGAAGGAGTCAAGGATCAGATCTGCTGTCCCTGGAATCATGTGCTAAGCCCTCTCCTAAGACATGATTCTGAATAGATGTTTATATATGTAGAGGATAATTTTGTTTGAATGTTACTGAATCCTGTTTTCCTGTGTATCGTGAACATTAACATTTTTGGAGACACTGACATTTAAGATTGTTGGTGTCCCCAACAAATATTGGGTTTGGAACCAGTATTTTTGATATTTCTCTTCCATCTAGCAATCTGATATGACAGTATGGGGTTTTGTTTGGGTTTTTTTCCATCTTCATGCAACATTTTAACATTCTATTTTTAGAGGGTGTAGGTATAGAAATTTGTATTTGAATAATGTGTAAATCAATGTTCACTGACAGTTTCTGGCTTTTTCTTTCCACATAAGATAAACTTCTGTAAGAGGCCCCGTATGACCGTTGGTTTTCATACTCACTGGTGGATCTCAGTTTTGACAATGGGGGACTCCTTACCTTGAACTCTTCATTCTTCTGGCTTCTACCGCAGATGAGCAATCGTCTCATGAAGTAGATAACACTGTTTAAATCTGATATTTCTCTGGGCTTTCTAGTGGAAGTAGAGATACAGCATTTTCTTCACACCCTGGCAAATTGAGATATCAGAATGTGATAATATTGCACATAGTAAAATCTTTCTATTGCTTTTATCGTGTTAAAATGACAGCTTAAAAAAAAAGTCATCTTCTAAGAAAGCTTTTATATTAATTATTGCCATGCAGCGTGTCGGTATTTGGTAAAGAACACTGTTTTGGGATCCTGTTAAATTAGGACATTTAAATAGTAGCAATGAAGCAAGAAGCAACACTTCTTTTGGAAGGTTGTTCTGAGTATTTTCTCTTGCAGGATACTATCTACCACTGTAGTGATAAAATCTCATCACTTCAAATCATCAAGGGGGGAGGACTGAGAGATATCATGACTTTCTGTGTGCCATTCTCTTTGCTTTCTACTTACCAGACTATCTGATAATCAGAGGATGGCTTGAAAATAATGATCTGATATCTTCTCTTGCAGCTTATTTAAGGAATTTCTGTATTGATTATTTACCATCTTACAAAACTGATGGCATAATAACTTCTGCTGAAAGGTTTTCAGGCAGAAGATAAATTGTAAGAGACTTTTGAGTTCAAAAATTCACATTTTTACTAATGGTACAAACAGCTTTCCTATTTCAACAACCTGATGCTTCTATCATTTTTTGCTAGCCCTAATGATTGCAAAACTGGTATCATAACTAGAGTGAAAATAATTCATTTTGAAAAATGTTGATATGAGCAAAAGCCAAGTGTGTGGGATGACAGATGAAAGTGGTGATAAATTGTGTGGGTGCTCTCCTGTAAGAAAGTGCCTGAATCATTATTCGTTAAACAAAAAAAAAGCTTGTTTTCTCTGTTTGCAATATTGGGACTTATTTAAAAATTCTTGGCATGTAGTTGGCATTCAGTGAATAATGAAAAGCTTATTTTTGGAAATTAACAGTCGTGACTTCACAATTACTTGGATTTGACACTGTTGTGAATAATTCTACTTGTAATTGTTAGATTTTTTTTCTCATTACATAAAGAGAAATACAACTCTTAGCCTATTTAAAACTTAAGTCAATGCAATACCTGGGCAGACAAGATCTGATCCTGACCACTCAGTGCAAATATAAGTGAATATAAGTGCTACAGTGGAGTAGAATTCATTGTTTTCCTCTTTTTATTTATTCTTTCAGAATAATTCTTCATGCTTATAGTGCTACATAGTGATTGAACTTGTTTGTCTGAAGTAAAATATTTTAACTGAAATTAGTACGTCTCATTAATTGTGAGAATAAGGTATAATAGTGCCCATTTATTAAGCAATTAATGCAGTAAGGACAGGTTTTTTGAAAATACTTAGGTGGCAAAAGGTGCAATTGATTAACTTTTATGAATTCTTTTACATTAAAGATCTTTAAAAAGCTTACATATATGCTAGTCCATATCTCTAGATATATAAATACTTTTGAAAATATCAGCCTTCAGCTGATTTTTTAAAAAATTTCATTCTCTCACTTTTTGATGGGTTGGAATTTAATTTTCTTTTTTTGAAGTGAGATGGAAAAGAGGAGAATTACTTCCCCTCTTGCTTTCCCCCCCCGGCCCCGGCTTTTGTTTTGAGCCCAAGCTGGTTTTTAACATGTGAATTAAAGCCCAAATGAAAATATGCCCATGTGGTTTGTTGTGCAGAAGACACTGAAAGCAAATGCACTGGAGGAAATCTCAAAATGCATGTTGTGATAAAGGCTAAAAAGGCAATTTCATACTTAGTGCAAAACACGGTGCTGCGATGAATGTGTGTAGAGTGACCTCAGGAGTTAATGTGCCTTGTGTTTTTGTTGTGAATAAATAAGGCAGCACTTTATCCTGTTTTTAATGTAAACTTTTAGACAAAGTCATAGATACTATGCTCTTATACTTATTAATACACTCATGGCAAGTTTAGGTTGCTGTAATTTCAGATTAAATGTGAAATGAATTGAATAGTCCATGTAGAAACAGAGGAGTTTAGACATACCCAATTTAAATATGAAAGGATATCCCATGTATTTTCAGAAACTTCACTCAGTCATTTGAAACACCAGAACACCTTGATGAGACTGTGTCTACTCCAGGTAATGCAAAGCTTTAGTCAGCATGCGAAAAAACTAGCTACAGGGAATATGATGAGTTTAAAGCGGTATCAGTTAGGAATTGCTGTGAGCACTTTTATAGTGCTGTCTTTTAAAGAGAGAGTTAAATCAAGGCTTTGGGAGATGGCTTGGGCATAGGTATTTGACTGCCTGAAGCACTTACCTGCTTTGGATTAGTGTGCCTGAATGTATGTTTTTCCCATATCTCCAAAATTTGGGATAAGGAGTGTAATCTTCTAAAATTCACTAATCTACGTAATGGAAAAACACAGAACTAAGTGTTTATAAATAAAGCACACAACTTCTAACTGATGAAGTTCTGCCTAATATTAGTCTTTTGACGGACTGCTTCAACCTATTTTCTGTAAATGAAATCCAGTTGTTCAGTGAGCCACTGAAGTCGAAAGTTGACTCATCCTGAAGATGACTTGCATCAAGTCCCATAGTCATGCCTTCCCCATTATTAGCTTCTGAGTTCTTCAGTAATGGGAGCAGCTGCTGGGTTTTTCTTCAAGGGATTGGACAGTGGGTTTCTGCGTTCTCGGCTTTGCCTGTGTGCTAGCACGGGAATTAGTCGTTTCAAAGCGTGGGGACCTGGGGGCTTCCACATCGTTGCTCTGCACACAATCCTTTTCTGTCAAAACCCTGCTGGTTTATATTGTTCACTATGGCTCCAGTTAAATAGGCAATACTTGTTCCATTAGGGGTAATGGGATTTTTAATGTATTTGGACATTGTGTAGAAATCTTTAAAAATCATATCTAAGTTGCCGAACCACTAATTTCACAAATGCCTTATAACACTTTGACATCCCTCAATTCTGTGTCACAATAGATGACCGGAAGATGTGGGTAATTTTCATTGCTAAATATCTGCTTTATTCTAACCCACAAGTGCTTCAGTGCACTTTTCCCAAGATGCTGGTGGTGTTGTTTTGGTTTTTTTAAATACTACCTGCCTTATTGGAGATTTAGCAATTGACATATCAGAATTGCAAGTATAAAAACAAAAAAAGCCTTGGCCTGGAAACTGAATTTCTTATTTGTAGCTTGGGAAAACACTGTTTTATTTCTTACCTAGATTATCTTTTCTACCTACTCTTCGCAACTAAAAGCCTGTAAGGTACATGCCTATTTTTTGGAAGGTATATATTTGAGTGATTTCTTGGAACTTGTGGCGTTTTGATTTAACTGAATGTAACATTAACATTCTCCATGCTTTTTAACTGAGATAAAGTATCGCTGTGTTTATCAGGTACATAAACATTTTTGGTGTTTAATTTCTGGTTTTATCTGCCTTGGTTACCTAAGCATTTAGAAACGTGGTTAGATTTCTGTGATGGGCTAAACCAGAAGATCATTAAAGCAGAAGGGTTACTTCTACAATTGTGAATCTGGGTGCTCTGAAATAGTAGTAGCATCATGTTTTCCAAGAGACCTTTTTTATGGCTGACTATCTCATCGGTAAGGCTTGAACAAGGTCAGCAGCATGTTTATCCATTTCAGTCTTCTGATTTCTTAACTTGCAAGAATAAAGCTTGCTTCATTTGAATTTCTCAGGCTGCACCACACGGAATAATAATGTATAACTCTGAAATGCACTGCTGCTGTTTTAAGATTGTTTTGTTTAAATGTAGCAAAGGGAGTTGGAAACAGAAGTAGCAAATTTAAAATTACTGGGCAATAGTTTGGGTTTGGTTGTTACTACATCAGAACTGTGAACTCCTTTGATGCTGTCAAATGGAAAGCTTTCTTATTTTTCATTATTCCTCTACCATGATGGACAGCTTTTTGTTGTTTTTTAGTTTTCATGCAGAATCAGCTCTTACTGCAAGGCCCAGAGCACACCAGTGTCTGATGGGATACTGGGCTCTACTGTTACTAATAGAGACATGGAAGCCACAAGTGCGGGACCCTAGTTGTGGCTTAATTGCCAGATGATTTCTGTGAAATCAGGTAATCCTTTCCCTTGGTTTCTCCAGCTGTACAGGGGAGAGGCTACTTGCCAAGTGGTATATTTTTATCTAGAGTGCTTTCATGATAAATCCTGTAAATTGTGGGATTTCAAATTATCAAAAAATTAATGTCTGGGAATTACGTAGAATTATTGGAGTGTATGAAAAAGTGTGTATTTAGATGATCTAGAAGCATTTTATTCTGTTATTTGCCAGTGTTTTATTCTATGAAACAAAGTAGCCTCATGAGTTTATTGTTATTATTCTCCAGTGCCTGGCTTCTGTGAGGTGGGAGGGTATGACCCTTCAACCACTTGTGAGCACATAAAGTGGAAGGATAAGCTAAAGCACTTTGTGTAACTCGTACATAGAATTCAACAGGCAGCTACATAAAATAAATACAATGACACATAGCAGTTGGTAAATTAAAAAAAAAAAAAAAGAAAAGAAAAAGACAAATGTCATGTAGATCTGGTTATACCAAAGAGGTAGGAGAAGAGACAAAGAGAATTCTGTCCCCAGTCCTGCATTGGCACATTTTGTTGTTTGTTTTAATTGCTCCTGAGTAGGAGGAGGATTTAAATAAAGTTCTACAGGCTGAGGTTTCTCTTTTAAAGTTTTCTTGCAGTTCAGTAGGATGCCTTCCTCTCCCAATTTGCCTCTGGCAGGAAATGTCTTTATGTACTAGATCCCAGGAGCGGGTTCTCCAGTGTGCCAAGGAACCCTCGGTCTATTCTTTTGTCTAGTGCTGTGTGTCCCTGCGATGTGTGCGATGGCTGTGGGTTAACTTGGGGTGGTTTCCAGGCCAAATACTGTATGTTGCAGAAGGAGTTAAGCAAAACAAAAGAAAAAACCCCAAACCCTCAACAAAGCTTACATAGAAATAATAACTAAGTAGGAATTCATTGTATCATAAAAGTGCTTTATGTTTGTCTTTAAAATCTAGTTGAAGCAGTATTGTCTGCATGTAATGCTTTTGTTCTATGTATGTAAAGTTATAAATTAAAAGAGACTGTGATTATTTACTTTCTGTTTATTCTAAGTCTTTCATCTTCAAAGTTCTCGTTTACCCCTAGGGAAATGTAATTTTAAATTCTTTGCCAAATCTTCCTGTAGTAGAAAAAAAAATTAATTTGTGGTTGTATCATTTTAATGGCTGTTCTGCTGTAATGCATTCTCTAAATTGCTTTATATCTGATGATAAAGCCTTTTAGATAAACACTTAAACCCAGATTTTTATTAATCTATATGAATCTAATAAAACTATTTGAAAAATGCATTCAGAATATATAAAACAAATGTACGTATGGAAATAGTTGACAGCCAATTGTCATAATTTTAGAGGCTTATTGTATTGCCAGCACCTCTGCATCTTGGGATAAAAGATGTCTGTGCATGTGGAGTTGGAAAGAAAGCAAAGAAAAAAGGTATTACCATAAAAGGTGGCATTTTTAATTGATTATGCAGTCTGTTCTGAACTCATGACTGAAATGTAGTATGAAGTAGGAGTGTATGACACTGGTATTACAGTTTTATCACAAGCCATTGTTGCTGGAACTGTTGCATTTCTGCCTTGATGGAAAGAAAACAAGCTGGAGAAGTTTGATTTAGATAATACTACTGGAGAGTACGTAATCTTACTGAGGGAATGGATATCAAAGGTTTCTAAAGGCAAGGACAGCAAGCACTGTAATACATCATCCACTTCTTGTAAGTGCCCCAAACTCCCTGGGCAAAAATGTCTAGGCAGAACAACTTCAGTTTTACCATTCCATTAAAGCAGTGGGCCTTGTGAAATATCAATAACGTCCACACCAGAGATGGGCATTTTCAAGTTGAATTAGAGGTATGAGCAAAGCTTTGGAAAAGCCAGGTGAACATTTTCACCTTTTTGCCCCTAAATTATCTGTTGTGTATGTACAACAGTACAGAGAGGCAACGCTGGTTGAGCTGGGTGAGACAGTACAGGATTTTGGGGCCTTACAGGCTTATCATAATCTCATAGGCTTCTTTGCCTGACAAAATGATCTGTGCACCTTTCCAACCTGAGCAGGCTTTGGGACCATGTGCGGAGCTGTGCCTGAACCTATAATCCTTGCTGGACTCTGCTGGTTTGGCACAGCCCTGCTGAGTGACTTTGTAGTTAATCTGTAACGCAGAATAACGATGCCTGTGAAGAGCTGGGTTTATATGAACTTTAACTGAAATTTAAAGCTGTTTCCAGAACTGAGAGTCCATTCTTTTCCTTTGCCACCTAAATTCATTATTTCTAAATATTTCTCAACTGAAAAATCTTGTACTTGATTTGACATATATGGCCACACAAGTGATTGTGTGCTTGAATATTCTGTGCTGGTATTTGACAAAGATTTGAGGGGGCGTTGTTTGCTCAAGTCGGAGTCATTGTAAGTCGTGTCTCAGTTATGCCTCTCTGGGACTGAAGAATGAAGTGACGAGGTGGTACTGATGTGGGTACTCCTGCATCTGGGGATATTCTTGTGGCACATAAAGTAAAAGAGAAAGACCAGTCTTTTAAGACCCAAGATCTGAGTTTTCGGCTGGTTCAATGACATTCTTTTTAACTAAAAAATTTTACACTTTATTTCAGTTGGTTCTCATTAGTGAATTGAAGGCTGAAACAGCTGATTTTCCTGCATATGGCTTAACTGTTTTTCAGCTTTCAGTGTTACTTTTTATTCTAACTGTCATAAATGTTAAAATTGTTCAGGTAGTGCAAGTGGGTGCTGCTTCTGTTTCCCACTTTCTGGATTGAGGTATGAATCTGTCGTCTGCTTTGACATGGTGAGATCTTTAACTCGGGAAACAAAGTGCAATTTCTAAACGAAAAAGTTCTGAGCCATCCAGCAACAGAAGTGAGAGAAAACTGCAAGTTGTTTCCAAAGTGCAGAAAATCACATTCAGCTGTGCCAGCAAAGACCTATGTATAAGCTCTGTTTTAAACTTCCTAACTTCATCTCAGTCATTTTGGAAGTGCCTGCTTTAGCAACTCAGCTGTCAAAGAGGGAATGACAAGCCACTGAAGTGGTCACCTTTCCAGCTGGCATGGTGCTCCCGGAAAAGGCTATGCATCTCTCCCTTGAGAGACACTTACAAAATGTTTGAAGCTTTGGCAAATTCAAATGCAAAGAACGTTGCCTTAAATGTAGTGCAGGGCAACTGATCTGAATAAATAACTGGAAAAGTTGTTCTGCCTTTAGTACTCTGGGTGGATTTTCACTAATGGGTCTCATAGAATCAGTTGGAGGTAACACATCCTTGTAAGTAAAGATAAGTGAATAGGATTTCACGCCAAGTACAGAAGGTGCTATCTATAATTGCAAAGAGAATATGACAGAGCATGTCTTTGCTACTTCTTCCAATAACAACAGAAATATTAATGATGAATTCACCATACCTAAACTGTAGAATTTTCTTGTCCAGTATGAAAGCTTTTCCTCCTCTTGTGTGTGTCTGAGGGTCTGCTATTTTGAAAAAAGCACCAGTGATCTCTCAACTGGTGGGACAGTATGCATTTCTCTCTATTTGCTTGTTGGAGCCAAATGCTGAACTGTTGTGCAGATTTGCATAGAGTGCAAGGACTTTGATCTTGACAAAACATGTATTTTGCAGAACAATATTATCTTGGGAGCTATTAAAACTTGCATAAACAAAGGTAGTGTTTGTACTGGCAAACTTTTCTTGCTACTTCTCATCCTCCCCAAACCCCTTGCTTCCCCCTCAGCTATCCACTGCTTATGTCAGTATTGCAGCTAGAAAGGTCTTCATTGCTCTGAAGATGCTGTCACCTGCATAACAAAGCAGTGATGGAGTTGTATCTTTTCTGGGCCTTCAGAAGTGTTAACAGATGTGCCTGTTCTTGAAAGCCAAGGAAGGTGCCATGTGAGGAGAACGCTAAACTAGCTGTAGAAGTTGCAGAAGCTAAGAGAGGCTGAATGTAGATGGTAGGATAAAAGCCTGATTTTACTTTTTTATCTTAAGGCTACTTAAAATTGAAAACTATTTTTTATGGTCCAAAGCTATTTGAACTATGTGGGTAGATTTGGAAGGAAGCTTGGTCTACATGATATATATGGATATAGCTGTAGTATTGGAAATATTTATTAGGGTTTGTGTCACACTTGTATGTAACTTTTACTGATGCATTTGTGCTTAGCATTTACTCAAGGGCAGAGCTGTGCTGAAAATCTCACATAGGAAAGGTGTGAATTCAGAAGTCATTTGAAATTATATCAACATATTTGTGAGCTTTAGGTTGCACATTAAGAGAACTTCTTCCCCAAAAGCGGGGTGGAGCAGGTTAGCCAGAGACATGTGCAATCCTCCCCACCCCAGGAGGTTTTCAGGTCAGCCCCAATCTAGCGTTGCAAATAGCTCCCTTTTGAGCAGTAGGTTGGACTGGGTGACCTTCAGAGAGAGATCCCTTCCAACTGCTGTTTCAGTGAGTCTGAAAAGATGCTACTGACACATTTCTTCAGGATAATCTTGTGAGAATAAGCTTTGTCTGTTTTACTTTTACCTGTTTCTTTTACCTGTTTTACTGGGACACTGAAAGAGTTTATATGTGAATCCAGTCATGTATAAAATAGTGGGGCAAGTATGTTTTCCCTCTGTCAAGATGAAAGATCAAATGTTTTTTCATTGGGACTGGCTGTGCTGTGACTTGCAAATGACTGTTCTTCAGAACTCCTGGAATTAACTTCCATAGATCTCTGACAAGGATTGGCAGAGTTTAGGGTACTTATGTTTAAGGTGTTCTTTCCAGTCAGAAGAATAGAGAAGCAACACTGAGCACAGATAAGGTGAGACGTAGTGAGGATAAGACTGACACACAGATCTTGACAGTTAATACGCTCACCAGTACAGACTTCCATAAGTAATTTACCAATTAAAAATAGTGGAAAGAAAAATTGGATGTATTGTAATGTAAAACACAGGGTGGTGTTGATGTAATGTTCACCTTTTCTTTGCATTAGTCATGTTTTTTAAAATATTTGGAAAATGCTGTTGGTTGTTTTAGTGTGAGTAGGCTGAAAAACTTTGTGGGCTTTCCAGCATATCACAATATTAATTTAAGCTTGAGGTCAGAATTAATCATTTTCTCTCTCTCTCCTCTTTTTTTAACTATCCCACAACAGATAAGTTACATTAAGTGTTACAGCTCAGCTTGCAAATAAATGAAGTCCCATTAATCAGAACTGTCAGTTGAAGTCCAAAATGTCTGCCCTATCGCTTCTACATGAAAAAAGAAATCCCAGCAGGAGGTTGAAGAATGAAAAGTATAATGGAAAGGCTTTCTACATGACAGCATGGGAAGAAGTAGTATTTTTGCATCATTTTTGTTGTATTTCTGTGATGCCCATTCATGGGCATTGCGGAAGTGATTTCCATATGTAAGGAAAGGGCCCTAAATCCTACTCTGTCTCCTGAGTGGACTTTATGAAGCTGTGTTCACCCTTACTGGGGAAGATGAAATAGGGGAGACTTACACGTACAAATCCCAACCAAAGCTGCCTGATACTAAAGTTGCAGAGAACTTTGTTGTTTTTATTGCTGCATGTTTTAAGGTAAAGGTTTGCTCTAATGCTGTAGTCTTAGCTGTGGTAATTAAACTTGTTTTCTCAAGGAAATCTTGAAGATCATTTCCTCAATTCCAAAGCATATTCTTTGCAATAGCTTCCCTGCAATTGAGGCCAGAACAAAATCTAATTTTCAGCTTAATGCTGACAATGTAAATGATAGAACGATATAATGAAATACAGCGATCTCTGAATTCAGATACTTCAATGTGCTTATGTGCCAGGTGCTTTCAGAAACGTACGGAAGCACATTTATAGTATGTACTTAGTGCATAATAAAGAATTGAATGCTGGTTACTGGTAAGATACGCTGGTTGTAAAGAAAAAAGCTACTTTTTATCTCCAGTTTCACCATACTGTTTAAACCAAGGAGCCTCTCTTTTAGGAAAATGTTTCTTAGTATAAAATCTGAAACTTTCACAATAGACTTTTATCCTTACTGTAAAATGAAAGGAGGAGGAAAGCTTTCACTCCAAAATGCTAATAATGTTCTCCTCATTAGTGCCTTTGTATTGCATATTAAGTGGATCTTTTCCTATCAGTCCAAGTTCTGCAGCTTTATAAGCATCTACATTCCCATAATAGTCATCTTTGCAATGTGGAGTGGACTATACTTATTATTTTTCAGCTGGGGAAGAATGCTGTTTGTCCTTTGTAAAGTATCTGCACTAAATGTGGGTAAACCAATCTGTTAAACTAAACGCATGTGTTTGTTGTAGGTGCACGGTTGTTAATACAGTGTTTCTATATTGTTAATGGTGCAAACCAGAAGAGACAGTGCAACACTGGGCTTGGTGTATGAGCAGTAACTACTCTTTAAATGCCTAATGATTACATGATTGGGTTTTTATGTTGTGGTTTGATAAATGGAATGCCTGTGTTATATTCCAGTCTTTTCGACCTCTCCAGGAAAAAGGGAATTAAAATCTAATTTGCTAGGAAAGACCTGTACTTTTAGGCAGGAAAAAAAAAGTAAGCCTTTCCTAGCAAATTATGCTGGACGTGTGCATTTTTGTAGTCCTTTTGAAGGCATGGTAATAAGGTCAATAGTCCTGTATGCATTTTCAAATTATTTGCAAGTTGCTGAGTGCTAGGCCTTCTAGAATTTTTATTTATTTATTTATTTTAAATCTGCTTATTTTTATTTGTACTTTCTAAGTCCATTCAGTGGTTGGGTGTCATTGCAGTGAGCTTCTGGGCATTCTGCCAAGTCTTCAGTATTGTCAGGATGCTGGATAAAGTACAAAGAAAAATGCTTGTCTGTGTTTCTTTGTAAAATTTTACAAGAAGCGTATAGCCTCAGAAGTAAGACCACCCTTATTAAAGCAAGAGCAGAACTAGATGAAAACAGGACTGACTCCTGCTTTCTCTGACAATCTGTAGAGCTAGTTAGAATGTAGAGTTCGCTTTGACATGTAGGAACTGCAAATATCTGTGAATTAATAAGAAAGTCAGAGCCAGAGACACAGGCTTTTGGCAGCCAAAGGTATCATGTTTAATATTGTAAAATTGTGTAACAGCATAACTGTTAAGATAAGTGAAGATAAGCCTTTTCTGAAGTATTTAAACTGAACAAAAACGGTTTGAAATTTTAGAAGCTTGCCATTATCATTGCATCTCTTACAATCGATCCTGTAGGTATAATGATGTTTGGCCTTGTTCCTGTGCACTACAGTGTATGGTTTCCACACGTTTTCTCATCCTTTTAAAAAAAAATAAATCACTTTGTGTATGTTTTAAAGTTGCTTTTATATTACAACTTGGCATTAATTTGATTCAAACGTAGTAAGATGTAGGAGTATACAGAGGAGGGGACTAAACATTATTTTTTGTCATAGAATATACTATGGTCAAGCTGATTTTTCATTTCCCAGGTCAATTTCTGTGTAAACGTGATTCCTCTGTATTCAAAAAAACCTCAAAATATAGATGCTCACTTGCAAATCTGATTTGAGGTGGAGTGAATGCCACATGATTCCTTGTACTTTTTTTTGTGTGCGTGTTTTGTTGTATACATTGCACTGCAAAGAACAAAGCAATGTAGCTGCAGTATTTTTCCACTGCATTTTAGAGAAGATGTTTGTATATGAGTCTGAATGGGGATTGTTATGCTTTGATAAGAATTGAAAGGGAATCTGTGCATGCTTTGGAGTACTTGCTAGGGAAGATTCCTTTCTATTGTAAGTTACAGAATTTTTACATGAGAGTTTGAGAACAACCATACTGTGCCTGCTCAGAGGATGAATAGGATTTAAGCCTCTGACACTATAATGACATAAAAACAAAAGTCCTTTTGTTTTTCCTGTAGGAAAATAAAATATAGAAGAAAGGAATTTACACTTGATTTGTTTGATGTTCTTATGTAATTGTTTCTTTTCACTAATTTCCTCTCTCTTTTTTTTTTTTCAAGTATGTGCTGAAGCTTTCAATCCAGATGAAGAGGAAGAAGATACAGAACAAAGGGTAAGAATGAGTGAGTTGCGTCATGCATGGTTCTCTCTACAGTTTGACAGGCAGATGTCTGTACCTCACCTTTTCCTTACCGCTTGTGCATTTCGTTCCGAGAGGCTGTGTGGCAAACTGACATTGACAAAGTGACAGTGCTCTGAAATTGAGGGCTGCTTTGTCTCATGCACTTTTTTAGTCACTATAGCTTTAACATAATTTTACTTCAAAGGACTTGAGAGCTGTGCTTAAGTCTACCATCTAAAAAGTTTGGATATTTTCCTTTCTTAATTATCTTAAAGGCTAGTTGAGGCAATTCCTAGAGCATCAGTGCTGTTGTGAAGAATCAGTTAAGCTTTACTACAGCTGTTTCTTCATGGGTGCTTAAAATGCCTCGCATGCTTTTTACTGCTTTTCTTGTCAAAGCAGTTCTGCCTGGGTAGAAGAAACACTTTGTTGAAATATTTTGACACTGTGGCCACCTGTTCTATTGTTTTTGAAAGTGAGGAATTTCTAGGAATTGCAAGTCCAGTTACTGTATTTCTTTAGAGATGTTTTCATGTGAGAAAATCTGGTGGGCTAGCTAGTGACGGTCAGTGTGTTCTCTCTGGACTTCTGGTGTTCCATTTCCAGATTCCATCTCAAGGATGCTTATGCTTCTGCAATGAAAATCTAAGTCTAATTTAATTTCTCTTAAGAAGATACTTCATAAATAAGATGCTATAAAAAGAAAAAAAAAGACTATGAGTGTGTCTGATTGTCCAAATGTTTGTAAACTGGATACACTTATTCTACCAAAGGTCTTAATTTTCCTGACTGCTGATTCAATGTTCAATTTTCTTTTAAAACAAAGATTTGAGGTCTGCTCAACTTTGGACAATGAGTTTTTCGAAAAGCCTACTAACATAACTGGTTTTTGGAATCCTTGTTATTCCAGAAATATAATTAATGTGGTAAATGTAAGGTAATTAATATTTTTATATATGCTCTCATAATGACCCCCCCAACAAGCACATATATAAAGGAACCAACGCTGTGTCATAAAAACGTTTAACTTGATGAGGTGTTCATAGTTGAAAAGAAGTAACACAAAAAATAACTCAAACAGCAAAGCTTTTGTTTAGGTATTTTTGTTGGGGAAAAAACCCACCCACTTAGATAACTTCTGTTATTAGATGGACTGAAATACATATGTATCAGAAATGTACCTGTATGCCAACAGTAAGGGTATCGGGACTACCCGCCTTGATGCAGTCCTGAGTGATGTGCTCTAGGCAATCCTGCTTTAGCAGGGGAGTTGGACTAGATGATCTCTAGAGGTCTCTTCCAACTCTGTCAAACCCATGAATCTGAGTTTAGAAAGAAAACTGTTGACTTTTTCCTCTGTTCCAAATGCTCAAGCTGTGACTGTGTGTGTCGATGGGTTCGAAGAGAAGGGATGGGAAAGGAAAGGTCTCGGACAGGAAATGAAAGGAAAGGTCTCGGACAGGAAATGAAAGGAGAGGTCGGGATGGGAAAGGAAAGGAAAGGTCTCGGACAGGAAAGGAAAGGAGAGGTCGGGATGGGAAAGGAAAGGACGTCCTCTTCTTTCTTGACTGTTATTTTGCATGTGTTAATTGTCAACATAGTATATTTCTTATGTCTCTTTCTTCCTGTCTTGTATATTTATATATAAATACTGTTTATGCAAACAACAAAAAAGAACTGTATACTTTGACACTCTAAAATTGTGGTCTGCTTTTTCACACCACAGTGAAGGTTCAGTCTGTAATCATATTTCTTTGTTGTCATGACAGTTTTGTTTTACTTTGTTTTAAAGGTAGTTCATCCAAAAACTGATGAACAGCGATGCAGACTGCAGGAAGCATGTAAAGATATTCTGCTCTTCAAAAACCTAGATCAGGTAATATCATTTTAAGGAAATCTTAACTGGATTTGATGCCTTGTATGTACAGGTAATAGCTTGATCTAACAGTCCAGACACTCGTTTGCATTGTGATAGTTCATGAAGTATTAATTATATGCAGGCTAGATCAGGACATGTGTTTAGAGATCAACAATCAATGAACAATATAAGCAAACATGTCAAATTGTCAGTTACGAGGATTGTCAGATCCCTGTCCCTGCAAATTCATTTTTTTTCTGTTAGAGAAATGTGTGTTGTTATTTTGTTGTTATTTTTTTTAATCCTTTCACTTGTCTTTCAATACTTGCTGTGGGGTACCATTGTACCTGATTTCCTTTTCCCTAGGAAACAGTTGATAATTTTATGGGCAATTTAAAAAGGAAATTAATTACACGATTGTGATACTGAACACATTTGCATGATTCCAGGTTGCTGCACTTTTTTCTTAAATGCCAATGTGTCAGTAAATTTTCTGTAAATGAATGTAAAGTAATCTTTTTAGGTTGTTCCTATTCTTACTCATTTTTATTGCTGAAGTTGGTTATTAATTACTCATTGCCTCAGCACTGAGTTTTAATGACGAGCACTTAGTAATCTTAATTGGTATGAATTTTTTTAATGACGATCATAGGATATCTCAGGAACAGACCTTTGGAGATTCTCTAGTTCAGCCTCTGAGAGAATAAATGCATCTCATCTCTGGTCTGGTGTCACAAAACCAGACCTGACAATCTCTACTAGAGGCTGAGGCAGAATGAAAGCTGTTATATCAGCTATGGTCCCTGCAGCTTCCTGGTTTGAATCATTGAGCTTTGTATCAGATATGAAAGGGTGGATGTGGTAGCTTATGGTTGCAGAAACACTGCTCAGCTTTCCTTGAAAGCCAGGAAGTTCTTCCGGTTCTTGGTTGCTGTACAAACCCCAAGAGTCACTGAACTGCATCCTCAAAATAATTGTTGAAAGATTTTGATTGCAACAGGCTTGAGGAGCTGACATTCTGTCAAAAAAGTTTCCTCGAAAGCTGTCCTTTCCAAGGCTGGCCTTTTGCTGTTCTGGGATTCTTGTTGTTACACCTATTTACTTAAGACACTTTAAAGGTTCCTTTTGCAAGTAACCTGATGATGCATAGTAAAATATGAAACATAGTGAAGACATTCAGCAGCTCAAGGAGTATGTACAAAATGCAATCGTTATTCGAATTGAGTAGGCCAATCTTTAGCTTCCAGCAAAATCTCCCAGAAGCAAAAATGAATAACCAGTTTATATTCAAACATGACTTTGAAAAACAAATTTGAGCTGAGAAAGTGGGCTTGGAAAAATACTGTTTCCTAGGAAAAGCTTTCTAAGCAGCTGAGGATAAAAACAATGGAAACAATCTAAACAGCAACTGTTAAGGACTTGGCTTTAAGACAGCAAATGGCTGAAAAAGATGACTGCAGTCCACACATTGATTATAGTATGATAAAGGACACTTAGCAGAGAGGGGAGAGCTTTCCTAGTAATGAGTATAAAGGGAGTATGGAACCTGCATCATTTTACCTTTCCTCCCAATAGTTTCTTTTTAACTCCCTCTGTATAATGTGACTGGTTTGGAAGGTTGGCTGTAGAATACCCACTGAAAGGCAAAATGCATGGCTGCTGCTTTTACTCAGTGTATATTGTCCTTTAATAAGTGTGAGGAACACTTTCAAATTAAGCGTCAAAATATGTTCTTTTGCTTCTTAACCTCTGAAGAGTGTCATGTAAAACTATCAAATACAAGCAAACAGACCCAACAACAACAAAACTGCATAAAACCCCTTTAGGAGTAAATGTGATTGTGTGACACTACGTTCTGGCCAAATTCATCCCTTTTCCACTGGTTGCAATTAGGTGAACTGGGCTGAATTTAGGCTCAGTGGCTTAACAGCCCTTTTAAATGTCTTCACTTGCGTGAATAGTTGCTGTAAATACTCAGTGTCAAACACAAGGGAGCCAGTGTCCAGTGGGTCACTTCTAACCAGGTTCACATTGAGCTTTGGACTAAAATCAATTCAGATTGTCACAGAGTTTAACCCTGAGATTTTGAGCATTCCCAATGATAAACCTGATTTATGTTTCAGTATGAAGTTCTGTATGATGTATCATGTTTAGGGTCCACGGTGTCTTATGAATGAGTTTGTAGAATCCTAGTTACAGTTGAATTTTGTACTGGGTGAGAGCAATGACTGGTAGCCTTACCAGCAAGGCCCCTGAGCATGCCGAGTACCCGTATTTAAACCAAGAGGGTTTTTTTACAGTTCAGAAATCTGATGAAGCTTGTCCTTTTATTGACATAATAGCTCAGTGTTTTATTTACTTAAAATAAGTCTTTGCCTGTGTATCCTCCAAATAAAGCATTGTTGAGTTACAGTATTTTTAAAAAGCTTTTTAAAATCTGCATTGCTTGTTTTCTGACAACTGTTACTTAAATACATGCTGTGAAATATGTGGTTAAAATAAATGGCTTTCATGCAATGTCTGTTTAGTTTAAATATCAGGAGAGTTTTAATGATAAGAAAATAGGATTCTAGTGAAAAGATATGTAATATTTTCAATATAGTGGTGCCTACAGATGCTGCAATGATTATTCCAAATTTAAGGAGTGCAGTAAATATTTCAAGTGTATCTAGCAACATAAAGACTAGTTTGCGTGTTCATGCAGTATATTTTTAGAAACTCAGCTGTGATCTACATCTTCAACTTTGAACATCTGGTCATTGAAAATGCAGTGAAAGTCTATTGTTAAAGGACTTCAGAATAACAAAGATGGTAAAGCAGCTCAGGATTGAGGCAGGGTATTTATAGGGCACCATCTCTCTTGGCCTTCACAGCTTCCCTGGCTGTGCTGCCTACAAAAAACAGTGTAGTCATGGCTCATCAGAGAAACCTAGCTTGAGTCTGCTACGCAGACCAGCATTATCCCATTTTCTGTATGTGCTCCCCATCTGTTCCTGATCTCACCTTGTGCTTGAATTGCAGGTTCTCTAAGACCCAGACTATCTGGGGAAATAACTGTATAGTGTCTTGTTCAGTACAGTCCTGATCATGACTGGGACTCTTGGATGATAACAGTACAAATAAGTTACTAATAAATCATGGTATAGTTTCTAGACATATATACAGATAAAGAAATATGTGTACTGTTGAAATAAATCAATAGATGTCCATTGCTGTGAAGCTGTGTCAGATTATGCTAAGGGAGAGCTTGCTGTACAGGTGTGCTTTGGCACTGAAATGGTATGCATAAGTTAAAAGGTATTTGGACATAAATTTGAGATAATAACTCTTCTGTAATGGAAGTATCTGTGTTTGTCTGCATTATTGAACTTATCTTAATAAGCTGGAAACAAGTGAGATACTAGTGGAAATCAACGTTTCATACCAGTATTTGCATCCAGTAAAAACAATGCAATGCATGTTGCACTTTGCTATCCAGAGTAAGTCAACTGAGCTCACTCTTGTCCAGCAGAAGTCTATCTTCTGAGAGGTTTTTTATTTTTTTTTATTTTTGTTTGTTTTATAGGAACAGCTGTCTCAGGTCCTTGATGCCATGTTTGAGAGGAAGGTGAAACCTCAGGAACATGTGATTGACCAAGGTGATGATGGAGACAACTTCTATGTTGTTGAGCGGTAAGCAGCTGTGCCTTTGAAATGTAGAGTATGTTTCTTTTCAGTCTCATAATTTTGTAGATCATATATATGTGCAATGGGCATATAATAGATATGTGCGTGCATGCACCTTGTGAGTATCTTTTACCCTTTTGGAAGAAATTCTAGCTAATGTTACTTTTAATCACTGTATTTGAAGAAGAACTAAGGGTACAGATTTACTTCTTCCTGTAAAACTGTAATATTAAACAGAATATTACTGATGAATTATAAATGTCTGTTGGAACACGATCTTAGCAAACTACTTTTTCTTACGCACTGTTATCTTCCTTATCACTGAAATAATGGTATCATTAATATTGTATTGAATGCTTTCAAAGCAGTTCTTCAAGAAAATGTGTTGCCTTTTGAATTGTCATGATGTGTTTAGGGAATTTGGAAAAGAATTTTTAGGTTAGAAACTGTTCATTTTAAATGATCTTTGTCCATTATACGGACATTCCCCTTTCTGATTAGTGGAATTACAGAACGTAAGGCTACCTCAAATATATTCTCACCATATGCCCCTTCCTCTGTCTTCTACTATACCATTCCATTAGCCTAGACCAGTGCTCCATTTCCACACTCAGTTATCTCCCTCAGCTGCTCTGCCTCAGACCAATCCTTTGTCTTTGGCCAAACAGGCCAAGTTCCTTCTCTTGCCATGTTTAGGTTGGGTTGGACTGGGGCTCTGAGCAACCTGGTCTCCCTGAAGGTGTCCCTGCTTATTGCAGTGGGGTGGGACTAGGGCCCCTTCCAACCCAAACTAATCTATGATTCTATGAAAGATGAGACATAAGCAGAGCAGTGATTCCTAATCTTGAGGAAACTTAAATTCAGTTTGGGAGGCTCTCAGAAATGTTAGATACCATCAGCCTATTTTAATTTGTTTCTGTGTAAGGCTATTAACCTGTTTGTTACCGGAAAGCTTTTCCTGCTATGAGTTTTAACCTAAAATAAAAAAGTAAAATGGAACCTTGTCTTTGATGTTCCGGTAAATGTTCTATGGTCTCTATTCTATAGACGTAATCCTGTTCCACAACATGGTGGTTTTTTTCTATCATGAGATAGTTGGGTTGGAATATTTCAGGTTTTTAAATTTGTTTTGTTTTACTCTTGAGGTATAATACACCAGTAACAAAAACATGTTGCCAAAAATAATGTGGCAGAAAGGCTATACAGTTATTAAATATTAATAGAATTATTAAACTCAGTGTTGTCTATTGATAGAGCATACCAGCCTTTGCTCTAAACACCAACTCGGCTGCAAGTCCTATGCTGGCTATTCAGTTATTACAAAGAATTCTACAGTTACAAATTTTCTGTCCCCTTCTCCCTGTTTCCAGTCCTCCCCCACCTCCCACCCCCTCACTTTTTTAATGCAAAAAATAGTAGGATACTGGTGCTTATGGAATGCTACAATATTTCCACTTGTCTGCAAGTGCAAATTCAGAGGACTCTAGCTCTTTCAAGGCATCACTAGGCATGTCTTCTTACTCTAAGATAATCATTAATGCCTAAGTATCCCTGAGGATTAGTTTCTTCCTGTCAGAATGAACACTGACTTTGTGTTGCAGAGCTAACTCTTTAGCTTGTCTGCATAGAAAAGCAGGTTTTCTGGCACAGGCCTTTTTTCCCCAAAGTCTTCTGTTTGTAATACTTCCTCACCAGATCACTTTTGTCTGAATGTCTTTTCCCATGCACAGAGGGGCAGCAGGCAAGACAGGTGCAACTTGAGGATGCAGCAGCTACTTAGTGCTTCCTGCATGGAAGGAAGAGCTGGGACGAATGTGTTGTGTGGCTAAATATCAGTGTGCTCATTGCTGCTGGGGGGGCACCTGATGAGTCTGTGCTGATTGAGCAGTCATCGGTCAGGAGGGGCAGCCCTGCCCTCTGCCTCTTGGAACAGGCTGATCTGTGATCTTGCTGAGTTGCCCTCTTCTGCTTTTCTCCTTTTTTTTTTTTTTTCTTGGGGTTTTATATTTTTTCATGTCAGTATTTTTCTTTTGAGTCCTTGAGCTCCTAACGATTACCATCTCAACAATTACACTTCGGTCTGTGTTTTTTATTCTTCTTATCTTGCAGGGCTTTAGCTCACAGACTGTCTCACAGCAACAGTTTTCTCAATAAATCTGAGCCAAGGTCACCCAGTGGTGCCTCACCAACTTAGTCCTTGGGCTGCAGGTGCCTGAATACTTGGCTGAAGGTTTTGTGGCCATAGTTATTTGGAAATAAATGGCACTAGTAAGTGACTTTCAGGCTGTGAGGGATGGGAAGAAGTTGTTGTATTCAGCTCACAGATGGCTCTTCTAGATCAAAAAGACCTCTGAAGGTTGTTGCTTCTGGTGCCTCTCAGAGAATGATTAAATAGATACTGGATATTACAAGAATTAGTGAAACTTCCCATCAACACTAATCCTTATTCAGTTTACTGTTAGCATGCTGTTGGTTTCTTTCTCTGTCTTCTAGGTGTAAGTAAGCAGTAGAGTGTAAAAAGCATCTGGTAAGGCTATTTTGCCTTTTTGTATATATTCCTGAATTAGCTTTAAATCCTCCAGCTTGTGCTGCTCATATTAAGACTGATCAGTTAGCTCTCCAAAACTAACTCAGTACCTTAGGTATGTAAAGAAAGGCCCTTTCTGTGATCTTTATGCTTCTATGCCATGGAGGCAAATCCATAGGAGCAGGTGAGCAGTTGGATGAGTTTATCCCAAAGATACTGCAGCAATGCTGTCACTGAGGCTACAGATGGATCTAAGTCACTCTAACGAGGCCTCACTGGGTAACACACATGCTGTGAAAAGACAATTACTGTTAAAGACAATGAAACTAGCTAACACCCTGGCCAGAACACTTAAATAGTGATGTCAAAATACTATGCAGAGGAAACCAAGTAGATCCTGCCCGGATCTATCAGGAGATAAATGCTTTATTAAGAGAGAATTATTGTTAAAATAGTGTAGATAGAAGCAGCTTAGTATCAGGCAACTGGAAAACTTAATAAAGTATGTTCTATCTCACCCAGCAATAAAAGGACTACTTGTATAACATGAAAAAGGTGTTCTTATGATCTGTACTGGAATGTTGTCTAATAAAAAGCATCTATTTAATTGTTTTCCAGGGGTTTGTATGATATTGTTGTAGCAAAAGACAACCAGTCGCGCTGTGTGGGCCGCTATGATAATCATGGCAGTTTTGGTGAACTGGCATTGATGTACAACACTCCTAGAGCTGCCACCATTGTTGCCACAACAGAAGGAGCCCTTTGGGGACTGGTAAGGAAAGGAAGTTGCTCTCATCTTTTAAATACTAACTCACCATGTCCAGTGCTTCTCTTGGTATGACTCCATGTGCCCATAGCTGTTTTATCATGATCTGTTATCTCACCTCCTGGCATAAGAGATCTATTGTGCAAATCTTTTTGGCCACTTTTCTGGTACAAATTGTCTGTAAAAACAGTATCACTGGCTTTATCTGTCCCTTTATTATTTCACATTTGCTGTAATTGTGGCTTTCAAGGAAAAAAACCCTGGTTTTGTTTTCATCCTGCAGAGGACAGTGGAGGCATTAATGCATGTGCTTTGTGGGAGGGGAAAACAGTATCTAAATGATGTTCTCCATTTTCAGCTCACCTTCCTACCATTTTGTCTGCTTTAAGGGGAATGGCAAGGTGTTAAATATCTTCTTGAGGATGTCAGTAATTTGAAGAGCTAGGAAGACTGCCCAAAGCTTTGTTTTCTTTCAAAATACACTGCCATGATGTTTCTGGTCCCTTTGTGTTACCCTGGAAGAGGTTCTCAGGTCAGCGTGACCTATGAGATACCAAGCTAAATGATGGTGTTGCTTTGTTTCTAGCCCAGCAGTGTTGAATGTGAAGCCATAGACATTAGTTTCCTTTTTTAGTTCTTTTCTCTGTGCTATTTGGACAGGGTTATTTTCACAGTGCTCTCTTACTCATCTCTGAGGGCTCACATAATAAGTGGATTGTGCGATCAACGAAGCCTTTGAAGCCAGAAGTGTTGTGTGCTTTCTGTGTGTGCCGGGCTCCTCGGCAACTATCGTTGGGGGTTGACCATGTGTTGTGACCTTGATTATAGGACTGATAAGCTGCTACACGGCGTGCTTATGCAATCTCAGCGCTTGCTGAGAGATCTGGCTTCTGACTTCCCTTTTCTTTGTGGGCTGAAAGAAAAGATTTTGGTAAATCAACCAGGGAGTCATGTCAGAATCTAATTTCTTGAACAAGACAGAACAAAGCAGTTACCTACAAACTGAGCTCATTCACGAAAGGAAGAAAACGTGATGATGATTCTTTGTTCCAATTTGCCTTTGAAAAGAACTGCACAAATCGGGTTAATTTTGGTTTGTTTTTTCTGTGATTACATTCACTTAATTAGCAAGGTGTAGTTGAAGGGGGACCTCTTGCTAGTCATCTGTCCTCTGGATATTTTATTAACTAAGGCTACATTTTTCTGCCTAAGACTTCAGTTATTTCTTCCAGTTATTCTGTCACTGCCATGTTTTATTGTACTATTTTGTGCCTGATGTAATTTAAACATTTTTATTAGCCTGCAGAAGTCATTGCTAAAGCTTACGGGTTATCTGATGTTTAGGAAATGTGGATTACTCCTTCTGCATTGCAGACGTAGGCCAACAAAAGCCTGGAAGGCTCAGGCACAAAGCAGTTATCAAACATGGGTCTCTTCTGGAGCAGAGAAATATCCTCAGCCTTTGCTACTGAACGTGTCTGGGGAAAACCTCATGATCACACGCACTTCCTGCACTGCTCTGCCTTTTTTGTTCAAATAATGCTGTTTCTTCTCCCTCACTGATACTTTCAAAAAAATGAATTCTGAATTTTTTATGCTTTTGCAATTCCCTTGACCATTTGAAGAGACTTCTACCACTGAAGGGTTTCTTTAAAAAAATAAAAATATCCCTCAGGCTTTATCATCTCTTGTTCTCCTTTGGATAACACTAATACCATTGTTCCCTTCATCTTTCAGCTCCTTCAGCTTTTATATTCCACTACTGTCACCTGTATCAGTCACCATTTCAAGTACAAGTATTTGCAGCCTTGCGTCCCATAAAACTGTTCTCTTACTTTAAAATACCTCTTCACCTCAAAATGTCTCTGCTAAGTTATCAGTTGATGCTTTCAGAAAATGAGATCCAGAGGAATGGCTCTCACCACTTCAGTTGTTTCCACTAATTGTTGTATATGTAAACTTAAAAGATTTTTTTTTCTGGTACCATTTTCCAGACAAATTTCTGTTCCTTTCCCCTGACTTCTTGATTTTTACCCTTGTTGTGTAAGGTAAACTCTGCAATGCTCACTCTGTTCATAATTTAGTGCTGATCCTAAACAGGGACCACGGGTGTTACTGTAATGCAAACACTAACGAAAACACCTGGTGGCCACTTGCCCTTCCCCTTAAGCTGGGCATGCTGGTTAGTTGTGGCCTTTCTCATCGGTGTCTGCAGTAGTTAAACGCTGCCTTTTCTGTGTGGAAATAAAAAGCATTTTGTTAAGGTCTCTGACAATAAACTCTCAAATATGTCTGCCGTGTCAGGTGCTGAGAGAGGAGCTGTGGTTAGAACTGGGCGAGCTCCCCTTGGCTCGGGCACGTAGTGCCGCCCAGTGGCCACGCAGCCTGCACATCGCCAGCTACTGTCTGGGGAGAATTCCCGGGGAGGGACAGGGGGGTGGGTGGGAATCTTGCCCGATATTTGGGCTTCAAAAGCAAACCAAACAATTTTTCCATCAGGAGGGTGCCTGTGTTACATGGGGACAGCTGGCAATTAGGAAGTAGTTGTTGGAAAAAGCTGCCTCTCGGATCCTAGAAGGTGGAGGAGTGAATCAAGCCTGTTGCTGTTTGATGCTGCGTTCCTGATGTATTTGAGACCAGTATAAATCTCCAACTTACTTTTGAAATCTGTGACTGAAGTGGAGAAGAATCCAATTCAGACTTAATCCTGCAGTTGCCTTACCAAATAAGTGTTGGAAACGCCAATTTCCAGTGGCTTCAGCAAGAAGAGTGTAACTCTTTGTTGTCTGAGGAAGCATGAAAGATATCAGCCAAATAAGACCCAAAACCTCAACCCTGAAAACTAGTACAAGGTAGACTGAAAATGGAATTCTTAAATGATTATCTGAGAAGGACTAGGTCTTACAGCTCCCTGTTTTTCAATTTGTTATTGCAACAAGTACTCTCACAAGAGCTGTTACAATCACCATTGTGATGGGTCATTTTAACATTTAAATGATGGATCATTTTATTATTTTAACAGCTGGCTTCTCAAACCTTGTGTTTGTTGCAAACACTAGTTCATGTTTGTCAGTTCTTTAAACAAGGAGCATTTTAGTCAAGAGGAATAATGTATTTCTCTGTGCTGTTTTTTGCAGGATCGAGTGACGTTCAGAAGAATTATATTGAAAAATAATGCAAAGAAGAGGAAGACATATGAATTATTTATTGAGTCTGTGCCCCTTCTTAAATCCTTGGAGGTAACTCCTCTCAGAGATATCTGCATCAAATTCTTGCATTACCTTCACAGTCAGTGTTTCTGCTATATCAGAAATCTGTGTCACTTTGGCTTAGAACAGAATTTTAAGAGCTGCTTTGCTGTCATGTTTACTGTACAACTTAATTTGCATTGTTGTACACTGCTTTTTTCATTTCCTTTGTTCACAGTAAGCAATTTGCTGATTATCTCAGACTGTGTAAAAATTAAAAAAAAAATCACAAAACAAAAACCATCTATAAATATGTCAGATAACAGGTATTAAAGTGAAAATTGGAACTCAGGACTGTGGTTCCCTTTGAGGGTGTGATATGAAGTAATGATAACAATTACTGGGATGGCCTTTATCAGCCATGAATGATTTTAAATTTGAGACAAAGATGCGGGGCGTAGTAGGTCTTGCTTTAACCTTAACTGATATTCAGGGGGCAGACTAAGAATAGGCTAACGGGAAGCTCTGCTGGCTGGGAACAACATGACCAGGCAGAGCAGGCGCGTGTCATATTGATGTGTGTGGTGCACGACTTTAAGAACAATGTGTAAGTTGTCACTTCTAAGCTATTGATTCAGCCTGTATCTTCAGATGACTTTTGGAGCCGTACCAAACTGCTTTGAAATTAGTATACGTCTATCTTTGCCTCACATCATAACTTAGCTTTTCTTTGTTTTCTCATCATAAGAATATTTTTCAGCATTAATCTTTAGTATTTGAGAAAAGCTTTTGATCCCTCTGAGAGAAGATTGCAAAATTGCAAAGTATCATTAAGTGTGAACAGCAACCTCTAATATGTATTATTTTGGACATATGTTGGTAGCTGTGGAATGTGTAAATTGCAGAACACTTTCTCCCTCAGTGCCTGGCTTAAACTAGTTCCATGAATGTGACTTTTTTTGAGCACAAAAGTGACTCATATTTTTTTAAAATATAGAAAAATAACTCGTTATCACTGGATGACTTTTTGCATGACGCATTGCTGTTGAATCATGTGAGGACCAGAACTGAGTTTATCAAACACAGGCTAGATGGAGGTGCATTTGTGGAGTGAATGGATTATAACCAAATCATCTGTTGAGATACTCATTTTAACTGTAGGATTTCCCTTCTTCCTTAATACGTGTTTTACACTACTCTGAAGCAATAAAATTGTTTAGTGGTGTTCTAGATGGGCAGTGGGAAACGTTGGAGATAAGTGTTCTTTTTCCCTTCCTGTTTATGAAGACTCAGACATGCTTCGTTGCATGTCACATTAGTACCTCTTGCCCTTGCTGCTGGGCAGCTTGTTGCTGTGCCTGCTTACAGTTTAGAGCTGGTATCCTTTTCATAGCCCTGTCCTCCCTCCACTTTAGGAATGAGTTCTGGGACACACAAAAGATCCACATATTCAAGTATATGGTGATTAAAATATTTTGAAAATATGTTGCTGTGTTTCTCATGGAAATTTGTTCTTAGGAAGTTTATGACATTTTTTTGTGTGTGTTTTTTTTTTTCTTTGCTGTAAAGCAACCAAATCAGTTATTTGTTAACTTTCAGGGTAAGAAAAGCACATAGATGCCAGACAATTTTCTTGCCCTGTTGATCATGGTAGTCTTGCAAGCTGCAGTGTGGTACAACAGTGTTGTTGCAGGGGCTCTATTTTCAGTACCCAGATACTGTGTGTTTGTGCCTATTGAGTGTCTCTTCATTTCAGGGATATAAAGTGTACAAGAGATGCACTATCACAGATGATTACATATAATTTTCCTCTTTGTTCCAGGCATCAGAGCGAATGAAGATAGTGGATGTTATAGGAGAGAAAGTGTATCAAGATGGGGAACGTATAATTTCTCAGGTATATGAAGTCTAAATTTCTCTTTTATCATTCTCCTTTCTCTGCTTCTTTTTTCCCATTTGGAATTGACATATAGAATCCTACTACTTGGACCAGCTTTGCATCGCTTATTCTTTTAATGCTTTCAATTTCTTTAACCACTTTGTGAATGTTTGGGGAACAGCCAGTATGTCTTTAGCTAAAAAATTATTCTCTTTTTATTTCTCTCACCTGTTTGTTTTTGCCTTAAGAAGATGAAAATAAATGTCTGTCTGTCTAATTTGCTATGATAGCCTCCAGCTACACTTCTCATAGGCACCTATGACCAGATTAAACAAGGAGTCACAGGCGTGTTGTAAAGGCATCTCTAATTCCCAGGTCTGACTAAACAGCAAAATGAACATGAAACTCAAGGAAGTCATTTGGAATTTTATACCAGTTGGACCCAACTCAGTTAACTATTCTAAGAAACTATAAGGGTTAATGAAAACCGTTGTTTTTCCTGATGCTCTTAAAAAGAGTATTTCAGGGTGAAGTAGTCTAGCTTCAATCACCAGCCTTTGGTTGTTGGTATGTGTTCTGTCTGCTGTCATAGAGCAAGGCCAGAGTAGGGGAACATGAAGCTGGAAAAACTCAAGCAAAAGCTGTGGGATTTTTTTGGCTGTAACACAAATAACTTTTTGGAACACTGTTACTGATGAAACACAGGAATTCTGCATCAAGTTTAGCTTGCAGTTGCTCTGTTTGTCACAAAAGTGCTCTAGTTCAAGTTAAGGCAAGAAAGTCCTGGGCTTACCTGAAATTGCACGCTTTTGATCACAACCGTCCTCTTGTTTTATAAACAGAATATGACTCCTTGATAATGTCTTGAATAATTACTCTTAATTACCTTGAATGCCAGATAACTCTGAATGCAGGAATCCTGAGTTTGTTGATAAGAAAATAGTACCAAATTACTTCTCTCCAAAAATACCCTCAATTTTTTAAGTTGAAGATCTTGTTGCTTAAGACCCTGAGAAAACCGAACTGTCAGCAAAATCAAAGCTTATAAATCAGTCTTAAACTGGGAACCCACGCAATCAGTGATCCAATTACGCAGTTGGTTTTAATCTTTTGTAATAACTGAATTAAGGACAAGGATATAATTACCCTTAAAAGGAGGATTAATAGTCTGGATAGGTCTGGGTGATGGTAATACACTGCTAAAGATGATGAAATTTTACGCTTGAAAAAGATGCGATAGCTCTTCCATTACAGCAGTTGCATCAATACTATGAACCCCTTTTCTCTTGTGGATAATTTTACATTTTAATTACCTTTTTGGACTTCGACCCTTCAGTTAAGGGCAATATGCTTTAAAGCACTTGAAAACTGTTAGTGCCTGCCTGTGTTATGGGGATGTCTCCCACTCTGTTTGTTTTTATTCTTTTAAAGAAAAAATTAAGTACTCTTTCAGTGCCCGCTCTCAGAATTGCGCTTAGTGCATTGGTTCATGTTGTGATATATGGCAACGGTGCATTGAAAAGCTTTGTGCTGGATAATTTACGACCATCCCCAGGAAGCCTAGCTGAGGACCTAATTCCTTCTGTAACTCTGTGTTTAAATCTTGCATCATCTTCTCCCAGCCCATGTTTCATACTCAAGTTGTGATCATCTCTCTCCATCTTTCCCATCACATTCATAGTCTCCTTGCCCACGTAATGTCAGACTTATGTCTCTCCTCAGATTGTTTCATAGTTTTGTTTGGTTTTTTTGCTGAGCCGCTCCCATTCCCTTATCAGTGCCTTATCCAGCCTCTGCTCTTTGAAGCCTTTAGTCCCTTTGCTTCTGATTCATAGGAGGAGGCATGTGCTGGCTCTCCACTCTGACCTCCAGCCCTGTACCAAGCCCACAGGGGTTGGTATAAGAGAGGGAAAGTCCTCTCTGTCACAACTAAAACTTTCAAAATATTAAGTCCTGGCGAAGCTCTCCAGAGCAGATGTAAAATACAATCTGTTGAAAGTTCTGCAACCTGATACGGTTTAGATAGATGTGATAAATGTTCTAGAAGCTCTCACAGAATGGTTGAGGTTGGAAGGGACCTCTGGAGGTCATTTGATCCAACATTCCCTCTCAGGCAGGTCCACCTACAGCTATTTGCCTAGGACCATGTACGGATGGCTTTTGAATATCCCAAAAGTTGGAGACTTCAGAACCTTTCTGGGTAACCTGTGCCAGGGCTTGGTCACCCTTACAGTGACATTTTCATAGAAAGAGTTGAATTTGATTACACCAAACTTTTTTTTTTTAATTTCACCCTCAGTTATTAAACTAACTAAAATGGCTATTAATTTTTCTTTTCTCCCGCTTGCCCTATGTGACTTATTTTCCTTTAACTGCATGATGCTATTGAGTGCTTCATTATTCCTTGCCATTCTCACTACCTTTATACAGCTGTTGCATCGTTCCTCATGTAGATGGCTTACATTATGGACTTGGTTTTCTCTAAACTATCCTTCTCTTACTTTCTACGTTCATGCTCCTGAAATACAGCTATTCTGGGTTCTGCTCATCTCCCACTATTTTACCTGGGATTGACTGAGCTTGTACTTAGTTTAATGGATCCTTCTTCCTACTGACATCTAGAAATGCAGTCACTAAATTGGTGTTTTATTAAGAGTTGCTTCTGGAAATTCTAAGCCTTGCTTAGTTTTATGAACTATTGGATACTTCCATCAGGATTGGAAGACTTGAACTTGAGTGGTTTTGCTGTATATCGTCACTGTCCTTTGCTTTTTCCTTTCCACCTGCCTTCTCACTGAATGATGTGTACTGATAGTTCCTTCTCTCATGGGTTCCTCTGGTACATTACCTTATCAGTCACCTTTTAATGTTAAGAATTTGAGTGTACATCAATTCTAGCAGATTTCTGCACTAGGCCTAGTTCAGAGTGAATGCTTTAATACCATCTATTAAATAATTTGCTTTACCTTTTCCTCTTCACAGGGCGATAAAGCAGATTGTTTTTACATTGTAGAATCTGGTGAAGTAAAAATCTTGATTAAAAGCAAGGTGAGTTCAAATTGTGTGGTTTAAGTTTTAGGTCAATCCCCAATTCAATTGATTAATACAAGTGGTGGGAAAAAGCCTACCCTGACTTATTTTAAGATATTTTATTATATTTATCTTTGGCACTCATATGATGTAGGTTTTAAATCCCTATACCTGTTCTGAAGGAGCCCTAAGTCACTTCACTAAAGCTGGAAAGTCTTTTGCTTGTATCTGCTCCTCTGCAAACTAACGTGATACACTCTCCCTGGCCTTAAGATTGGAGATGAAACTTTTCTTCTAGGATTATAGAAGACTGCGACTTGCAAAACCTGGGGTCTGTTGTCTCTAGTGACATAGATATTGGCATTTGAACATATCTCTGTGCAGTCTGAAGCAGCCTTAGGGAACGTGATAAAACCCGTTGGACTAATGTCAAAGCAGTTCCCAAAGCTGGAACAGCAAATACCTGCCAATCTCAAATCTTGTGGACTGGCATACACTTTTCTTATCAAACTTCTAACTGAACATACTGATAAGGACAGCAGTTCTACCAGTACAGGGCATGATTTGGGACTCACTATTTTAAAAGCCCTAAACCAATGAGCTGTTTCACATCTGTAAGAGATCTGGGATTAACTGCAGCCTCGTACAATGACAGAACTGTATGCAAATAATTAAAATGTAATGTTTAACAGACTATGACGAGTAAAGAAGCTAATCAAGAAGTGGAGATTGCTCGGTGTCACAGAGGGCAGTATTTTGGAGAGCTTGCGCTTGTTACCAACAAACCCAGAGCAGCCTCTGCCTATGCTGTTGGGGAAGTCAAATGTTTAGGTAAGCAGATGTTCTGTGTTTCTAGTTACTCTTTTCTGGTCTTTGCTTGTTTTGTGGACCATGCCTGAGTGAGCAGCTATTCGAAACCTAGCAGCTGTTGGTAACTGGTGGTCAGACATGAGAATCTAGGAGCATGGGCTGGAGCAGATCTCCATGTAGAAGTTTGGGAAGCACCGCTGCTTCCTTTCAGCAGGTTCTGTTTTTTTCTGCTTGTGTGGCCTGGGCTTTTTGAAGGGGTAAGTAGCATCAGCTTCTTGTCTACATCTTGTTTGTCATATGCAGCTTTCAGATGATCTTTTAAGGTCAGTGTGGTGTGTATTTGGCTTCTGCACTTATCCTTGGGTCAGGTGTGTGTTTCGTTAATCTTGTTTCTCCAAATAATGGTATAGAGGGAAAACAGAAGTACGATTTCTGTTTCTGTGGCTTCTATTGAAGCCTCGAACCCGAATGGGTTGTACTGGGGGGTCTGTGTTCTGAATTATAAAAATAGATTGGCGTCTGATGTCCTTTTTGACAAACAATCTTGTTTTCACTTCTGTTCCTTTGCAGTCATGGATGTGCAAGCATTTGAGAGGTTGCTTGGACCCTGCATGGACATTATGAAGAGGAATATAACGCACTATGAGGAGCAGCTGGTGGCATTGTTTGGCTCTAGCATGGACCTGTTGGATCCAGGGAATTAGGCACAGGGTACCTCAATGCCTTCTTAGTTCAAGACACAGAAAAGCCTCCTATCAGCAACACAACTCACAAGGAAAACGGACACTACGGAACAGTTACTGCTGCTGTCTTCTTGGGCATTTTAGAAACCATAAACAAGTCTCAGCACAGATGGATTGCTCACTCCCTGCCTCCACTTTGCTGCTGATACTTCATTATTAGACCTAGGTTAAAGATGATTCTAACCCTATGTTCACTTACTTGGTTCAGAATGGCATCTGTCCAACAGTTCAAGTGCCTGATATGAAACCCAAAGTGGGCAAGATATAGAAGCCTCCTTCCTTCTCCTGTTACTGTTGGGATAAATTTTCAGATCAGATTCTGTAGTAGGAGGTTGCCTGTTCTGCAGAGGCAGCCTATGGAATATGACCCTTTCACAGGCTTATTACCTTCATCTAATGCTTTCCTTACAAAATGTCAAATTTGCTTTTAATTGTAGCATCTGGGTTTGAAGTTAAAATATCAATGGAGCCAAGTAATAAGGTGGCACTGAAGTTTTCTTCCACCTGCTGAAAGGTGCAGGTACTGTAGATCTTTAAACCAAGTAAACCGAGCTGGGGACATGAGAGAGTCCGCTTAGCAGCAAAATGCAGAAAATCAAACATTACTAGATTTTAAGTGTTTCCTGAGCAGCAAATAAAAAAATGTTTTATTCTATGCTGCCCAAAAAATTGCAGTGGTTCAGATCAAATGGCCCGAAGGCGTCATAATTGTTATCTCCCCAAATTCGCTCCTTGTTCCTGACACTGAGTACATTTTATTGTGGTGAGATCACAATATATGACCTTCTCTTGCTTATGGAGATCCTTTATACTACTAGATTTCCCAGGGCACTGTTGTTGACTGGGTCAGTTTTAAAGCTTTTTAAGGAGGTGAATGTTTTGTAATTTAAATGAAGACTACTTCTGTACTTGTTTACAGGAGCTCCCCCCGTCCTAACATTTCACAGTATTCTAACTTCATTAGACACTTGGATGCTTCCAAATACCATGTTGATTTGCTAAACTTTTTAAAAGTTGGCAACGTTTGACTTTGTAAAGCAAATGTCTTTGCTGACTACGCAGTTGGTGTGTTTGAGGAGTCTTTTTGGTTTAGGTGATAACTAAGCTAATGATGTTTATCTAAAATACCTGTTAAATTTGCAGCATTTATTAGGTAGATTCTATTTCTATAGCTTTAATGACCTTAATTGGCATACTGCTGAGATTTTATCTTATTAAATAAGAATCAGACCATAAGGAGGACATTTTTATGGTGTACAAACAGAATATTTATATTAAGACATTGAATTTGTAGGTAATAAATCTAGTGACCCTTTGAATTTGCATTCTTCTGCAGCTCGTGCAAAACTTACTGGTGTTTTATGGGGTTATAAAATTTTAATTGTGGATGCTAGTATAACAGAACCTGCTCTTTTTATTCATGGCCACGTGAGCAAGATTAGAAGGATGCTAATGCTGAATTCCTGCTTCTAGTTATCACAGTGGACATTTCTCTAAGGCACGAGATGCTTGGCTGCAACTCTAAGTTGATTTCTGGACATTTTTTTTTCCTTAAATGAATGAGCTCCTCCCAGTTCCTGCAATATGAGTAAGATGGAAACTCGGTAAGTTTAAATGGCTGTTGTCCAGTTACTGTAATTGGAGTCATATTTTTATATAATGCAAATGATTTGTAATGGACACCACTGAACTAGGTGTTTCCATATTATTAAAGTCCTGAATGTGATGTCTAGTGGCTGTTCTAACTGCATGTATTTTAGAACAGTGAATTTTCCTTGCTTTTATTGGGCTGTTTTTTTGTTGTAAATTACAGCCAAAGAAGCAGCAGGTACTTCATTCATGCTTCCAAGGTTTAACACCAAAGACAAAATAATTCTTTTGATTACAGAATTTTAAAAAACAAACAAAAACAAACCAACAAACAAAAAACAAGAAAACATGGAAAAAAACCCCAACCAACCACTCACCAGGTCTTCGCATTAATAACAGATAAAACTTTAAGATACTTTGGGCTCCAAGACAGGAGTCTGAGACAGCTTGTGACTGTCCTGTGAACCAGACATAAACTGGTCTCCAAAATAGCCTGAGTTTCTGTGCTGCCTGAACTGTCATGTGAACTAAAGAGAAACTTGCTGTGAATAATCATTGGCATGGCCTGTGCTGCTCCCAGGCAGAATATCCTCTCCTTTATCCAGAGGGGCCTGGCGGGTTGGGCAGCCTTCCAGATGGATTCTGGTTCTCTGCAGGACAGGACTGTATAACAGCATATGCAAACACTGGCAGTTGTTCTGAAGCTTAACCAAAAGAACAGGCAAGGCTGATGTTAGATTCTTAAGGTAATTCTGCCTGGAAGGGAGGATTTGATAGCTTCTAGAAGTCAAAGGCAAGGATAGGAATGTAAAGTCAAAAGACTTGGGATCCCATGCAAGCAAGAAGCTTTGAAGTTTTACCTTTCCCTAGACTCCCAGAAGCAAGGGCGTGCTGGGCAATGCCATCCTGCATCCAGGATCCCTGTGACATCATTCTGTGGTGTAAAGAGGCAACCTGACCTTGAGCTGAACGAGCCTGTGAAAAGGCTCCTCCATTTAAAAGCTATAATTTGCAATGTGCCTCATTAGTTCTGTCCGGTTTTGTTCTGTACAACTTTGGAGCACGAAGAGCGAGAGAAGTAAGGTACTTAACATTGCTAGGTGTCTGGTTAGAGCACCAGCAGTGAGCAAAGCTGGAAAGCGTGTGAGTGGTGATACCAAGACCAGAGAGTGAAGTGAGGCACCTGTTTGTAAAGATCTGCCGCATCACTGTATGTCAGCTCAGCCCTTCTCACTATGGCTGTCCGTCACAATTGTCGTGCAGAACGAGCCCAGGTGTTTTGTTGTTACTGCTCAGTGTTCAGTAACTCTGTCGTGGAGTCTCTGGAATTGGCAGCAGAGGCATATCTAGTTTTTAATAAAAGAATTCAGCAGCAAAGTGGGCAAAGAGAATAGTGTCTTTGAGGCTTAGAGGGGGGGGGAAAAAGTCTCTTGTTCGTGATTCCCTGCTTGTGATTGTTGTGAAGTCAGTGAGAGGAGCTTCCAGTGGTCAAATATCCTGGCATATGGTATTTCTGTTCAATGTCACAGCACAGGTTTCACAATGTAAAAGAACAAAAAAGGGCAAAAGTGTTCTCTTTTTAGAAACAAAAGTGCAAAACTTAAAACTTTAAAAACAAAGTGCAATTTTGCACAGAGGGCAAAAAACCGAACCCCTTTGAATGTCACTTCTGTTCTTTCTTTTCTGTTGGCTGAAAGCAGGCTCTTGTTCTTGACATGTATTTGTAAACTAGTCTTGCCAAAATACAAACACTTTTGGTTTTTTTTCACTCCAGATAATTTTTGTTGTTATGGTTATTGCTGATTATTTTCACATTTTTCAAACCATATCTTTTATTTCAAGAGGCCTTCCTTGTGGACTTCCTCCTGATGGTCTGCAGCGCTACACTGCTATTTCAAGATGCAAGAGAAAGTCACTAACCTCACAGGAGAACACTCAACTCCTCTTAGCTGGCTGGAGCTAATAATGCGCTACTAATTTTCCTCTACTCTGTGGGGCAGGAGGGGAATTAAATTCTGCATAAAGTTGCTACCTCAAGGCTCCAAGTGCTTTTAAAGGTCTTTCACTTGGGAGAATTTCCTAAGACGGTTCTTAAAATTGGTCTGTTCTTTTGAGTTAAATGTTTTGGTTTTTTTAATTGATTCATTGAGGGACCCTTATTTTAATCCATTTTACATTTAGTACTTGATTCTCAAAGGATGAACAGCTGCGAAGTTTGGTTCTTGCACTATAGTGTTGAACATGAAAGAAAAATATCTGCCGTACAAACAGATGGTTTTAACAAGTTAAACCATTCTGGGGTTCAGCTTCACTTTTGGTTAATAAAAAAAGTGACATGTCGTGTCTGGCCTTTCCTGTCCAATCCTGTGTGTGCTCTTTATTGACTCGCTGCAGCTGACACAACCCCCAGCACCGTCATCAGGAGTGATTTCCCAGCAGCTCCCTCCATCTACTTGGAGCGCCCGAGTTTCTGTGCTTGTGTTGTCAGAGCCTTATGGAGAACAGCACTCGCCCCGTTGCAATAACCAAAAGAGATTTATACATTACCTGACCACCACCTTTTGCTGTTTCGTGATTAAAATTTTACTAATATCTTAAAAAATAATAGCAGTTTCTGTAGATATCATTGCTCCCAATAAAACTGGCTGCTCTGACCTGTCTGCCAAATTATTGTAGAACTGATTTATTGTTTGAGCACTGTGCTGACTGTTCTCAGTTCTTAGGAGAAACACGATATTCCTGAATATTCCACAATATTCACTTACAGCAGGCTTTATGTGACAAGCTGCTTTTTTTTTTAACCTAACAATCTGAAAAGAAAATTGTGAAATTCCCTGTTCAAAATCAATATTTGCTTTTGATGTGGTTTTGTTCTAAACACTTAATATTTTACATACAGTTGTAAAATCAGGGAGAGTAGCTCAGGGGGATTGTGGCACCAAACGTGAAAAAAGTTCTGTATTCCAGTAGAGCCTCAGCTTTGGGGACTTTAACTCAAGGAACACATTGACACCTGCAGGTCAGAGGGCAACAGCATGATAAACAAATATCTAGAAAATGTTACATTTTACAGAAGGGTAAGGAAAAACTGGGATTTTTTTATTTCTGTCGAAAAAGGCACTGGTGAAAAGGGGGCAGGGAATATTCAAACAAGAAGGAATGATTCCCATATTGATTAGCACAAGCCTAATAATAGGGGCCATAAGCTGCAGCAGGGAAGCTGTTGATTAAGCATTGAAAAGATCTGTCTGGAATACAGCAAGAACAGACCGCTTGGGGGAGCGTGAAGTCTTCCAGCACTACATTTTAAATTTTTTTTTCCCCCTGAACAGTTGTAAAACAGCTCTGCTGAATCATTAGAGTATCTGTCTGAGGCAGGGGTGGATTAGATAACCTCTTGGGGCTGCTTTTGTGAGATATGTTGCTGTTTTCTTATGAATACCTCTTTAAAATCACCAAGGGCCTTAGCTGACACAAACGTGCTGTCTCTGGGTTTTGTGCCACGTCAGCAGAAGGAAGATGAAAACAGCTCAGTGACTGGAAAAGAGAGGGTGATGTGCCCTTTACAGCCCGGCACGCGAGTGGGCTGCCAGCTGTGCTGGGGCCCGGGTCCACAGCTTGCCAAGCACCCGGGGCAAGAGGCTGGGCTCCCTGTGGGACAGAGAGAAACCCCCAAATGGAGAGAACACCTTGAACCCCCAAGCTCTTTTGCACAGAGTGAGCAGCTTGGTGGCAAAGGCAAACAGTGTCCTGTGAGTTGGGCCCTAACTTAGGGCACATCAGATGGGTGTTGGGCTTCTGCAGCATTACCCTGCTGGGGTGAATATTAATTCCTGGCTAAACTCTTCTTTTTAAAGAAGTAAGATTCTGTACAGTTTTTATGCTGAGGATGATGTTTCATCATTTTGGCAGGGCCAAGATACTTCCATCCTTTCTGCCGTTTCTCTCCGAAGGATGCACTTCACACCAATCTTCCATCAGCGACGAGGCTTGGTGCTGGCACTGCCATCGTGTGACCCCCTCCACCAGCCAGATGCGGAGACACGCTGCCCAACGACTCCTCTGCGCCTTTCCAGCTGTTCCAGTCCTGTGTCCTGCCAACCAGAGGCTGGCATCACACGGTCCCTTCGGCCCCACGGTGCCCAGCCAACACGCTCCGCCGAGAATCCACCAGGACCAACACAATCTGTTTAACGGGGAAGAGAAGGCACATCTCTGCCAGCCCCTCCCCAGCGGCCTGTTTATTGCGCGGCGTTCAGCATTTGTCCTTCGGAAGCCCAAAGCTCGCCTGCAGCGTTCGGAAACACCGCAGCTTCCCCGGCGTTAACCTCAGACCCGAGGGCCGCTCCTTGCCGCCCTCCATCTGGAGAGGCCGCGCTCGGGCCTGGGCATCGGCCCCTCTGCTCTGCCCGGGGCCCGGCCCCGCTGCCC
>JAHREE010000266.1:103396-143617 GCA_033628505.1 Tringa tobata
GACACCTCCCACTAGAGCAGGTTGCTCAAAGCCCCATCCAGCCTGGCCTTGGACAATTCCAGGTTTATAAAACTGATGAGGTTTGTTTTCTGGCCAGTGTGATACTTTTAACCTGTTTCAAGGGCTGAGGGGTGCGTGTGCCAAGTCCTAGGGGAACTGTGTAACTTCTGGTGCTCCCCAGTTAGCAGTCCAGGTTACAGCTTCATTGCTAACTTGTTTCCATCATGCCTTATGACACTTACTTGCTAGTGCAAATGACAGTAGCTTTTTGTCTTCTTTCCTTTGGTTTGTATGATTCTGGTCTGGGGGGAAAAAAAATAAATTGTTTTAGAATGAGCACTTGGAGGTGGTTTTTCAATCCACGCTCTGTGTGTGTGTTGTCTTGTCTGGGTGAGTGTGATTGCAAATGTTACTCCCCCCTCTGTCTTTCATCTCTGGATTCTGTTACTAACGGATGTTCAGAAAAAAAATTCTCTACTGATTTGTTCTGATCTTTTGTTAATAACAGAATGCTGGAGTGCTGTGCCTTTTGATTTAAAATCTGTCTCTAAGATACATCTATTAGTAATTGTTTGTTTTACTGCAGAAGCCCTGTTGATAGTTGAAAGATGGCTTGAAGTGTGTGTAGCACAGATGGTTTATATAGAGGCAGTGTGGGGTATCAAAATACAGGAAGCCATAACACAGACTCGGTTTCTTATTTGATGTAAGTCAACTATTTTGTCATTTGGGACACTTCATCATATGTCCCTGGTATCTGAATAATTTGTTGATGGGTGATGCTGTTCCTGATTTGAACTTTCTGGTTTAAATAAGCCACGCAAATAGATCCTTGTGTGTGAAGAGGTGTGTAAATGAAGCCCCTCTAAGAGACAGGGGTTGGAAGTGCTTTTGTGAGGCATTAAGACTGTATTTTACTCTGTTATATTACAGATGGAAGGAAGTAGGTTGTCATTAACTGAATGCTTTTAGGGTTTGTTTCTCATTCCACCTGAAAACGATACCTTCAAAAGATGTAGATCTATACAGTTCTTCATTCCAAACTAATGTTTGGAGAACTAGGTCTTCACATGCTAGACTTGTTCTAAAGCTGAAATACAAAGGCATCCAGGGGTAAATTTCATATTCTTTTGTCAGCAGTATGTATTAAGATTTTATAATGCTGCTTAGTGTTGCAAGAATTGCTTTAAACTTGCATTTATACTCTTTTTCCTGTAGATCATTGCTTAAAAAAATCACTCATATGAAGATGATCTAGGCCCAGGTTAGACACAACTTTAACATGGAGACTGAGCTAGTAATCATGTAAACCTTCTACAGGTGCTGCAAATAGCCAATCTTCTGAATAACCAGTCAAGGAAAAGGTGAAGAATTTCAGGAAAATCTCTGTGGACATGGTGAAATACCAAGCAGAAGACCAAAGCTTGTGTCAAATGAATAGCTTGCTTGTCTATTGTTCTAAGCAGCTTCTGTTAATTTAGATGTAATACAACAGACTGGGTGAGTGTAAACTTAATAGCATTGAATCAAGGGCTGTACTTGGCAGAGGCTGAGTTTCTGTTTCCTGGGGATGAAGGTGAAACAGAAAAAAAAACAAAACTGAAAACAAAACCTGAAACTGCTGCGTAATTACCTGAATGCTCCCGAAACCTAAGAAGGGAAAAACCTAGTATTTAAAATATTCTTTTGAGGATTTGCACTTCTGCTTAGTAAGAGTCTGTCAACCTCCTAGAAAATGTGGTTTGTAGATTGTTAGGAAATCAACTGCAAAATCTTCTGATATGTTCACAAGCTCTTCATGTTTCTTTCAAGTCAGAAGAGCTCAGAAGTTCTTTCTTGAGTTAGTGCATCTCAGCTGGTACATACTCTCCATGCTTTTGTGTTGCAACAAAGCAGTTGCCAGCTGAGGTTTTATTTCTGTGTATTTATTTCCAATGATAATTGAAGATGAAAACGATGCCGTTTCTTTTTTACAAGAGCTGTTTCCCTGGTTAAGTGTATTACAAGCAGTCTGAAATCTGTTGAAATATGCACTTAGACACAAATAATTCTATAGTGCAGTGTTTATGGAGTTCTTTTCATTTTGAAAGGCAAATAAATTTATATCGCAGGTGCATTCAGATGGTACCTCACTTAATAGACTTGAAGTTAGAGGAGCAAACCCTGTCAGCTTCATTTTGTCTCCTGCTATATGCTTCCATCACTTGCACTGTTTGGGAAGAGAGAGTATCTGTATAACTTCCAGGAATGTGTTGGGCACCTTCTCCTGGGCATGGCCTGGTGCTCACGGCAGGTGTCTGTACCAATGAAGTCGTTTTGTTGCCATTGTGTTCCTTGAGTTCAATAGGAGTGGAATTGCATCCAGCGTATTAAGCCATTTGCACGTGTCTCGTCTGAATGCCAAATGTTGTGTTCTGACAAGAGAGGCATTTTCAGTATTAAAGCTTTAATAAATTTTGGCTATTGAACTGGCTTCATATTGGACTATTTCATCTGTATATTCGCTATTTAAAAGTGGCTTTCTTTCTAAGCCTTAAAATAGGGTGCTATTTTCTTCCACAATAATCTAGACATATTCCTTAATAAGAACTGCACGTCTGTACATATGAGTTTTAGAGCACTTTAAAGCGGCAAAACCACTAGCAAGTTATACACGTACTTCGGAACATTCCTTAATTCTTTTCTGAAGTGTTTTGCCTTTTTCGTGCATTTCATGTTGAAATTGAAGTAGCGAAACAGCCAATTTTGCTGCAGTATGTTGTTTTCTTAAAGGCATTTGGAAATGAACAGCTGAAATAAATCCCTCTCGTAACATACTTTCAGAGCTTTTCGTTTTCCTTAAGCAATGATGCATGTTGACATTCATAGCTTTTAGATTAGAAAAATGTTGAGAAAGAATTTATATTTTTCCTATATTGTTCTGTGATACAAAAATGGAGCCATATGTTTCTAGAACTGTAGGATTGCTTTTAAAAGCTTGTAAAGGACTTTGCACATCTGCTTTATATGGAATTCAATCTCTACAGCGAAGGTTGCCTTTGCTCTGGAAAAAAATAATCATGAAGTTCCTTTTAGAGGTGGCTTTAGACAGGGAACTATTGAGTTCACTTGTTTGAGGTTTTGGAAATGCAGTTCCTCCACTGGACTTAGTAAGTAAGCTTGACCACCTCCCACCTCCACCCCCAGCTTGAGCTCAAAAAAGATAGCTGTTTCATCACACCTAATTTTAGATATCCCAGCCTTTTATTTCCATTGGTGAGCTTACTAAATTAGTACTGCGTTTGGAGCTCCTGCAAAGATTGCGGTCAAAATACTGATTGCTGTATCATACCTTAGAGAATCCATTGCCTTAGAGATCTTTGCAGTGTACTTGGAATATTTTTATCAGAGTGCTTCCTGAAAAATACTGAGTATTTTGCTTTTCTGGTGAAGGCTGTGGTGATGCTGTTATTTCTCTTGTCTCTCTCCAGAGCTTTTCCTGTTCAGTACGTCTCATTACATGTAAACATGTGTCCTATTTTTTTCCCTGCAGTTGTCCTACTTCATAGCTTTCACTTGTTGAATGGCTTACTCATTACTACACCAGCAACACGGGGGGTGTGGAGCTATAGAATGTCCTTGGACAAACACGTACGTTGTTTAAAATGCAGGTAAACACCGCTGTTGCTGCTCCTACCTCAGATGGGCTTAATGGCAGGTTGTGCAATAGCAAGTAAGTGCTGTGCCTTGTAGCGAAGAGGTTCCCGAGTCTGAGCAGCTTTCCTGATTTTGTTGCTACTTTTCACATGGGAGATTTTCTAAATAAACATTTAAAAGAGCTTCTTACTAGAAATTGTTCCAATCCAGCCTACTTAAGCAGGGATTGTATTCATGCTTAATTAGGCTTTCCTCTCTCTAATGCTTATAAAATAAAGCCCTTTCAAACTTTTAGTTGATGTGACCTGAAGGTGACCTGGATCTTTATAATGGTTGGCTTTTCAAGCCTGTTGGATTAAACAGATGTACAGCAGAAATCTGTGAAAAACAGGCTGACTATCCTGAGCCAGAAATGTAGAGACTATTTTCTTGGGAAAACAGAATGTATTACCCGATATTGGCGAGACTCTCTAAGTTTTACTATATGAGTCTCTAAATTCACCACTTTTTCTTGCCTATTTTGTCTTTGCAAAAGCCTTTCTTTCCTGTTTGCTTTCTGTTTAAAAAACTAGGAAAGATGATAAACAGCAATTGTTAAACATTTGGACATTCTTTGTTGTGTAACTTTCACCTAGGAATGGTAACAAAATTATCTGAGCAGCTCTGAGCTGCTGCTGCAGATTTTTTAAGAAGTGCTGGAATACCAGGGAATAATCCTGGTGAATTTTGGGGAGAAAACCCACCTCAATGTTGGCTCTGCACGCAAATGGGTAAATTCAGGATAACGTTAATCCCAGGCAGTGATTGTGAAACTGTTATTGGCAAAGGATTGGAGAAATGCAGGGTGGTTGTCCATGTGGATGTTTGGAAAATAACTCTTTTTCAGAAACTCTATCCAGCACTCTGTACTGGTAGGAAGAAGATTTTAGGAAATGACAGTGTGCAGCCGGGGTCACACAGCTTTCCCTGCTCTTGACTTCCTCCTCCCAGCACCCGTTTCCACTTTCTTGACTGATCGGAGCAGCCAGGAAACGATCCCATAGGTGAAACCACTTTGCTTGGCATCTTTAAAAATCTATACTGAGCTGCTGCTGCTGGAATATGACGGTTGTGGCAGGATTTGGCTTGGCAGTTCTGGTAGGAGGAGCAGTGGACATAGAAACCTTCCCTGTGTGGGAGTCTGGAGGGGCTCAGGGAGGTTGTCTCGGGGAAGGGCTTTATGTCGTGTCTGGCTGGTGGCTCTGATGGAGTTGCTGCCAGTGAGCTTTCTGCCCACAGCCAGAATTGGTAGCGTGAGGTTGTCCTGCAAGCGGAGACCTTCCTTTGCCAACTCACAGCTGCTAGGGCTCCTTTGAAGTTGTTTGGTAAACTGAGTCATAGGGAAGATTTTGAGCCATTTGTGTAGGACTGAAAAATGCCATGGGAATTTCTGCATGAGCGTAGCTAACCTGGACCTCGCTGAGCCTGGTTGTTGATCCCTAACATGGTCAGCAGGGGTGAACTCTAGTAATTACTAGCCACTTCTGAAGCCATCATATTTTCCTGTGTTAGATGATGCAGCTAAACAGAAATGATTCTCAGCATGCCTGTCTGTTTTCCTTACGCTGCCATTTATTTCCTATGGGCACAATCTCAGTCCCGCTATCAAATCAGGCTGTCTCAGAAGAAAAATTGTTGTAATGCAGATTTTTTTTTTCCTAAACAAAACAGAATTTGGCAGAGTAATAGAAGCTTCTGTGCATTTAGGCTTTTTCCTTGCAGAGTTGAAAGCTCTTCTTTGGTCCTATGGGAAGCGTATATCAGCGGTGCTAATTGCAATCCCAAGACAAGCTTGTTGCCGTGCGAAGGCAATGGGAAGTATCAACTTCTCACTTCTCACTGAAACGCAGCGTACTGTGTTCTGCTGGTGATGTGTAGCCATGGCAGGTGTTGGGAATGGTGGTGTATTTCTTATTGTGGCTTTTCTACTAGAGCTATTCTTTGCCTTTCAATCTCGTTATCAATTTTTATGGGGGATGGGGGAACAAACAAACCAAAACCCAACAGAAGACCATTTAGACTTTTTCATTATTTGTATTGCCAAGGTAGTGCTGAAGTGGCCAATTCTTTGTTACAGTCAGCACCGACAGAGAGACTGTGGTGGGGAATTAGCTTTTCCACACAGACAGAACCAAAGATCGTGTCAGGAGAGCGATGCTCTCTTGTTTCAGGTTGTGAACCTGTGGTGTAAAGATGGGGCTCGATTAGTGCTTTTGGGTGCCAAAGCAGAACAGAATGGGAAAATGCTCGTCTGCTTGGAAAAAATAGTTGGGGCCCAAATCCAGTTTTGAGTATAATCTTACTGTGTGAATGAGCTCTGAGCCCTGGGCTGTTTGTCACTCAGCTCTCCAGAAGAGACAACTGTTGTATTGATCAGAGTGGTTGGATGCAATAAGGGGCTTTGGTGGTTGTCTAATGGATTTGTGTGTTCTGCCTGCCCGAGAGCGTTTTCTTGGGGTACAACAGAAAAGGTTAATCGCTTTATAAAGAGTCAGTGCTACAAGGGATTGAGTAATAACTGCTTCTTTCAAAATCCTAGAAAAGATGAATGACTGAACATGGTGAATCATCACTGACGTGGTTTTTCAGAGGAACGGCCAACGTTCCTTTGAGACTTGCTGAATAAGCAGTTGCTGCAATTTTTTGGCTGTGTGTGAAGTAGCCTCTTCCTACTTCCCAAAATGCAGCAATGGTCACAAAACAGGAAAAACCATGTTTGTGGTGAATCTGGGTATCCAGGTGTCTGTCGGGTTGTGTCGCACGGTTTCCAAACATAATTGCACTGGTTGAATTGCAGTCAGCTCTGTGGAATTTTGTTACTATTTATGAGAATTTGGACTTCTTGTTTGGCAAGAAAATACCTTAATTATAATTTCAAATAGGTAGGAGAAGAGAATATGGAGTGAGGCTGACTTTCTGAAAAAACACACTTCAATTCCAGTGTGTTTGTTACGTGATTTTGGTTTGTGACATCTTGGATTTCTGTCATTTCCGTCTAAGCTTCTACGACATTAAGTATTTTAAATCACTTTAGTTTTCATGCTTACTAGTCTTGAATTTGTCCTCAAGGCTAGATGGTTCAAAATTGCTACAGATATTTGATAGCTGTTGATGATAAAGGATATTTTAAGTTAATTTTAGAAAACAGAATAGCATTTCTGCCTAAGCAGCATTGTGCTCTGGAAGGAAACTTCAGTAAATAAATTCTGGATTAGTTAAGGTTGACCACACAAGGTAATGCCATCTGATAAGTGTTGCCTTTGCTTCTTGTGTGGAATAGTCATAATTCTTGTTTTACACTACTTGCTTTTCACGGTGGTAAATGTTAAATGAGAATTTAATTCTATGGAGGGATTCTCTGATGTGCCCTACTTTGTTTGCGTCCAATAGTACATTTAGGCTTTTCAGTGCACAAGCTTTTAATTTCATTTCATTTGAAAGAGGAGCATTAGTTCTGTGTGGTTCTGAAGGCAACTTCCAAAACCAGAAGACGTTTCACAGTACCTGAAAGAAGTTACTAATAAATGCCCATGGTGGATTATTAACTGGGAAGCTGAATTGATAATACTTCATAGATCAAACACTCAATTAGTGGAGTTACCTAGTTGATATGCAGGTACATGCCAGATAGAGTTATTGTTACAGAATGGACAAATGTGGTATATAAACTCAAGGTGCTGGAAATGCATTTGTTTATTTGTTGTTTTTTCATTATTGTCTATTCATGGTAATTTGGAATGCAGCATTAATTTTAATATCTGAGAAAAAAATGAGCCTTATGCTCTGATCTGTCCTTTTTGTTTGTGTAATACCCCTATTGATGTAAGCAGTTCAGCAAAATTAGGCAGCATTTGAAATCGAAACATTATTCAGCGCTTTACATAAAATGCGTTTGAAAGTTTGTACCAGGGTGAAGGAAGTCATCTGAGCTGAACAAGAAATGATTTACCGTGTGATGCTTGCTGTGCTGCAGGCAGTGACTGGGTGGGTGCTCACACCTCGCTCGACATGACTGCAAAGAGCTTTTCCCATGTTCTGGCTTAGACAGACTGTGAGCCATGGCTTGAGTTTGTATTCGTTGTAGAATTTCTAGTTCTCGCTTTGGATTTTGTCCCTGCAGGTGTGTGGTGCCACCGAGCGTCTTCTGGGAGGCAGCCGGGGGGGGTTTGGTGGTACTTGGAGCACTGGTGGTGGGTCCTGCCACCCCTGGCCGAGAGCATCAGAGAAGATCAATGTGCTTAAAAGGCGCTGGGGACCTGAGCTCTCCTGCAGCATCAGGCTGTTATGGTTGGAAGGAAAGTGTAAAAGCATAGGTACCTCCCTGGCTTTTTCCCCCTCTCCTGACTCTGCGAACTCTCCATCTCTCTCCAGTGTTGAGAGTTGCATTTGTTCTGGCAGCACCTTACTCTTTGGCTCTCCATTTTCAGGTTTTTCAATGTAAATTATGTGGCCGTGAGATTATCTGTGTAATAAGACTTCAAAAAGAGCTGCATTTATAAAGCTTTGTGTATGCAAATGGTAAAGGAAGTATATTTACTGCACTTACTTTTATGTCCTTGCTAATTAAACAATATCTAAAATGGAGATTATAGTCTTTCTAGGAAAAGGACTTGCCTCGTTTATGGTCTTTGAAATGTCAAAAGTGTTTTTAGAGCTGTTTTCAAACTTAAACAGAGTAGGGGTGAACAAAATCACGGCTTACTTGAAGAATGTCTGACAAGGTATATAAAATACTTGGTATCTATTCTTGAGATAGTTAGAAAAATCTCAAATAATGATATTGCTGTATTGACCAGGTATTGGCCTACAAAAGGTTCAGTGGAGCTTGAAATGAAGAGACTGAAAAGAATTGTGCTTTATGAATGTAATTGTGGTGGGAGAATTATTAATTCTTAAAATAAGTGTTTCACTGAGATTTAGATATATCTGCATAGTTAACACATAAATGATTAACATTAAGCATGCATTATAAATGAGGAATTATCATAATGAGAAACTGATATGTTCTAGTTACTCAAGCACACCCCAAAGCTTTTGTAATAACCTTTCTTGTACAAAAAGAATTGCAGTTGGGCAACTCTGGGTATTTACTGGCATGTTATTCTATTATGGTGGCAGCAGCAATTCCTGGGGGCTACTTGTTAGGTATTGGAGGTGAGGAGAGGTTTCTTCAGCTGCTGTCAGTAGAGATGTGTGATGAGTATGCTCTTACCTTCTTTTTCCGTAACTAAATGAAACTGTTCAAGCGCTTCACAGGTCCGCAAGCTCTTGGACCTCTCTTTGCCTTCTACACCATGAAACAGAGGGAGACAGTGATGCTAGTGATGGGTCTGAGCAAACCCAGCCCTGACCTTCATCTTGGCACTTAGCATCTGAATCTGAATTTTCTGTTTCTGAATGTTTCCTATTTGAATAGTGGTCATATTTGGAGAAGTACCTAATAACTTTCTTCAGCTCATTAGTTCTCATTTCTAATAACTTTTTCCTTTTATTAGGAATACATAATCCGTGTTCAGAGAGGAGTTTCAGCAGAAAACAGTTGGCAGGTAATTTCTTACATTGTGTATTTCTTAAACCAGGATGCCCTTTTTAGGAAGAATTTGAAAATTCCCTCTTCCTAGGTTTTAAATTTGAGCTGGAGAGGGAAATGCCGTTTTGGTGTTGAGAACATGAAGTGCTTGAATACTTTTGGTCAAAAACTAAGCGAAAAACAGTATTGCTGCCAGCTACAAAATGCATGTTGTCTGCTGCTATTGTGAATGTTCCAGGAAAAATGCTTGTTGTGTTACTACTGTGTATTGGTACGACCATCATTTTTAATCTCAAAAGCCAGTTTGCCTTCCTTAGTGCTAAAATCACAGCCTTGCTGATACATGATCAACAAAACCTAGAAGTAGTAATTAAGATGACTATGAAAAGTTGTTGCATGTAATATGGCAAAAATGCTTTGTTTGCAGACGACTTTCCTTACAAATATTTTTAGGCTGTTTTAAGGTAATGTTTGAAATACATTTTTGATCTGGTCAAGATGTGATTAAAAACTCTTTTGCTTTCTGGCAAAACGTGACAGATCCAGCAGTCATATATTTATACAAAAATGGTTAAAAAAAGAAGATGATTATAAATGGGAACTACTTTTGGCTGATGGGATTTTGAAGAGTAAAATGCTAATGGGAAAAGTAATATGTTTCCTGAACTTTGTCTTTATATTTTGCAGATTGTGAGGCGATACAGTGACTTTGACTTGCTTAATAATAGCTTGCAGGTAACTTTTACCCTTGATATATAAATATAAAATGTTATTTAGAAGGATATCATTAAAATGGCTTGTGATATTTTTATATATTGCAGTGAAGAAAAAACCACAAATTCACATAGCTGTCAAGAGAAACTGTGATTTCAAATGTAACTTGAATGTATACCTTTCACTCTTATGTTTTCTCTTGTAAAATTTTAATTTAAGCATTACCAGCACCAACTTCTATAGAAGTGGAGGAAATTGGCAGATACTGAATCTTTTCCTTCAGTATTGTGACTTGTTCCGGTTTTATGTGTTATTATTTGTTCCTCCTTTGATTTGAAGAAAGCCAAGGCACATACCAACCTTATAAATTCAGCATTGAAGCGCTATGTGTCTCATTATTTATATTCGTCTAAAAGCACTACCAGATGCTGCTTATCATGTGATGGTTTTCTGTATCACTGGAAAGCGTTCCTTAGTTAAACACTGGAGTTACTGTGTGTTTTCTTTTGCTTTTTAGGACAATTATTTCTTTTTAGTTTGTGTGGGAAAAAGCAGGGCATATGAGCCTGTTTGGGAAAAAGGGGGAAGCAGCAGTGACTAGCATCTACAGGAGTGAAACTTGTTACTCGAGATTTCCATAGTACTAAGCAAACAAGATAAAAAGTGAACGCTTTTGCAATTTGAGGAGAATTTTTTATGATTTTGAGTTTTTTTCCCTGTTAAATGTTGCATGAATTCAAGAGCTTAATACTGCTTCCTTTCCTTCCCCTTCCCCACTCCCCTTCCTGCAATCATCAGCTATCTACTTGGTGAAACTCAGTGGGCAAAAACATGTAAGGATGTTGAATTGTGCACTCTTGATAGTCTGCTGTAACTGATTCCTATGCTGGAAGGTGAATGGGGGGCAAATTAGTCATAATTCAAGAGATGCAATGTGGTTGCATTGTGGAATTATTTTATTGAATGTGCAGTGGCACGTAGGAACTTGATTTCCATGACCTAGAAACCTCTCGTGTGATGTGCTGAATAAATGCAATACAAAGACACCTCCTGCTCCAGAGAAATCCAAGATTTAAGGTTAGATAAGCACCCACGGGGACACAGGGAAGTGAGATGGTACGTGTCCATCGCAGCACATAGTGGTCATTGTAGTCTTAATCGTAGTCAAGTTTTGATAGAGATCAGAGTGAAAATTTTGAGAAAGTTTTAAAAAGAAGAAAGAGTTCACTTTTGCAGCCACCTATAACAAGCTCCCCTTAACCGTGGGGAATAGAATGTGTTAAGGCATGAAAAAGCTTTGTTGCCTCCTCATTTAACTTTCAAATGAGGCAGCTTTAGTTGAAAAGGCAATGGACCTTTAAGACTTAAAATTTAGAAATGGCAGGTACTGAAAGGTTAAGCCTAGGTGGGAAGTACAGAAAGTGAAGGTAAATAGGGTATGTATGATGTAGGACAGAAAGAAAAGTCCTTTGTATCTGAGGCAGAGGGGAATGATACAAGTGGAGGGTTCAGTAATTTATTTGACAAGAAATTGCAGAGTGGGACAAGGAGGAATTTGAAAAGAGAGAGAGATTTTGCAGCTATGAGACACTAAAATCTGGGACAAAAATGTCAGCTGCTTGGATGGATAGAAAAGATCCAACAGAATCATCAAGGCATACCTCTGTCTTGGATAGGAGGGTATGCAGAGGGCAGCTAAATTAACAGCCCGTGTTCATTAGGACTTGGTCTCCTTCAGTGGAAACTGCTGCTCATCCCTTGATGTTCAAACTCCTGGTTTTGCTTTCCACAGTTTGGAAAGGCAAATATGTATCTCGGCTTGGAGACAGGCCTTTTCTGGCTAGTACAGAGAGCTGCCAAAGAGGTGTAATTCTTCATTACGTGCCCAGCAGAAGGGCAGGAAGAGAGTTTGAAGCCTTTACCAAAGATGCACAACTCTGTTTTTGACAAACACCACTGCTCCTCCAGCCTAGTTCCTTATGCCAGGCCTTGAGAGACAGCAGACAGTAGCTGGCAAGAAGCATGTTAAAATTGCTCTTTTCTCCTAATGTTTTGGAGTTTTTAATAAAATGCTCTTTGTGGTGCTGGAGTTGAAGCTTTCTGATCCATTAAGACACGCAACACTCCTCAGTTCTTCCCATCCAGAACCCTAAGCAACAATATTTCATCACAGTATTGTTTTTAAACTCTCTAAACTCTCATCTTGTGTATATTGAAATTAGAGTAAACAAGCAAATAAACAAAACTCTGAGCAAATAAAACACCCCCTTGCAAAAAAACCCCAACAAAACCCCAACCCCAAACCAAAACAACGATATAAAGCAATAAGCAATCAGAAGATCCCAAAACCCAGTCTCCTTTCTTCAAAACTGAAATGTTGCTGGAAAAACGGCCAGAGCTTCTTTTAGGTGTAAAACCCCAAGTTCTTCCAGTTCTTGTGGCATAATTGACCTCTCTGTAGGTTTGGGTGGTTGTGTTTGAACACACAGCTGCAGTAGAGTTGGAATGCACCTTTTCTGCTGTTAGTCTGGTGCTCCCCTTCAAAAACAGTAAGGACCAAGAGTTTCCAAACAGTTTAGGTGAGGGGATGCAGTCCTACCAAACACCTTGGAAATAATGAGCGGGGTATAGCTGTGACCCTGATCTGCATCAGAAAATTTCAAGGCAGATTCCCTGAACTCTCAGCTGTACACTGGATTGAAAAGCTCCTTCCAGACCGTCCTGCATTTCTTCCTCTTCACTTACTTGTCAGAGATATGTGGAGATCTTTGACTGCTCATCCATTTTATTAAGTGAACTACTTACTGGTACAGCATTCCCAGCAAGATATCTGGCTTTCGTGAAGTGTTTTATTGCAGCTTTTGAACAGACATTCCTGAGCGGGCTGTGGTTTGAAGATAAGAATGTTAATTCCCAGGTTCTTGTGTGGTGAAGCCCATCCTGGCTCTGGCGCTGAGCTGGGGCCACTGAGAAGTACCACTTGTGTTTGAAAGCATGCGAGGTCAGAACCTCAGTGAGGTGTTCTTCTGCCAGACAGTGTTCTCGCTGTGCTGTGTGTATTGGCAGATACCTACAAAAAAACTGGGGTGAATGTCACTTTCTGCTGAAAAATAGCAGATATGTGGTTTATTAAAATAATTTTTAAAGCAAATAATAGCAGTTTGAAAACATCTGAACTACAGTCCTCTTCTCTCTGATGGTAGCTAGCTGTTAGGTCAAGAAGGTAAAGGTGATTGTGAATTGACACGCTTTTCACAGAAATTGATTTAGCTTTTGTTTAGAAACTTGGTTTTGAATTGAAGTAAGAGCAGTCTGCAAATAAAAGTGCTGTATGCCTCTGGTGTTACAGCCAGTAATTCAGTAGGTTAGTTTTAAGTGATATATTGTTGCTTTTGGGTTTATTCCTGGATGTATTTTCCCCCACTCCTTGGGTGTAAAAGAGCATTAAAAAATGCTGGGTGGATTGGATGATTGTTATTAACATTGGTAATTCAGGCATGGTTATAGATCTTTTTTTTTGGCCCATGATTTGCAGTCAGAAACGGGAGAAGGAGGGGAAGTGCTAAGGTGAGGTGAGAGGAGACAAGTTCTGTGTTAAAAAGAAGGAGGAAAAAGGAGAGGGATCGCTACTTCTACCCCAGTTTGTTGAACTAATCTATCTTAAAGATAACTCCCATGGAGACTCAGCATACCCAAGGCAGGTGCTTTGATCTGCAGGACAACGATGTGTTAACAACATGAAAAAATTATTCTGGCAATTCACATGATGTAATTGAATGTAAACACTGTGTGCAACCTAGTTTTGTTTTCTAAAGCAGATCTCTTTGATCTGACTTACATAAGGCTCTGAATTTCTGTACATTTTTTCATCGTCCCATTTTGAAGTATTTCTCTGATATTTATCTGAAATTTTGGATCAGTTATGTCAACATAAAACGACTACTGCACATCCACTGGTAGACTCCGGCTATTTCTGGGTTGAAAAATGTATAGCTGTTTAAAAACTGTACAGCAATAAATTCGGAAGAGAAAATGGAAAAGTTACACCATGTTTGAAACTACAGATTTAAAATACTGACACTAAGGGCTTTAAATTACCAATAAAGTCAGTAGAGACAAAGGAAAGTTATTAATCTGCACTTCATGAAATAAAAAGGCATAAATCTTCTCTGGTGAAAATGGTAAGATGTGAATGATTTTTGTGCTGTGGTGGAGGTACGTCATAGAAAGGATTTGCCTGAAAATTATAGACATTTAGTATCTGAAAGTTTTGTGATCTTAAATGCCTGACTCACTAGCAAAAATTTATCTTCTTGCATTTTCAGTGTCGTTCCACTTACTAATCTCTTCACAGTGGGATGCGAGCTGTTGTCTGACTGGCTCACCCTGACAACGGTACTTAGAAAAAACATAAAAGCTTGTATATACACAGTACAAAAAGAGTTATCCAGTAGTTAGCTTGCTGCTGAGATTCTTTTACTTTCTGGGTTGCTAGTTTATGTCCCCAAGGCATTTGAGAGCAAGGTTAGTAATTTTTCCTTTCTTTTTAAGATCTCAACTCTAAGTCTACCTCTTCCTCCAAAAAAATTGATTGGAAATATGGAGCGTGAATTTATAGCTGAAAGACAGAAGGGACTCCAGGCCTATCTCGATGTAATTACTACCCATCACATCCTGTCTAACTGTGAATTGGTAAAAAAATTCTTGGACCCAAACAGCTATTCTGTAAACTACACTGGTAAGTGAGGAATTGCAAAATTGTGTATCTTCCATTAATGCTGGCAAGGATTTACATTGAAGCATGGGGGGCAAATGGGGGGCACAACCTTCAAAATTATCACTCTGTGCATGTGATTATTTATGATAATGTTTCTCCTACTCTGCATTAATCACGCTGCGATTGTAAAATCAAAATATTTGAATTGTTTTCCAGAGAAGTGATGAGGGTCAAGATCTATATAAGCAGAACTTGGGGGTGTGTGTGTGCTTGGTGAGAGTGACATCTACTTTTTCACAGTTCGTGATAAATGGAGAGGGTTGGTGTTTGGAAATTCCTTGTCTACCAGAGCACAGGGTGGAATTGAGTTTGTCAGCTCTGTGTTCTGTTAAAACAGCCGGTCTTCTGAACACTGAAACTTGTGTTTGTCATGGTTCTGAGATTTTTCAAATCAACAGGAACAATTGTGGTCATCTTGTCTAGCGCCCGCTGTCACTTTGGGTTGTGAGACTTCCTAGCACGAACTGTTTGAGCTAGGTTGAGTACTTTTTCAAGGCTTGAGTCAGTCACACACCCTCTCCCCCCAAGTACAGAAAATCACTGCGTCCCTTAACTGATCACTGGGATATCATTTTCTCTTCATTATTAAATGTTTCTTCTTTGAATTTGTCTGATTTCAGCTTCAGCCACTGGAAATTGTTAAATATTTGTCTCACAGACTGAAAAAAACACTTCCTCTTAGTGATGAAACCCACTCCATAGATTTGGTTCATGGGCAGACTGACTCTTTGCAAAATGCAAAGTTTGTTTTCATAAAAGCAGAGCTTACTGAAGCAGGAACTTGCTGTTTCCTTTTCACTTGTCTTTTTGCTCTCCCTTTATGTAACAATCTCGTATCTCCAGCTTCAAAGTGCAAAGAACATTTCCCGGATGTTTATGATAAGCTGTGGAGGAGTTGTAAATTATTAGTAACTCTTTAAGGATGCAGTTTGTCTGGCTAATGCTGAGCAAGCAATTGAAATGCTCTAGGAGACACTGTGACTTCTGTGTTAGTTCTGAGAGCTTTCATCACAATTGTTTTTTCAGCAAGTTGCAGGGAAGTTAGTAGCAATGAACTCACTGCCTATGGTCTTTGCAAGCACCATCAGTTTGTCATTTTTTAAATACTGGAGCGGTGAGCTGATATTTATTGGGCTGTTCTCTCTCTTTTCCTAGCCTGTTTTTGGAGAGAGAAGATATAGTGCAGAAAGATCAGTGCATCCTTACCTTTTTACTGTGTTTCTATGCCAAGATAAGCCATGGTGGAGAAAATTCCCTGTTGGCATGATTCCCTTTCTTCCTCTGCTGTCACCACTTCTCACTGAGATTTCCCCTCAAACCGCTTCATGAATAAGCCAGTTGTGTTCCCAGCTGCGGGAGAGTTCGGTAACCAGAAGGGTGACTTCCCCCTCTCCCCTGAAATATGCGTTGGATCACGAAAGCTGGCAAAATACCTTTGCCTGCACAGAAGAGGACAGGTTAACACCTAGTGAAACAGAACTCATGAGTCTACGTGTAGTAACGGCAATGTACATTAAAGAGATGTAAAAGTTATCACTTTTACAGATATAGCAGAAGCATTTTGTGATCTAATGTAGTGTGGGAAATCTTTGGATTTGGACTTGGAAGTGTAGATCTAGTACAGACAGGATGCAAACTCAATAAGCTAAGTTTTTTTAAAGGCAGTGCTTTCTCTGTTTTCTCTGTGGATTTGAGTTCTCAGGTTAAAAATGCAAATGCCCTCTAACTGTGTTTTTATCTGATTTCCTTTTAAAGTGATTTTGCTGACTTTCAGTCTAAATCCCTGCAGGCTTCCTTCTGGCATTGAACCTTACCTAACATGTGGATCATCAGCTTAAATAGTCTCTTAAAAACTTTTTTTTTTTCTTTCCAGAAATTGCCTTACAGCACGTTTCAATGTTCTTCCGATCAGAGCCAAAGTGGGAAGTGGTAGAACCATTAAAAGATATAGGTGAGAAGAGCATGTATGCATGAAAACTTGCGTGATGTTTTTTTCCAACTATACGAGTTGCCCTAAGATTACAATACTTTATTTGCTTACAGACCTTGTCCTGCCTGTAAGCCATGTGATTTAGCAGCATTTTAATTAAAGGTGTTGATGACTCTTCTTTTGTAGGTTGGCGAATACGTAAGAAGTATTTCTTAATGAAGACTAAGAATCAACCAAAGGAACGGCTAATGTTAAGCTGGGTATATATACTTTCATCTCCTACTCAAGTCTTTCTTAATGAACCTGGCTTATTTAATTTATATTGGCTACTGTGCGTGACTGACAGAGAGCTCAGGCTTTGAAAGAGCCTTGAAATCCCTTAGGTGGACCCACGGTGTGGGAACTTCCTATGTTTCTTTCCTCTGGTGGCAAGTTTCTGTGCCTGGTCATTTGCTCCTGTTCCTGCATCTCTGTTTCTTCAGTTGTAATGAGTGTGACTGTAGTATAAATTTATTCACTGAAAATAACAAGGTGACCTGTTTTAAAGTGGTGGGTTTCCTTACTCAGATGTTTAGTTTTACTGGCAAACCAACAGGTGAGCGAGGCATGAACTGCTCCTTTAAGGTAGACAGGTATTGAGACAAAATAGTTTGTTGTTACTAAACACTTGCTTGTGTTCCTGTGCTGAAATGTGCTGCCCTCTTAATTATATCAATGTAGCTGTTGGTGAGACTTCACTGCAGAGCAGATATCACTAAAGCCTGCAGGAGGAGGGAAGTTGGTATTTTTTGCTGGAGAGGAAGAAGGTGGGGGTTTAAGCCTTATCAGTTCACAATCTGCGCAGTCCCCAAGTTTGGGGTTGGCAGAGTTCATTCAGTGCTAGTAACGCACATCAGGTACGGGGGGAGGAAGGAGGCAATAATACTTATTTACTGTCAGACACTTTGTATTGTGAAACCGTGGCCTTTTCCAGCCTCTTCCAAGTTTCTTTCTGTACGTATCATTTCCTTGCTTGCTCTTCAAAATATACCTTCAAGCAGCTGCCTTAATTTGTGAGAGCAGAACGTAGATCATGTTGTCTTTATGGAATGCAACATCTATTACGGTGCCATTCTTTTCCTATTTATTTCCAGGCTGATCTTGGCCCTGATAAATACTTGTCTGACAAAGACTTACAGTATGCTGTGAAACTTCTTTCTTCCTGTTCTGTGAGTATTACTTGAAGACTTTTAAACGGTGCCAGCACAAAAATGCTTGTTAAGGACTGGTCTTGCAAAAGCACATGTAGCCTAGCAGACGTAGTTTGTAATTTTAGAGATGCTTTCATTCAAAGATGGGTGAACCTTTTAATTACATTTTTCACACAATATGAGGTAACGTGTTCTCAGCACAAATAGTAATCCTGCAGGGTTATTACAGGAGATTCAGAGTTGTTGTTAATTGTATTTTTTGCCTCTTGTGCAGTAGTGTGAGATCATGAGCTTTTATTTCAGCTCCTGAGCACTTTTAGGCTGTTAGGATAGTGCTGTCTAGGTGCAATTGCTAACCCATGTGCTGAGGTTATTTTCAGGCAGCAGTGGAAAAGGCAGAACAATGAATGCTGTTATTTTTTCAGTTCTTTGAACTTAAGACAGGAATATCTTAGTAGAGGTACGCGGGAGGCTGTACGATGTAAGCTCCTCTGCAATGCCATGTTATATATCCAATGGGCATCTCTCTCTGAAAAACAGGCGTTTGTCTCCAAAAGGAGTTTCTCTTTAAGGATGTTAAGCATGTGAGAGACCGGCTGAAAAGGATGGCATTGCAACTGGTAAACCTCTGTGCCCTCTTGGAAGTCAGCAGATATACACAACAGAAGAGGCTGAAAACTAAGCTTTTCAACCCCCAAACCTCACAGAAATCGATGTATTAAACTAGGTTATGAACAGGGGGTCTTTTCCTAACTTGTAATTTCAATTGAAGTTTGTGTTGCATGTGTAATTTATTTCCAACTATGCGGTCTCATTTGGTTTCACAAAGTTGCAGGAAGTCGTTATAATAATTTCTGAAGACATAAAACTGTTATGACAGCTATTAATGCTGAGTTCCCTTATGTGCCATAGTTGTATAAAACCATGAATGAATTTATTAGCTTAGCATGACTTAAACCCGCAGTAAAGCTGCTCATGTATAAGTATTAATGGGGCTGGATTCTTCATTTGTCTCAACTGCCCGTATGTTTTGTTAAAAAAACATGATGGATTTTTTTTTTTTTTTTAAATATTTATATGGAAATTGAACAATGTTCTTGTGAAGCTTTCTTTGCATTTACTCCAGGTTAAGACTGACGCACTTGAGCAAATGTCACTGACAGAATCCAATTTATTACTTTAAATATACGATTCAGGCGGATCTTTTCTTACTTGTGACTTGAGCAAAAATGAATTACAGAATCTGTCATCTAAAACTTACTTGCAGTTTCTTCTTTTGGTAGCATCCTTATATTTACAAAATCACTTTTGCCACTGCCAATGAATCTTCAGCGCTGGTTATTAGACCATTCAGTGAAAAAGGGACGCTAAAGGACCTTATTTATAAGGTAAGGTCACCCCGCCTGCCCTCAACTCAAATGGTAGAATATTTCCTGGAATGGCCACAGGATATCTTTTATAAATCTGTTTACTATCTATTTCTAAGCAAACTAAGACAATTACTGGCTTTTCTGAGCATGATGCTTGATGTCTGTGTTTCTTTTAAAGGCAAAGCCAAAAGACCCATTTCTGAAGAAGTATTGCAATCCTAAAAAAATTCAAGGTCTTGAACTTCAGCAAATAAAAACATATGGAAGGCAAATATTAGAGGTATATATTTTTTTTTGGCTTTATTTACCAGCCTTTATGATTTCGGTATTTTAGGCCAACAGGTTTAACTAGAAAAAGTAGACACACTTTTGAGCACACAAGCTTTATTTCAGTAGCACACTTCAAAGCTAAATGTAAATTGAGATTAGCTGCTGGGAGTTGAATTTAGATGTAAATGTGTGAGGCCATCTCTGACAAAAAAAAAGTTGATGTGTGTGGAGCTTAAATGGGAGAGAGGTGATAATGTAGTTTTTCCTTGTAGAAAAAGAGAAAGAAGTAATTAATATCCTGCAGAACATGTGCCATAAATTCATTCTGATTAATGTTTTGTTGTTTTTTTTTTTTTTTTAATTCAAACTATGATAGTCAGTAGAATTGTGATAGTCAGTAGAATTGTGAATTTTCGTTTCCAGATCTCTTTGGGAGGTGTCTATAAAGCTGCTTTGAAGATCATCGTTAAATGTTTGTTTTGTGAGAAATGTTACCAGTGAGATGGAAATGAATAGTCAGCCAAAGATGATGTAGATAGAAGATCAAGTTGAGCAAGCATTCCAAATAGGGGCCACGTTTATTGTGTATCTGCTTTAGTATTGGAGCATTTAAGATCTTGAGATCATCAGAGCAGCTTCTGTATTGGATTTTTTTCAGGTGTTAAAATTCTTGCATGAGAAAGGATTTCCTTATGGCCATCTTCACTCTGCCAACGTGATGCTGGATGGGGACACCTGCAAGTTACTGGATCTAGAAAATTCATTGTTGGGACTTCCATCATTTTATCGATCATACTTTTCACAGTTCCGGAAAATTAATGTAAGATTCAGGCAATTAATTCAGCTGATGCTTATACATCCCTTTATCCTCAACTTCTGTTTGTGGAGAACTGACTAGAATGAAAAAATACCTCTTTCAACCCCCTTCCTTTTATCGGAGATTTCTCCATCAATTCCCTTTTCTGCTTCCTCCAAATCACTGTCTGGCTGCACAGAAGTTTTCTTGCAGCACATGGAGTGAGGCTGAGGGCAAAGGTAAGCAGGTAGGAGGGGAGTGCAGGTGAGTGCTTTTGTGACAGCAGTGCTGGCACAAATAGAGGTAAACTGCAGTTAAGATCTTTTCCTGCCCCGGTCTCGTATTTCCTAGGAATGTGCATGGTGTCTAATGCACTTTTCCCCTTGTATGTCTGTACAATGAGTGCAGGTTATTACTTGGTCTTAGCTGGGAGTAGCATCAGCCTTGTCTTTGGTGGATACTGTGAATATTGATTAGATGCTTGCAGATGTCTAGCTTTTAAAAGCTGTTCTTCATTTGTTTGAAGGGTGTCTCTTAACTGCAGCCGCGAAGCTGAGCGAAATGTTATCTTCCTACAAAAATGTGAAAACAAACTTGCCCTGTTGCAGCAACACAGTTTTTTAACCGGCATCTTGCCCTGCTTTTAAGTGCTCGTTGTAGTAAATTCCATACAGCATCACGAGACAGCTGCTTGCTGACCTTGCTAAACAAGTTCTACTGTGTTGTCAAAGAAACGATCAAAAGTTCATGGTTAGTCCAAATCTGTTAGTGCCATCAAAGCTCTAAGCATCTTCCAGTAAGAGGATCCATTTCTGTTTAAACATGATTCAAACATCTCAGAAATGTGCTGTCTGGGAGCTTCGCTTGTCATGTACAGCTTGTACAAACCTAAGGAGGAGTGAAAGAGACTCTTCTGTCTTTTTATCTCCCTCCCTGCAGCCTGGCAGCTGGTTATATTATGAATCTCATTCTTTACTATTTGACTTAGCTAGGAAAATGTGCTTGGTTGTGATTTGTATCAAAATATGGCTCTGAACTGCTGTGTATGGAAAGTTTGCTACTTTACACATTTTTACAGAACATGACTATGCTGCTGTCCCAACTGTATCGTCACGTACAGTAGCTGCTTTTCTTTGAGGTGTGAAGACTTTTTTTGAGCTATTTTATTATTTTGAGCTAAAGTTGTGCAGGGAAATGGTTGTGGTTACAAACTGTCTTAATGGTTCCTCTTTTCTGTCTTCAAATGAGAGACCACTCTCTTTCTTTAATGGGTTATCGCATGTTTTCAAACCAGTTGTGAAAACCTGATTAATTCTAGCAAGTTGTGTTTTTATTTTGTTGTTCCTCTACAGACTTTAGAAGGTGTTGATGTACATTGCTTTGGGCACTTACTGTATGAAATGACATATGGAAGACCCCCAGATACAATTCCAGTAGACAGCTTCCCTCCTGCACCGTCGGTGTTTGTTGGTGAGTATACAACCAAGACAATATCAGTCCCAGCTTCCTGGGTGCTCTTACCTTTTACCTAAGCTGAAGTGCTGTGAAATAGCAGTCCAACAGCTTTGCAGCCTGTGAGCACAAAGAATTACTTCGTAATTTTTAAAGAACCGAAAATGTGTTCTTCCTGAAATATATGTAGCATATAAGTATTTTTTTTTAATTGAGTGATAAAACAGTATGTAGTAAGTAATTAGATGTCTGGTTTCCCTCGCCTCATGTCTAACATTCTTGAAAAGTTTGTATGTGTAATAGTAACATCATAATAAAAAACACATGCCACGGAGCTTCATCACTTTTTAGCTGATGCAGTGCTTAGGGGGGACATCGTGCAGCAGTGCCAGATGTTCATTCCAAATCATTTGCTATCCTGCAGTGCAAAAATGTGTTCATTCTTATTCTTTCTTTGGTAGCGTCTGTGTTGGAATCCATTCTGACCTGTGAAGCTATGAAGAATGGCATGCCAACTGTTTCACGGCTCTTACAGATGCCGTAAGTCTAGTTTTACTTGTTTTATACTCATAGTGATGTTTTTAATTGTATTAGGAGGAAGAATGTTTTTGCTCCTGTTCCTTTGCTTTTGTTCCTGCTCCTTTTAAGAAAGATTTACTCCTCGTTCTGAGGGATGCAGTGTGTCCCAAAGTAAGCTTTAAAATTGATAGGCTTTATAGAATCTATCACTTGATAGATGCTCATTTAACATTTCTTTCTCTCGGTGTGTTGGAGCTGTAATGAATGCATTTTATTTAGCATGGTGCTATGATTTGATCCAGCTATTAAAGTAGTGCAGGCGTGATTGAGATCATATACAGATTGTTTCAAAGCATTTAGAATAAGGAGTCTTTTTGCGTGTCCCCTCCAGATCTACTTCAGCAGATTTTGCTATCGGTTTACTTATGACTAGCAAAATAGATCTCTTGCTTTGCTCAGCAGTGACATTTAGACTGGGTCTGGGTATGAAATGTTACGTACAAGTTCTGGCTGGTTTGCAGGGCTGGCTTAGGGATTCTCTGAGGCATAGACAGAATACATTTCCTTAGAGGCTGTCCTCCCAGGGGCTCAGTGAAGCAGTGAAGGGAGGTACAGAGCAAGATTAGGATGCAGAAAGGGAGCAGTGTCAATGAGCTCCAACCTGTCTGCAGTGCCACCCTTCCTGCAATTAGGAGACAATATTACCCAGGAAATCACCTGCTGTCACTGTGCTGTGACATGTCACCAGCGTGCTGAGCATAGAGCCACAGCTCCTGGTGGGGGATTCTTTTGTTTTTTCTTAATATGAGGTGCCAGAGTCAGGACCTTATAAATGACAGGTTGCCCATACCTAAATCTGGGTCTGATCTCACAGTACACAGGACATTTAGAGCAGGCTCCAAGGTTTGTCTTTCCTAGTTGGGAAGAGTCACTGCAGGCTTGTCTCAGCCTTAATTCCTTCTACTCCTCCCTTCCTCTGCTCTTAAAGAAGGTGGGAGGTAGAGAGGAGAATGTAAGCAGGGAAGAAATACTATAAGAAAACTCTGTGAATACAGGAATACACAGGTGTTAAAAGATGTTGAACAAACAATCTGTGCCCAGCTGTCTCTGATAGGTAGGTCTATATACTACATTCCCTCATACCAGTAATCTTCACAAGTATTCTATAGTGGCATTGCACATCTACACACAAGTAGATGTGCAATGCCATTAATCTAATTTAAATATTTATTAAGCTTTTATATTTATTATAACCATGTAGACTGTGAATTTGCTGAATTTTGCAAGTACACATAATCAGACTGGGTCAGAAAAATGCCCTGTAAACACGTGTAATTCATGGGTTTTTAAAAAATCTTTTAAAATTTGTTTTATATCTGAATTTTTCATGGAATATTAGTCTTATAAACTTGATTCTAGACTTGCATTTGTTTTCTCTAGTATAGGCCTGTGATAATTTTCCGTAGTGAACAGCAACAAAAAAATCTCTGAAATCTTTGTCTCAGAGCCAGGCTTGAGGTCTCTTTCTGGGACAGTTTTCTAGTATGTTCTCCAGAACAAAGTATCTAGAAATGGACTAACCAGTTTATTTTCAGACTACCATTGCCCTCTAGTGTCTTTGTTTTGGATGGAAAAGGATTAATCATTTATGCTGTTGCTGCTGGTACCACAGATGGGAGAGCAAAAATATTAGAATATTTGCTTTAGTTTCCTTTGCCAAAGTACAGACAAGAAAGCAGATCTTTTCAAATGTTAAGTTCACTCATTGATCTTTCACGAGATTCTTATTAATACTAAAACAGCAGTTGTGCTAAGACAGTTTTCTTAACAAGAACAATAATTTTGTTTAGGTGAAATTTCAAATAAAGTCCCTGGTAATCTTTTGTCATTAAAGAATCCACATACTTTTAAGGAAAAGGCATTTTTGTTCTGGGGAAGCCCTTCTCTGCCTTTGGTAATTGTACCTGTTCTATCACCTTTCAAAAAACTTCACATGGTCTTTCTTACTCTGCCATCAGTAGGCTACATGCCAAGGGCTAGATGCTGCTAATTTTACAGCAATGCCTGGAAAATAAAAAGCAGTACATAAAAACCTGTGGAAAAAATCCAAACAGTGGCCTAGAGATGAGGACAGAGAAGGAAAAGGAGAAAGAGGGAGTTAAGTGAGAACAGTACCAGTAGTATTGTTGCTATAGTTCTGCCTGTCTCTTGGGAATAATATTCCTTTTCTTTTTTTTCCTTTTTTCATCCACTCACAGATTATTCAGTGACGTCCTGCTAACAAACTCTGAGAAACCACAGTTTAAGGTAGAGTTGAATCTTGATTTGCTGATGTTTGTGGAAGTGCCAGGGTGTGGGTAACTATACATTAATTGACAGGTGGAGTGGAGGAGAGCTGGCTTTATGGCAATTGCCATCAGTATTTAGATTCCTTTGCTGAATTGTACCCAAGAACGTTGTATCACCCCTTAGAAGGGGGACATGGTGTGACTCATGAGTGTTCAAGTGCAGTTCCTGTTCAGGAGCTCATTTGCATGACTAATGATGGCCCTCTATCTGAGCAGAGGCTGCTAAGTAATGTGGGTCCCTTGCAGTGGGAAGCAACAAATTGCTAAGACTTGTGGAAACTGATTTTGCAAGGTGCTACCATCACCACATTGTTGCCAGCTCCAGCTCCGGTGCTGGGAGGTTTGGGGAGCCATATCTGCTGCCCTTGGGGAGCTGCCCCAGAACACTTCTCCTGGAGGGCATGTGCTGCATGTCTTGTGTTGTCAGCCTTGTGGCAGCTTGGGGATTGGACCTGAGTATCCAAACAGTTAGCTGTCCCTGCCATCAGAGTATCCCTTCCATTATTCAGTCCCTTGTCCCTGCTGTTAGATCCGTAGCGAGGTTTGGAGTAGAAAACGTGCATCTAGATTATTCCTTTCTCCTTCACTAAGGGAATAGTGTCAGTACTTGGGACTTTAAATGGGCAACAGAATCAGATGAATGGTGAGTTTTTAGCAGTCAAGTTATGTTTTCCTTTATCATATTTTGTGTTTGATTTTTTTTCCCCATTCTGTATTAGATTCCTACGAAGCTAAAAGAGGCATTGAAAATCTCCAAGGAATGCATAGAAAAACGATTAACAGAAGAACAGAAATTGGTAACGTCTGCATTTCTTTACTGTATTTCCTACGGACATTCCATTTCCTCTTATCACTCTGACATGGGGAAAGTGAGTTTTTACTCACTCAAAGTGATAAAAGCTTTCATCAACAGATTTGCTGAGGAGTTGTAGAACAGCTGTTGACTGTATGGAATTTAACTGTTTTAACTGGTACAGCTTCACAGGCAGTGGCTCCTAAGTTAAGGGATCATTTTAGCTGCAGTAATGAGGCTCCATCCACTACCAGCAACAGTAAAGATAAAAACTGAAAACGAAGAAAGAAAACTAAACACACAGAGTGACTGCAGTGTGTTTTCTTGCACCCTAAACATATGCCTTGTCTGAGAACATTTAAGATCTTAATGTGCTCTTTTTTTGTTTTCTCTTCATTTTGAAGATTCACCAGCACAGAAGGCTGACAAGAGCTCAATCTCATCACGGCTCTGAAGAAGAAAAAAAGAAAAGGAAGATCTTAGCACGAAAAGTAAGCAAACTTTAAATACAGAAAAAGACATGTCTCTTTTTTGAATGTTTAGCCTGCACAGCCCCAGGTATGCAGGTCTGTTCTGTCCTGTTTTTCTGCACTACTTCCTGGTTTTCACTTCTGTAGCTTCACTTCCTGAGAACTTTAAGTTACAGTGGTAGCTGACTTGCATATTGGTTTAACCTGTTTGAGGCTGCTGTATGAAAACAGGCTTTGTTAGCACCTCATGCACTGTTGACAGCCTCTGCTGCTTCCTGCTGCCGGCTGAGGGTATGGGGGCCGTTTTCAGCCTGCTCCTGCAGCACGCTGCCTGTGTTTCTCTGCCTTTTTGTGGGTCAGTTTTCTGCCTTTCCCTTGTGGTCAGAGGACACTGGAGTTGCCCCGCTTGCTTTCCTGGAGGTATCTGAACAGCTTTGCTGCTGATGTCATCGTGGGAGCACATGTGGGTGTGGGGAGAGGGATACTGAGCATTGATAAACCTTGTGTGATCCAGTGGATGGCTGTTACAAATCTGTGTGTCAGTTCAATCCTTATCATGGAAAGCAATTATTTATTCACACCTTCTGTCTCTTCTGCTCTTTTTTAAAGAAGTCAAAACGCTCTGCCTATGAAAGTGGGGAAGAACACTCAGCAAAATACAGCAACTCAAATAACTCAGGTAACTACAGAGAGAAGAGCTTGCTTCTATACAGCTATGTCAATGTTTTTGTTGTGGCTGTCATTTTCTGGCTTAAAAGATCCAGGGTGACCATCAGTTTACACATTGATATTGGACTTCCAGAGCCTGATACCACTGTTTTGGCTATTTAATAATAGATAAATCTAGGACAGAGAAATATTGTCAGTGTTAGATTTTAAGCTGTGTATTATAAAGTGATGTGTCCTCTCTTCCGTGCCCCATTCCTCCAAAAAGAAAAATCAGTCTCTTCATTCTGTTTGGCCTTTGAGTGGAATAATAATAATAACATCCGTTATTTGGGCCGTTTAATAACGTAGCCTTCAGGGAGAAACTGTGATGATCTGTATGCCGAAGTAAGGTGTTAAGATGAATAAGAAAATTATCTGTTTAACTGCTGCTTCAGTTCCAAATTCTAAAACAACAGAGCCTTTGACAGGTCTTAATTTAGTTAAAAGGAATGGTTGGTACTACTGAGCAGTTTAACAGAGTTGACTTGCCTGGCTAAAATGTGTCCAAAAGCAGCCTACTGTGGAATAGTCAGATGTCAGAGTAACTTGTGGAGTACAGCAACTGACTGAAAATCATCTCTTATAAGGAGAAATGGGGTGGCATCCAGGCAGTGGCACAACTCTTAAGGAGAACAGAATTTGGACGCTGAAATCCAACAGCCTAAGCAACAGAAGTGTTTCCCATTGAGGAATACTGTTGAGCGCGCTTCTTAATGTCTTTGGAGCTCCTCTGATACTGTGTACTGTGAAGTCTCTGTTCTGATTGGCTCTGAGTGACACTGTTTGTATGCATGGAAATCTTTCCCAAGATTTCAGTGGAAGCAGGATCGGATCTTCAGTCAATAAAGTTGGCCTGTTTCCAACAATCTGTCCTGTCTGACTGTGTTGAATTTTAATGTCACAGCTTTAGTTACTAGACTGTTGTTTTATTTAGCAGGCTCTGGGGCGAGTTCCCCATTAACATCTCCATCATCCCCCACTCCGCCCTCTACAGCAGGTAAGTTCAAGAGTCATTACAGTATTTGTCTTTTTCTTTGTTTTCTGTTTGCCCTCCCCCCAACTGTGGGTGTTATTCCCAAGGATGGCTAAGGGATGGTGGTTCCAAGGATGGAACACATAGATGACATTTATCTTGTGTCGGCCTGAGTGTAGGCATTTGCTCTCTTTTGAGGGCCATAGAGAACCTCTTAATACTGTTCTTTTTCATTGAGTAACTTTTCTTGAGATACATGTGGTATGATTTACCCATAGAGTATAAGGACTTACTTCAAGGTCTCTATTACTGCATTCCTACCGACGTTGCTACTTTCCAGACATTTTCTGGCCCTCATGTTGCAGTATGTATTTCTGCTGATGTTGGTGGTCTGTTGACTCAGAAGTACTGTTTGTTGAGCCCTTGGTTTTGCGTATTGTCTCTTTACCCTGTATTATCGTGATGTAGTTTCAGGAATCTGAGGTGTCATGAATTCAGTGGCTTAGGCTGCTTAAATCTCCCCTGTTCTGCTACAGCCCATTGATAACACCAGTAGAACTGTTAGGAACAAGTCAGAAACTGATTTGGGTTAAAAATAATATCTTTATTATTTGTGGTCACTTCCCTCTTCCCATTTGCTAGGTAGCTGTGAAAACAGTTTTTCTAATGTTTAGGCCAGGTGGTGGGAAGTGGTGAAGAATCTGCTTGAGTGGGCAATAGAGATGCTCATGGCAGTTTGATTACAAATCTGAATATGAGCAATAGAGGCCGTGGTTCAGTCTGAAAGGCTAGGAGAAGAGCACCAGCAAAGATTAACAGCGAAAGGTGATAATGGAATACGTTTCTAGAAGGGAAGCAGTCCATAGCATTGCCGTTTGTTATGATGACTTGCGCCGTAGAATTCCTAGTCCCAGGAACTTTCTACGGAGCACAACTTGTTAACTGAAGCGATGCAAAGCAAATTTGTGTTTGCTGTGGATGGTCTTTTAAAGGACACTGCAGTCTGTGTGATGTAATTCAAATCGGTCGCGCTGAAATTCAAATTAGTCATTTCTCCTTCAAATTGAGGGTATGTTGAAGTGTATATTTTATGAAGTAACTTCTCCCGGTTAGTCTAAACAAGATAATTACTGTTATTGTGTTACACAATGGCAGCACTGTTCTATGGATGTACTGACTCTTAGCCTGGAGGGTTTATTTCCAGTTCTGTCTGCTTTAATAAGGAAGTAGCTGAAAATACAAACAGAAGCCTTATGCCTCCAAAATGGAGAGATGTTTAGAAAACACTTTTTTTTTTCCCTGCAATAAAACTACTTTTTACTTACATTTTTAACTTCGGTGTGTTTAAATTTGGTTGAAAGCTTTTCCAGGTTTTGAGCACGTGATGCATGTTTACGTGTAGATATGGCTCAAGTGGCTAAAAATAGTTCAAGTTTGGGCTCAAAACTTGGCTCTGTTGTTCACATGTCACAGTGTGTTGCTCGTCCTGGTGCCAGTGTGCTCATGGTGACTGGTGGTGATCAGCCCCATCTGACACTGTGCATGTTGCCAAAACTGGAAAGTGCTTTAGTGTGCTGGTGGCTTTGATGCACCTTCACACCAGATCAAATGCTTTGAATCGGTGTGAAGGCAAGTGTCACCATTCCAGGAGTGCTTTTGTGAGTAGAATTCATAGAAGAAACTTAAGATACTTTTTCTAAGAGAAAGCCAGTGTGCCTAATTTATATTTTTTTTCACCAGCAATGTTGTACTTTCATCTGTCATAAGCAAATATGCTATTACTGACTCGATGAAAGACTCACTGGCCCCATGGTAGGACTTTCTTTGTGACAACTGTTACATCTATAGCCTGTATCTCTCTCTCCCAGTGTCCTTGTACTTACTAAGGATATTTACCTCTAAACCAAAATTGCTTATGGGTGTTGGTGTGACGAGATGGCTGTCAGAAGGGGAATGAGGTTTTCAGTCTGTCTTTCTGGTTTGGTTGTGGTTGCGTTAGAACCATGGCATGTTGGATCATCTTGCTGATATGATACCGTGGCGTAATGAAGGCTGACATGGAAAAGTCTACCCAACACAAGCTCTTGCCCTTGTCCTGGCCCCTAACTGACCAAATCAATGTAATGTGTGGATGAGTGTGTGCAGAGCCAGAGACACTGACTGGAAGGGAACGGGCTCCAGGCTGACATGAGGGGGTTTCTCACACGTTGAGAGGTGCTTTGTCTCTGAACAAAGGCCTTGGGAGACTTGGGCCTGCAGTAGAGTGCTTGGTGTGGTCAGTGCAAAACTTACTAAAAAAGAAAATGATCGCTGTCTTCAGCTGTCTTCATAAGGATAGCTGCAGCTGTAGGATCAGTTGCACAACCTGCTTTGAGGGGAAAGGTGTCTACTGGAAGTGCAGGTTCTCGTGGGCATTTCTCATTGACTAGAGTTTTGGGCTGGTTTTGTTGCAGACACCCAGATGAATAACATCTTTGAAATACGTTGTTTAGATCATGGCAAGTCTTTCTACTGTAACTTCCCATGTTTCTGACATTGTCCCTTGAATGTTTGATTCTTTTTTCTCTATTTGCGCACTTCTTTGCTTTCTTGAAAATCTTTTTTTTAAATTTGCAGCTATGAGCAGTGGCTAGGATCAGAAGGGACACAGAACAGTGTGGTGTGGGTTATTTAAAGCTTCACTGTATCTTCTCTAAATCCAGTAAGCCCGTAAATTACCAGCGAGCTCTCTTACAACAGAGAAAAACTTGGAGGGTGCCGTTTTTGCTTCCCTGTGGGAATGAAGTGAAAGAGTTGTACTTAACTTTAGCTATCTTTTTCTGTGCCAGTTGTTCTGAATCCTTCAGTACAACATTTGTTTCACAGAAACCCACGTGGTGCACCTTTTCTGCCCTTCACCTTTCTGTAAGACAATTTGAATGCTTTAGTAAGTGCTCTTCTTGAGTGTCTTGGACCCATGCAGAGTAAGTGTAAATATGGGTGTTAACACGACAGGAAGTGTTCCTTGAACAGAATGGATTTAATCTTCTATGGCTAATCTTCCAGCAGATTTCTTGCTAAATCTCTCTAAATGCACTTTAATCCCGTAAAGCTTGAATTATGGCATGTGCAACTGAAAGCATGTGTGTTTTATTTGTTCATCAAGTATAATAATGCTTATAGCATGGAAAATTGTGGTTCGTTACTCAGAATCAGACAATGTATTGTATATGTAATATGAAATAGTCAATCTGCTATCCTCATATTTGTCAGTGAATAAGAATGTATTGATTTTTGTACTAACTTTTCAGCTAACAGTATCTGTTTTTCTTACTTTGACACGAGAACCGGATGATTAACTTGTGTCCTCTCTCTTTCCCTGCTGTCTTCAATAGAGCATGCATCATTTTGAACGTGAATTTTCGGAAAAGTAAGCTAATGCTGATTTATCTCTTTAAAGATGCTCTGTTTCTGTATGGGAAAGTTGAATGCAAATCTTGAACTTGCTTAGTACTGGGAGGGGATAGAAGAAAAAAATCTGAACGTTCTTATGGATTATTTTAATGAAATACAGCATCTTTAAAAAATCTATCACTAAAATAATTTTCTTTGTTTGCATCCCATTCTCCGCTGAGTTTTTAATGCTGTTTGCACAATTACTGTCACTTTAAATTCATAATTAAGTTTTTGTTTCAATTCAGGCATCAAGTTTACAGCATCTGATTTACTTCCTATTCCTTTTAACACACTCTCTTAACAAAAATGTCCCTGTAAAAAAACCTTGGTAAGTTCTTGTTTGAGTGTTTTATTCTTACAACTGCATGAATGAGTAAAATGTGTGTTTTCAGGCAACTACTTCCAACATATGTACTGGAAAGGTCTAGTGATAACTGAGGACTTGTCTCAAACATTTTTTACTATATACAGGAAAATATTTCACTGCTGGGCAGAACAATTTAATCTGCAGATGTAACTGCATATGAGTACACCCAGATGAACTAAGATTTCCTTTGCACCACTCACGTCAAGAAGAGAAGGATAGCTTGGTTTTGATTGACTAATTGAAATGAATCGATTTGAAGATTTTCAGAACCATGCTCTTAATTGATGGGTTCAATATGTAATACTCATTATTAGTCAGATACCATCCTAAAAACTGTGTATATTTATGTTTCAAAGCAGAGCTGGGGTGTAAGAGTATCATTGGCTGTAATCAGTCTCCCGAGAGTTTAACTGCATGATGTTGTTGGCAGCTCAATTACAGCGAGTCCTGAGGAATTTAGCAATTTTCCAGGAGGGAAGGTGGCCTCTCCCCCTACTTCCCTGTCTTTTCTACCCCCATTGCAAAAGAACCAGACTAAATTTGAAGACAACACATGGAATCTTGGGCTAATAATACTTAGTGATCCAAGTATTTGAGGCTTTTCGCCCCCCTCTTTGTCAAAAGTGTACCTTCTTTCACTGAATACTACAAATACTGTTGTATTTGTATTCCATACAGAGCCCTGCCTGCTCTCTTCGCGGTCATTCCCTACTGTGTCTTGTACAACTACTTGCAGCTTCTTCAACCTCAGCTTGCAATTCCAGCCAAAAATCATGGCTTTGTTCTCTGCAGTTCTTGCATCTCTTTCAAGCCATTTCGTATATGATTAGCTGGTCTTGGCCCTCTTACAGCAGTTCATCTGATCAGCTTGGTGATAGCGTTGGTTCACCAGTCCTACAGTGCTCTGCTCTGACCACTTTGACCACAAAAGTAGTTATTTTAACCGTCCTTGGTCTTGTTCTTCCTTTGGCAAAGTGTCAAGATTTGCTTTGCTGCACTTTGCTGGCACTCTCTACACACGAGAAACAGAAGGACACTAACCTAGGGGATGGTTTTCCAGTATTTCTAATAATAAATTGACTTTCAATATTTGGCTAGTGTAAATAATAGATTTGGATAAGTTAGATGGCCCCAAGGCTTCAATATGCAATTTATTTCACTTTGTGCTAACATTGTGTAATGTTTTGATTGCTTAAGAGAGCAGTTGATCCACATGCAACAGGCATGTTAAATTGTTTCAGTTGATCTCTACTATTTCTGGTAGGACTTGAGTATTTCCTCTGGAAGGGAGGAGAGCCAAGATGCCAATATGTATTCCCATGTTTTGTTGCCACAGAAAGTTTTCATGCCAATGAGAATTTCTCCTGAGGAGTTGGAAGTGCTACAGTCACAGCACGTATGAATGTACACTGGCAAAATTGAATGCTTTGTGTGAATATGCTGCACTTTGAGCTTGCTCCCGTGCAGGAAAGGTCTCTCTTCAAAGACTGGTACAAGTAGAAAATGAGGGAGCTTTGAGCTATGACTTTCATCTAGTATAACTGCTTTTTTTAATTGCAGCAGTTATTTTTTTTACTATTACTTGTTAGTCTGAGAGCGTTAGTGAGGAATTGAGAGAGAAGTGGAGCGCAGAGAACTTTGCCTGCTTTTTTTTTCCTGTACCTGAGCTTTATTCTTCATCAAATACCTTGAGTCCATGTGCCATAATGTCCTTTAACTGCTTTTTATTTGCTTACTTCATAGCAAGCAGTTCTACTTCTTTAGCCGTAGCCTCTTGGTTGGCCTCATGTTGTTTTGTGTTGTATCATAGTCCTTCCCACTTACCGGTATGTTCCTCTTTGTAGGTCAGAGCTAACAGAAGTGTTACACTACAGGTGCCATCTGTCTCTGTAGTCTTTCTATGGAATAACTTATGATCTAGGTGACAAGTTAAAACTCACTGTTGAATAGTTCTAAGATATTAGAACTTGCAGAATATATGAGACAAGACAGCCCCATCGTTCCCCATATGGCTGGTGAAGGTGCCAGTGCCACCTTCACGTGGATGTCATGTGGGCTGGCGAGGGGTCACCTCTGAAGCCCTTTGCTCTTACTCCCACACGGATCTTTGATTTTGCTTATGTACGGTGCAACGTGCAGCAGCTGAGTTGCACAAGATGGGGATGTTTGGGAGAGCTGCTTGGGGCAAACAAGGCCACCTGCCTGGACCTGAGCTACCAGGAGACACCTCCACACAGGTCCTCGCTGCCAGGTGCCTGCCTGCGCCACTGCAGACCTGACTTCCCAGGGAGTGAGGACACGAAGGCTGAAGCGTGGTGAGAAGCACCAGATGGATGTGATGGGGGTAGAAAGCAAGGGACAGCGTGAAGGTGGGGGCACGAGAGGCAGCAAGAGGGGTGAGAGGCAGATGGTTGTGATTCATTCAGACTGTGAAACAAGCATTTGTTACAACATGTTTGGAGAAAGTCTGACAGTACCGTGGGAGACACTTCCAGAAAACTCTATCTGCAGTTTGTGCTTTAAAACTGGAATATAATCTGACCAAGCAGTCGTCACAAATGCTGCAGCAGTGTGGTCCTTTGTAAGAATGTGAAGTTAGTCATGTAAACAAGAGCAGGTAGTGAGATTTGCTTCCAGTCTCTTGTTACTGTTCATGACCCAAAGAGCAAACTGCGTCACTGGGGACAAACAAGAGAAACTGAGGCTGGGAAGTCCTGTTAAGTGATCTCTGTTTCCCTCAGTGCAAGACCCCATTTGAGTCATGTTTTCATCCCTGAGTACTGAGGCACGTCAGGCTTCGTTTCAGAGATGTCTTGGGTGACACAACTCACCTGCAGATAGAGGGATTTGATCAGTCTGGCATTTTTCATCCGTTCTGTTCTTCACACTCCACTGCCACTCAAGGAATGACATGGCTAGCACAGGACTGACCAAGTCCAGCTGGGCTGCAGTCTTCTGCAGCAGGACCTTCTTGACATAATCAAACTACATCTTCTCTCCTCAACTCAACAGGAGCATCGTTGATACCCCCAGCACCGCCACCACCGCCCCTGCCACCAGCAGCTCCTCCTCTGAGCACAGAGGTGCCAACGCAGCCGAGCCCGCAGCCCCACGTCAGTGCAAGCCGAGGAGCCTTGCTCAGCTCCATCCAAAACTTTCAGAAAGGAACTCTGAAGAAAACACAGACCTGCGACTACAGCGCTCCCAGGATCAGCTGAGGCCACTGGTCACACCAGGATTGAATTCCCTCTCCCCCTCCTGTGCTGTCCAGGAACAGGACCCTCCCGACCACCGACGGACCCACCAGCACGCAGCAGCTGATCACGCCGTAGCCGTTTACCCCTATTTCAGCTTTTTTTGAGTGGCAGCACTACCCCATCTGCATCGCATTGCCATGCTGTGATAAGTACTCTGTTCTTTCCTTGGTTTCAAGAACTTTGTTCTCTAGCTTCAGTTTCAGGGGAACAGCAACTTCTATAAAGCTGAATAAAAACCTGCAATAGGAACGACCATGATCATGGTGAATTAATGCATTTTTTTTCTAGCTCTATTCCACCCCTTTTTTTCAATTACAGGACTGTAGCTTAAGTCTGCTCAGTTTTTCAACTCTTTTCTTCATGCAGTTATAACTCATCTTCATTCTTACTGCACTGAATCAGCAAGTTTTGTGTTAGATAATCCAACACCCTTCCTCCCCCAACCCTTAAAGCATACTGCACAGGTGAGGGAACTGGAGAATTAAATCTTATCCCCACCACATTTGCTGGTGGAGTAAAAATGCTGTTTCATTAAACTCGTTTAAATGGACATCCTACCTGTAATTCTAAGGGAAAGTGTTTTTAAAACAGTTGAAAGGGGAGTTAATAGGGCACTGGGATATTATTCATGATTTAGTTAAATGCAAAGTTACTTCAAGTTAATTCTACAGCTTAAACTTTATTGAAAGATCCTTTTTGATTTAAAACCTTAAACAAATTGCACTTTAAAGGATTATAGATAATCCATTTTTTAAATTCAAGTACATCAGTGTTTGTTACTATGCAGAGAATGTCTGTACAAAGTTTCATGTAACCTGTGATATTCAGTCATTTTTATTAAAATGTTAATGGAATTCCTTCAGCAGCGTGGTGGTGGCTAAATTCAGCTCGGATTTCACCCGCAAGCCAGGCTTCCTAAGAACCTGACGGCACTTCTACTAACGCAAATACCCTGAAAGGTATTCCTGGCCCTTGACTGAAACAGGACCCGAGCGCTTCTTCTGCTCCCAGAGGGAAGTATCTCCTCCCCAGCTGGTGCAAAGGCTGCCTGTCCAGGGCACAGACTCCTCCAGGCAGCTTTTGCTCCGGCCCAGGCCCTTTCCCAGCTCTTCCAACCCAACCTACACACCTGCTACCGCAGACCCAGGCTGTGTTTGAATAAAATAACTTATTTTGCACTGTAAGAGGTATAGTTTGAGCATGCCCCTTGTTAGCCCATGCGATGAGTGTAAAAAAAACAACCAAACAAACATAAAGCAAAGCATCTGTGCAAGTATTTTTTTTTTATCACTGTATGTGGCAGCTAGTGAAGAAAAATTAGGTCGTGTTTCTCATCACATACTCAAGAAGATCAGCATCTTTATTTAAGCTCTTGTGCAGAAGCTTTCCCGCATGAGTGGAATGCTCTTCAAACTAAACACACTAGCCCTCTTTTAACCCATGTCACAGGCTTCCACAGCCACTTTGTGCAGTTGCACTTAACTGCAAGGCTTCACCCACTGCACTTTGACCATTCACCTTTAATAAACCTTGTGGCCATGGGCTCCTGGAGAGCTCTACAGCATCCCAGGGCTGGGCTTGGGACCCCCTCTTGCTTGCAGTTCTTCACTCAGCCACCACTACAGTTTAACACAGCTATCCTGGTAATTATAAGCCAAGCAGAAACAGAGGGTTTTTATCCTCACTCTGAATTTAGAACAGGATCTCTCCATATGCAGCAGCACTAACCCACCTGTACTGTTAACAAACAAGCATTTACCACATTGTTGCTTATATAAAGTGTGGCTTAGAGGGTAACCCCATATAAATATTCTGGGAAGTCACTATACTGTCCCCACTGTACAAAAGTTCCATGTAGCTATACAACAGAAGTAACGCATACAACTTGCCATAGACAACTGATACTTTGTAAAGCAGGACTTTAAAACATGTATTTACAACTTAGATATTCAAAGTCTTCTTCACTGCAAATATTATATCCTTCACTTGAGGTATGCAGTTATCTTCTAAAATTTTGGCGTAAGGCATAGGAACATCTGCACCAGTAACACGCACAGCTGGAGCATCCAGGTAGTTAAAGGCAGATCCTGAAACAGAAGACAGGTGTCAGGTTGCCATGCACTATGTTTTTCTCTCAATTCAATTTCTGAATCTTAATCTATTTAAACAGTTTTGTTCCTGTAGCTGTAATATTCCAGAGAGAGCTGTTCCTGTTCATTTATCTTCATGCACTGTCATTTAGACAAAAAGTTTCCATCCTGCTTCTCACATGGTTCCTGGGATAAGAATTACTTTCAACAGAAGACCAGATGACGCCATGAAAATCTCTAGAGTGAGACGGCGAGACTCAAGCTCCTCGGATATAAAACCCTAACTTTGCCATCATCATATCAAGAAGCTGTCAGGATTTAGAGTAGGGAATGAGATCAACGTGTGTATTGCAAAACTCGGTACCTTCCATGATCCTGGCACAGATTTCAGCTCCTACTCCAAATTGCGGCCAACCTCCTTCTACAGTTACAAGATGGTTTGTCTTTACAACGCTGGCTTCCACTGTTTCAATATCCATTGGTCGAATGGTACGCAGATTTATAACCTGGGGGAAAAAAGTGAGTTTTGACTGTGAGTTTTGCTATATCCAAGCCTGTCAATTACCACAGTTTGGGTACAGTGCCCTTTAGCACTTCAATCTATTCTGGCACTGAAGAAAAGACTTAGTAAAATTTCTAACTTTTTTGTTCTCACAGAAACTGCGCAGAACAGTTTCTGGTGGCTCCTGGAAAATCCCAGAGGCGAGCCTTGCTGTATCAAGATATAGCCATACTAATACCTACTGGGTCAATCTGAAAATCATTAGTAGTTCTGCCTTAATTTTGTGATGAGAAGGTGAAATGCAGAAACATGAAATGCACATGCTGTTAAGGCCTTTACAAACATAAGAAACTCATAGTTAATACACTGAAGTTTTGCAGAGCCTGAACAAGAAGACCCTCTGCTTTTTTCCCCACTTCAGGGAAAGAGAAAAGCAACAGAACTCCCACCCACCTCACACTCTACACCTTCTTTGGCAAGTACAGCAGCTGCTTCCAAACAGTGTCCAACAGGTCTGGAGTGTGACACTAATGTAATGTGAGTTCCTAGAACAGAAACAAACGTTAAATTAAAAAAATTCCATAAGATTTAAGGCTTTTTTTCTAGACCTCAGGCTCCTTTCAAAGTAACGTTAGGATTCTCTTGTAAATTTAAGTTTCTTATGTTTATTTGAAATACTAAGTATTCTACACCCATACATAGCATAGCGAGTGGTAGCAGAAAAGCTATGCCAAGACACAAACTTTACCCTTTAATTCAGGGAACTAAAGAGATACTTAGTATAGTTTTCAGATTTTCCTTTTCAGACAGACATTCATATAATTCAGTGGTAAATTATGAACAACTGGGATGAAATACTTTTTGTATTCTCTCTGTATTGTGATCTCTTTTGTATTTTTGGCAAAAATTACATACTTCAGTCATCACCTACTCCATCTTTATACGAGGGAACAAGTCCCTTCGAAGGCTATAGTTTTAGATGAGATATAGAGAATCAGGTGATCTTTCTTTATATGGGCAACAGAACAATAAAGTATACTACTGGAAAAAATAACATTTTATATTTCAAATACTTTTCTGTGCCCCATGCCAGCAGTATTCTGAATAGCAAAGAGGTTAAAGAATGAGGAAAGAAACTGTATTTTCAGCTTACCTTGTCTTTCTACTTTAGCTTTTCCAATTGGAATAACGAAATCCTTTGACTGTGCCTGTTCAGACATTTCAAAGGGAACACCATAGAGCAATTCATTTTCCAGCATCACAACTAGAAGAAAACATACTTGGATTAATGTGTGCATCTGCGGGCGCAGGACTGTACTGATGAGTAACGGTACTGCAGCAGATTAGCTCAAGATACCAAGACGATCCAGGCAACAAGGACTTGAGTACGTTTGCAGAAACAATTAAAAAAAATAAATAAATCACAGACTTGACTTCAATGCTGAATTATTTAGGACTAATTTTAGACAATTTTTAAAACGAGATAACGAGATCGGATAGTTAACTGATTCTAATATCTATATGACGGCAGAATTGCTGATTTTAGAAAGGTCTTAGATTTTGCATGCATGTTTGTGAGAAATAAATACAAAGGTTTCCCTGTTTCTAATTAATGACATCGTGAATTTATCATGTGAATTTCATGATCTGTAAAAATGAATGACATGTACAATTGTATATACAGGAACTCCTCCTAATTCATCTTCATGCTTTTTAAACCCTTTACAATAGATTCATAAATGCCTCTAAGTTTCCCAAGTGGTACCAAACTGGCACTAAGGATATGCTGCTGGCAACAGCGCAAAATTAATCTACTACTAGGCAAGGCAAGTGACTGTTAGGAAAAGAATAAATACTTCTGTGCCTTTGTAAGTACCCTAAAGATGCAGTAAAGCAACTTTAAGTGTTTTAACGTTCAACAATCTTTTTTTTTTGTGTTTTGTTTTAAATAGCGCAGGAGGGGAAAACAGACATTCTCTTCGGGATTGAGTGCTATGTATTGCCACAATCTGCCTGTGCTCACCTGGATTATCATCCCGGATTGATGCTTTCAGCAGACCTTTGGCATCTTCTGAGCTCCAAGGACTAACAACTTTCAGTCCCGGGCAGTGCCCGTACCAAGCAGCGAAGCACTGCGAGTGCTGAGCGGCGACTCCAGCTGATGCCCCGTTGGGGCCCCGGAAGACAATGGGGACAGCGATGGATCCTGCAGACATGTAACAGGTCTTGGCAGCGGAGTTTATAACCTGATCGATTGCTTGCATGGAGAAGTTGAATGTCATGAATTCACACACTGGCCTCAACCCTGCCTATTAAACGCATTAAAACACATATTAGTATGTTTTTACACAGAAATACTTTAAATGTTTAATTCAGAAGTAAAGCAATGCAAATTTACAAACCATGGCGGCACCGACAGCGATTCCTGTGAAGCCCATCTGAAAGAGAAGGAAACCAAGGGGTGAGCACTAGGGGAGGGGCTGATGAAGGCCCGGCCAGGGCAGGAGACGGGGCCGCCATACCTCTGATATCGGGGTGTCGATCACTCTCTTGTCCCCGTACTTCTTCCAGAGCCCCCTGGAGATCTGCAGGGCAGGAGAGAGGAGTCAGGGCCCGCCTCAAGCCCCTTTCCCGGCCCGGTAACGGCAGCCACGCACCTTGTAGGCACCATCGTACTGTGCCACCTCCTCGCCCAGCAGGAAGACGCGCTCGTCCCGCTCCAGCTCCTCATCCAGCGCCTGGTTCAGCGCGTCCCGCACCGTCACCTACGAGACACCGGGAGCCGGGTAGGGCGGAGGGGGCACGGCCCCCGGCACGCCCGAGGCGCGGGGAGTCGAGTCACCCCACATCACATCACCGCTCCTCACTGCCCCAGGCCCGGGCGCTTCCCTTGAAGGGGACGAGCCCCTTTTCCCCCCCCAACCCCTCCCGCGGCGGCCCCGCTACCTGTATGGCGGCGGGGGCGGAGAGGCGGGACCCCCTGCGCTGCTGCAGCAGCCGTCCGGCGGCGCGGTCCCGGGGCGGGAGGCGGGCGAGGCGGGCACCCACCGGCGCC
>JAHREE010000266.1:143759-380330 GCA_033628505.1 Tringa tobata
GGCCGCATCCAGGGGTGGCTGGTTAAGGGATAGGGTGTAGGGCTGGGCTCCCCCGTCCTTTTCGGTGGCCGGGGTGGACTGCGGGGCAGGATGCTGGGGCTCTGGTGTTAGGGTGGGGATGGGACAGCTGGTGCCTGGGTCCTGTTCCCGGTTGGGCTGGAGGAAGGAGCCGGGTGGGAGGCAGGGTGCTTGGCAGTGATCTCTGGCTGGGAGGGTCTGAAATACGTGGGTCTTGCCCCATGCAGGGAGGGGAGAGAGTCCACTTGCCCCACCCGGGAGAGGAGGTAGAGCTGAAACACTGGTTTGGGGTGGGGGAGAGGGTCTGGACTCTTGGGTCACTTGCAGAGAGGGGAGGCAAAATGCCTGGGTTCATTTCCAGCATCTTTGCTGAATCACTGTGATCCTGGGGAGAGTTCTTCCACCCTGAGCTCGCTGGCTCCTCTGTGATGGAAACTGACAATTCCCAGCTCCTGCTGCAGGTCTGGGCCCCTCTCTGGCCTGTGCTCGCAGGAGGGATTTCTGCCCCTCTCTTGCTGTTGGTCCTTCATTCATGCATGTGATGAGCCCCAATGGTGTGTGCATAAGGCTCAGTGTTTCTGACACCTGTCTTCCTCCAAAACTGTTTGGAGACATGTTTCCACATGCAGACAACGGCCATTTAGTGTCACAGAAGCAAATACATGGATAAAACCCAACTGTTGTCATGGATGCTGAAAGCCTGGGTGCTGTGGGTTGCTTCAGCAGCACAGAGGCAGCAAGGCCAGGCTAGATACAGGTGTCTTCCTTTGGCCTTTGTGAGAGGAGAGCCAAAGTGATACTGTGATGTAGGCTCTTCAGACAAGCAGCAATTAAAATAAAAGTTTGGAACCTGGACTTAAACCAGGATGTTGTAGAGCTCCTCAGGGGAGGGAAGGAAACTTCAGGAGCTTGGAAATTATACTGAAGCAATTAGACATAAAGGAGTGAAAATGCTGAGTGGCTGGTGTGAGTGTTTTTCCTTCCTGCCTGAGGTGAAGAGTAAGTATTAGTAAAAAGCAACCGAAGAAAAGCAAGAACTATGTTATTTTTTAATAAACTGTATTAGTCATTATAAATCTGACGTGTAGAAGGTGATGGATGCTTTCTTTAGTGAAGCTGATCTGCTGAATTGCCAGAAGATTTGGTAGCCAATTGTTTTAAGAGCTTGCCTCCTCCTTGCTCCCTTGGTTAAGCTAGCACGGTGCTGGAGCCTCATGGATTTGCTCTGCAGACTGTAATCTGGCTGTACAGTTTGGTGGAGCACAGCCATCAGTGGTGCTAGCTTAGTTGTTGTCAGTTCAGGTGAGTCACTGCTAGTGATTTACAACAGAAACTTGCCTTTCAAATGTCATGACTGGCTGTGGAACAGCGAGGTTGTCCACGTGCAACATAACTGTTCAGAGGGCAGTACTTTCTTTTTCTCATCCTTGGAGATCTAAATGTGAGAGGCAGGGAGATACTAAGTGGGTGAGTAGCTCGAAATACCCAGTATATTTTTCTGTATGAATATAGTGATAGCTTTGCTCTTTTTTAATTTTTAAGTTGCCATTGGTAGAATTCCTGTCAACTCTATATTGACCTCGAAATCTAAGGTAACTCTTGAGGTTAAACGGTTTGTGTGTTGGTTAAACAGCTTGTGTTGTAATACTGATACTAACTGTTAAATATTAGTGCCACAAGTAAATCCTTGTATTCTTTTGTTGGAAAAACTAAATGAAAAACATTCGGAGCAAATCAAGGGGTGCACGCCTCTTGACTTTTAACTGTTAGGTGTATTTCTGCTCCTCCTTTAAGTAACTACGTATGACACAAAAGCTATGATTTTCTCCAGGTTCAGTGTGTAGCCCTGTGGCCTTGACCAAATGCAGCACACGTGGTCCCAGCAGTGCAAACGCTTGGCAGTGCTGCTGTCATCCCCGGGGCCTGTCTTGAGCCCACGTGTGTGTCACAGGTGCAGATGTTCAGCTCACTCTCATTTGCTTTCTCTGAATTTCAGCTTGCAAAATGGTTGCACATTACCAGCTCCGTTCTGGAAGAAGCCCTGCTGAAGCTACCTGTTCCAGTAGTGTTGCTGGTAAATAGCCTTGCAGTCCTCTGAGTCATAATATATGAAATTAGAGTGAGCGTTTTATAAATGCAGGTATCCAATTTGGTGTATTAAGTATAAAATGATGACTTGAGTGCTTTTCTTCAAAGGTACTCACCTCTCATTGTGCCTTTCTAGTTTTGGATGTGCTTGGTGCTGGGCTATGGCAGCAGCTGTGATGACCATGTTAATGCTGTAGATCTTCTCCCTGCTTGCAGAAGAAGTTTAACGAAAGCAGGACTGTGGTGTGACACAATCTGTGCCCTTCTGCTCTCGCCACAGAACGACGTCCTTTTTGGTTTAAATGGTGTCAGCCATCTGTCTGGCTGAGTTTCATCCTAAATGACTATTTCCTCTGGTTATTAAAGGCGTGCTGTCTTGCAGTATGGCTGCATGTCATCTGTTCTCCGCTCTCTGGATGCGAGTAGCCACATTAACGAGGCTGTCACCACGTTAGCGAGGCTGTCCCTGGGTGCAGAATGTTGTTGTGTGACACAGGGAGAAGAGCTGGCGTGAGGCTGCCTGTGCCGGGGTATGGATGGAGTGAGTGTCTGCCCACCCTCACCGATGCATCACTGTATATCATCCAGGAAGGATTTAAAGCATTGTTGAAAGGGTCCATGTCATGAAGGGCGTACGTCCCCACCCTTGTTGTGATGTGGTTCGTTTGTCCGAATCTCAGGTGGGACCCAAATAGAACTATTGTCCCCTGTGAAGTTGTCTGGAAATTCAGAGCTGCCAGGCTGAGGAGGGAAGCAGCGGGTAGTTGTGATCACACTTGGGCATTTTAGGATGGCTTCTCGGTATCATCCCTTCACATTGTCCATCTTGCTCTGGCACTGGCTTTGCCAGGGAGATTTGTGCTTGCCCAGTGATTCTCGGTCCTTACAGAAAGGTCAGGGAGACTTCCTGATGCCACTTCCATGTTGAGGGCTGGGTTTGTTTCAGCTAATTGCTCTCGTAAATTATTCACTCCAGTGTTACATAGCAGTGCTGTGATCAAAGATTAGTTCATGCCCTCGTACAGACAGGTGGCGTCATCCGTTTCTTTCCTTAATAAAGAAAGTCTTGGCGCATCTGTAGTGTGGACTTAGATGCTGACCAAAATAACATAGTATCTGTCCTCCCGTTTAACGAACTCTGGACATCTGTCCTTCTTTGAAATACTCTGAATGTATAATTCCAGTTAATTTTATTAAGACTGCAAATCTCTTCTATCCTGATTACCAGTGAAGTTTCTGGCTGGCTGCATCATTTCACTTTCAAGTGAATGTTTTCCTTGAATATCAGAAACTTGTACCAGTCTCTCCTATGGTTTTAATGCATCTGCACATTATCCTGGTGGTGTACTTGACCAGAATAACACCTATAAGTATGTTTTTCTTAAGAAAAAAGTGCTGGAATTTAAAAGATATGAGCTGTTGATAAAAGTTGATGAGCTCTACTTGAATGACAATTCCAAATAAAGAAAACCTGAATTAATTAACTTCTTGATTTGTGAGCAGAGGTTGGCAAAAGAGCTGGCATTCCAGGTTTATCTGCTGTCGGGGTGGGGGGGGTGCTTTAATGTACTTTCTTGAGGCATGTTCCGTCTCTAATTTGTAAAAGTAGGATCCTGGTATGACTAGTTCTGTATCTTAGTATTCCTTAGTCTTCTCTTGTCTGACCTCACGATTTTCATACACTGATTTTAGTTTTTCTACTCTGTAATATGTCTGAGATGCAGCTGGGGCTGTGCTCTTGCTGCTGGCCCCTGGAGGCCTGACCTGGACGCAGCTGTGCCCAGGCCGTGGGTTGGGGCAGGGCAGCAGAGCCCAGAGAGGTGGGACGTGCTGCCTTGTTCTGTGGCGAATGTGACCAATCTCATTTGCTAGGAACGAGGAGGGCAAGTAATCTTTTTGGTTGGGAATTAACTGTGAACCTTCAGTTGTTTTGGAGTGTAGGGCTCTGGCTTGGCTAAACCTTTGTGCTGCTTTTAGCTGGGTGACTGCATGTTGAAGTTTGCTAGTAAAAGAAGATGGGAGCAGAAGTCTTGGTAACTGTGTAGTCTTTAGGATGTAAAAATAAACAAAGCTGAGAAGCTGTACCCTACTTAAAACAGACTGACCTAAATTTTCAGCAATTCTAGCAGAGAGGCAGGCTCTGGGTAGGGATAAAGGCTTGCTGACGGCTGGCTGCCCTGTCCGTGCACTGCTTGCCATGGTTGACGGGCCACCTTTGGAAAATCTCCACTGGTGTCTGGGGTCATTCACTTCCCCCACCTCGAGTTGCACAACCCGGGCTGTGGATTTCCCTGGCTGTGCTTGTGTGGAGAGAGTCCCTTGTTATGCAAGTCAGCAGTTCAGCATCTTCTGGGAAGTTACGGCATGAACCACTTCTCAAATTGCTTTTGTTGGAACGTTGTTGAAGTCATGTTTGATGTCCTCTGGCTTGTCCCTAAAAAGATTTCTTCCGAGAGGGTGTCTGTGGCTGTGAAGTGCATTCGTACTCTTTGTAGATTAATGTTTTTGCTGTCAATTGCAGTTCTCTACTACTGAATTATTAATTCTGCAGTGAATTTTTCTTTTCTTCTTACTGTTCATTGACTTTCATGCTTGATTTATTCTTCTGCACAGTTTGAAACTGGAGCATGGGAATTTTGACTAATATTAACGGATCGCATGTATGACCTCAGTGGTGGCTAAATAAACTTTTTTTAATTGGGAAAAGGACATCTGTCTCTCAAAGTAGTCACGGTTTCCCAAGTGAAAGGTAGTCTGTGAACGTACGTCATCCTCAGAGGCACATTGCTTGTTACTTAACAGAACTGGGATGGTCAGACAGCTGGTGGAGTGATTACCCGTGTGCTCCGGCAGTCCTGTGGGTAGTGTGAAGGGAGAAGGAGGGAAAAGCTCGTCTGTAGGTTCTCCTGCTAATGTGGCTTTGTAGCTGAATGCTCTCCTGGCAGAGAGCCTGCCTTTGATTAGAAAGCATTCCCCACGGTTGTTCTTGTAGGTACTGATGGTCTGCCATGTTTTGTTCTTTGTTTTGTGTTTTTGTGTGTGCTTTTTCCTGCAGGGAGATAATAAGAGGTGAATTGCGTATCCTTTCAGCAGCCTTCTGTTAAACTTGGAATACCACAGTTCAAGTAATTGAACAGATGGATAATGGAGACTGGGGATATATGGTAAGTGAGCCTGTGTAAGTGTGCGCTGTGCGGTACAACTGGGCTTTCAACATCCTGCGGTAAGAATCCTTCCGGATCTGTCTTGTGTAGATCCAGAGCTTCAGTCATGTAAGAAAAACTGTGCGTGTTACAACAGCTTTCTTACATTCTGTGGAGTGTTTCACCTCGCATGCTGTTTGTGGGGACAGCAAGCTCAGATTCATATTGCCCAGGTACAATCAGTGAGGATTTAACTGGCACCTTCAGCTTACTGTTACTATTTTCCTAACACACAAAGGCTGAAAGTAGTTTGTCCTTCCTGCACGTCATTTTAAGGACTTCGTAATTTTTATTTATTAAGAAAATTATTTTTCCTTGTAAACCCTGTTTCAAACTAGGCAAATGCATCTTATTTTTCTCTTCTTCTCTTTCTCTAAACATTCTGCTGCCGTGCATATGTCTCTTCTCTCTGGCTGGCCTCAGTCCTGGTTGTTAGGGTTGGTGGCCAGATGGGATTTATGTTCCTTTCTGTCTTGCTTCCTCATGTGCTGTCTGGAAGCTGGTGCAGATTGGTTTGTGCTCTGCCCCCTTCTTCTATGCAGCATGCTAATTTGCTAATAAATATTTCTTTTTAGAATTAAAAGCTGAAAGTTCTTTTTTTGTTTGCTTGTTTTAATGATTTAAACTCTTAACCAGTGCATGGATTATTTTGATTGTGAGCTCTTGGTCCTGTGTCTAAACTTGCACTGTCATCCTCTTTTGAGAGAGAGGCTTAAGACTTATTCAGCTGATTTTTTTTCCCCCTTTTTTTTTTTTTATTGTTGTTCTAGAATGACAAACAGATTGTGAAAGTAAGGAGCACTGATGGGCCTCATTCAGACTAACTTGTTCTTCAAGAAATCTCTCTGTTCTCATTTCCCCATCTGTAGAATAGGGAAAAAAAACCCACAACTTGTTGCCCAAATGCAAAACTTCTGTGACAGTAGCTCAGTTGTTAAGATTTCTAAAGCATTCTGGAAATGTGCGTTCTGAATGTTAAGTATCATCCTGTCTAGTTGCCAGTTGTGCCTTGTTGCTAGGTGGCTTGGATTTGTTCGGGTTTAAACACCGCTTAAAGGCTTCAGATGGGAGAAGTGTGATTCTCTCCAGAGCCTGCGGTTTTCAAGCAGTATTTGTGGTGTGTGTCTGTGAGGTGATTGAATCTTCTTGTGGTGGCTTGATAAACTCTGCAATTTCTCTCTTTCTAGATGACTGATCCAGTCACGCTAAATGTGGGTGGACACATGTATACGACATCCCTCACAACTCTAACGAGATATCCTGACTCAATGCTTGGGGCCATGTTCAGGGGAGACTTCCCCACTGCCAGGGACTCTCAGGGCAATTACTTTATTGACAGAGATGGACCACTTTTCCGTTATGTTCTTAACTTTTTAAGGACCTCAGAGCTCACTTTGCCACTGGACTTCAAAGAGTTTGACCTACTTCGGAAAGAAGCGGACTTCTATCAGATTGAACCGCTAATTCAGTGTCTTAACGACCCCAAGCCGCTGTATCCTGTGGATACCTTTGAGGAGGTGGTGGAGCTGTCCAGCACCCGGAAGCTTTCCAAGTACTCCAACCCGGTGGCTGTCATCATCACGCAGCTCACCATCACCACCAAAGTCCATTCGTTGCTGGAAGGCATTTCAAACCACTTCACAAAGTGGAATAAGCATATGATGGACACCAGGGACTGCCAGGTTTCCTTCACTTTTGGGCCGTGTGATTACCACCAGGAAGTGTCGCTCAGGGTCCATCTGATGGAGTACATCACAAAGCAAGGCTTCACAATCAGGAACACCAGAGTTCACCATATGAGCGAGCGTGCCAATGAAAACACAGTGGAGCATAACTGGACTTTCTGTAGACTGGCACGGAAAACAGATGACTGATTCTGACTCCACTTCAGTGATTAGCAACTTAATTGGACAGTAAACCCAAGAGAGCCTGGATTTTGACTAAAGCAACAATGTGGGCTTTTTTTTTTTTTTTTATACGACTATTTATTGTTTATCAATAAGGACTGGAGGAGTTTCGTTCTCTAGCAGCTCTGTCCTTTTGTCCGGTTCAGAAAAAAAATATGCATGTGCCTGTTCAGTCAAGACACCTTTTTGTTTGAAAGAGGGAGTCCGAAGAATTAGTACAATAGAGTATTTTGTGTCATTAACACAATTCTCTGACACAACTTAAAGTGCTAAAATTACCTCCGTTTAAATGGTTTCTAATCCATCTAATGCTACAACACTGGGAACAAGAAACAAACAGAATTTAGGATGCAGTTGGGGAAAAGCTGCTATCATGTAGACTAATTTAGTTTCTAAATCAATAAACAGTATTGTAATACTCTAAGAAAACAAATCCCACCCTTTAAAAGTACTTGATAAGTACAGTTTCTTACAGTTATGACAACTGTTTCTTTCTATGCATATAAATCAAGCAACCAAATATTATCTGTAGCCATGGAAATATGATTAGAAATATTTATATTGGATTCTAAATGCAAAATGTCCCTGTGGTAGAATTCATATTTTTAATGCCTGGTGCAATATTATTCCCAATTGTAATGCCTGCCAGCAAGAAGCTAATAAAAATGTGAAATACAGGATACTATTTTGTATTTCTTTTGTCTTCTAGAACTCTTAATACTTAAAAAAACAAACCCAAAACCAACCAAGCAAAGGAAACCACCCAAAACCTGTTTTTCTGTTCTGCAGAGTAGTTCAGATGCTCTGCTAGGGCTCCGTTCTTCTCCATTAACGATGTACTTTGTTCCTTTTTATCTTAATCAGTAGATTCAGCTGTCCTCATTACAGAAAAAGCTTGTGTTTTGAAAACTGCATTATGACTAACAGAAGGATGGCAAGTATTTGTGCCCGCTAAAGGGACAGGGATGGAGGGAACACAGAGCCTGAATACTTGTTGCTGCTATGTAATGTTTTCTGGTTTGTCAGTGATTTATCTAGTGACTTTACACATATAAATCTAGCTGTAAAGTGCTGTTTCTGATGATGTTCAAGTCAAGGCACTCAACTTCTGTAGTTTTATTAAATTTTGATTAGCTGTTTCAGCCATTTCAGCACTTTGTCATAGTTATTAGTAGAATTTCTTGTTATGCTGTTGGAAGTAAGAGAGTTGATACTTGTTTTGATGAATGGATCACATTCTCCTGTGAAGTTCTTGTCACAAGTGTTCCTTACTGTGTCTGCTTTGTTCTTGGGGCTCTGTGGACCACATCTCCCTGGGGATGTAACAGGGGGTCTGGATTTCTATGGTAGCTGGTGGTCTTGAAGGTGGGAGCTTTCCCTCCCATCTCTCACCCAGGCCTGTCTTGGGGGTGTATTTGTCATATTTTGTCTCCCTCTTTTCATACATTGTAGGGGTTTTGACTTTTGTTACAAGAGGCAGCAAGAGCTTTATTCTACCTATACAGAGGGAAAGACAATCTGAGCTGATGAAGCTCAGGAAAAGTGGTTGTTTCCTTACTACAACGTGTGGTAAGAAATATCTGTGTTAACTGGCGTTGAATTATAATCACAAGATGTTCTTTGCAACACTTCATTTACTAGCAAATTAATGACTGGCCTGGATCAGCCTGCCCTTTCCCATAATGATGAAGCATAATAATTAGAGAAGCAGTATTCCAAATAACACACTTTATTGGAGCCCAAGATTCATAGAAAGACACTATGAGCAGCTCTGTTGATGGGGAAAGTAATTTCTGCAGACTGGAGTTGGCATCGCTTTGTCTAAATCTTCATTAGCCAGGAATACTCCACTGCTGAGCAAGTTACGAGCTATTTTATCTGTCCAAACAGATGTATTCTCTAATATACTTCTTGATGTAAGAGAGCACGTTTTTCCTAGAAACAACTTGCAGAAAAGAAAGACGCATAATTTTACATTCCGTGTGTTTTTCAGTAAAGGCTTGGCTTTTTGTTTTTGATTTTTTTTTTTGAAGGCACTGTACAGTTATAACACACTGAGGGGAAGCTCATAATGTGCAGTGGGGTTTTTTTCCCCCTTAATCATCATATATATTGGATTTAGAAAAAGAATGAAAAAGCCCAATGGCAGAGTTTTGATGCTATCAGGACACTCCAGGTTAGAAAACAACAAACCCTAGGCTTTTTCTGACTAGATTGCCTCATAGCAGTGGGTACCACTCAGCATGGTTTGGCTTCTGTCTGATTAAATGCAAATGGCTGGCTAAGAACCTTTTTTCATATTTGTTGCAACGGCGAGTAAGTAACTGATTATTAATTCTGATTAGTCATTACTGATGCTTCATGAATGTTCTGCTGCACAAAGAACAGGAGGAAATGCGTGGCCTTCACTTAGATCATGGTCTTCATAATTTCGATAGCCTGTTGTGAAGAAGTGGCTTCAAATACTTCCCATAGGCTGGGCTTATCTGTTCAGAAAGAACGTGGATGGGAATTAATGGTAATTAAGAGGGAAAAGGCAATAATTTTTTTTCTTAAGAACAATGTATTAGAAATATAGAAAGCTAGGCTATTTTAAAAAACCCAAACAGCCAGCTATTTCAGCTGTGCAAGAATCTCTTTCCCTAAAGCATGTGCTGTCCTTCATAAGCAGCGCACGTTACTCATCTCAAATGGAACAGCATACTCTTTAACTTCAAAAAATACGCTTGAACTTGAACGTTTGCTGAAGGCAAATTTTGTGTTCAGCTGTAGAATTTCAAAGGGTTGCTGATTACCACAGTAAAAGTCTCACTTAAGGCAAAATGAGTTTTCAAACAGAGCAACAGCTATTTGCATCGTGCAGAATTTTACATTACTCCACAATATGGATGAATTAAGAAGTGAAAGTAAAGTGCTAAAGACCACGAAGGATGAAATTGCCTTGTTTAACATTTATACTCTTTCTGGTTAAACATATTATTTAAAAAAAAAATTAAGTATTGCATTAGTAAAAGTTCCAGTGTACAGAGAATACCCTTGCAGCCATCTGGTGGTGTTCCATAATATGTAGACAGACTTTTGGTTTAGCTTATTTTATATATAGTTACCTCAGTGGTGTAAGTTTAAAAACTGAAAAGGCATTGGTGGGACCTGACAGCCCAGCTGCGGGGTACAAGCTCTACTGCTCTGGGGGCTGTAATTCATCGTTAGGTCGAATGTCTGAGCTAAGACTACAGGGAGCGTAACTGGAGTATCACAGGTCATCCTTCAGAGTGACATATTGAGAATTAAAGGCTCGTACTCCACTTTCTTCTATCCCTATTGCTCTTATTAAAAGAAAAGCAAGTGATTTCTGCTCTGGCTGCTGCAGAACTGCCTGTCTGTAACCAGGATCCGTACCTGCTTGTTGGTGGGTGACTTCTGAGCCCACTCATAAAGCCGTTGGTAAACTTGTCCGTCGTAGCTGCCAAGTGCAGAATTCAAGCTCTTATCTGTGAAGTCGAAAGCGTCCACCAGTGGAACAGCATCCTTCCTGCGGAGCAGATGGATGACATTCACGTTACTGAAACAGGTATTGCTTTGTAAGGGAGTAAAAGAAGTCAAATTTGAAAGTCAGTTGTCCGAGTTCCTCAGTTGAAAATGCTTGTGCCAGTTTTTCCCCTTGCCTACACTGGGGGGAAAATCCTGCTTGTTTTGATTCCTCTGAGGCGTGTTCTACTAATGCCCCGAGCGGTCTGGATTGTTGAATGGGTATTTGTAGGGTCTTGTAATCACCTGGGGTCTGTCCCTAATTCCCGAATTTAGAACTCAATCTCCTGTCAGGTGTTTTCTCAGTAGACTCTGCCAGTTCCTGCTTCTGGTTTTGGGGGTTTGGTTTTGTTTTTCTTATGCTGTACGTATTTGTCTTACAGAATGGAATTGGATTGATGCGAAGTGCTTTGCTGATCTCCAGCCTTCATCTAGTCCTAAGTATTTCTTTTAGCTCATCATGGAGCGTCAAGATCTTCTACTTTCTTTGTGTCTGTAGGAACAAAGCAACCCTGAACTGCACCAAGGGCCCATCTAGCCCAGGGGCCAATCTGGCAGCAGTTGGCTACAGGTAGCCAGAGGAGAGTGTAAGGGCAAGTATGTAATGGCGGCATCTTCTCCTAAGCAGGAGATGGTTTCTTTTTCCTTGTCCTCCCTCATCTCGGGTGTAGGAAGTTGTGCTGTCTGTACCCCACACCTGAGGTACAGGGGATGCAAAGTGGTTTGCTCAAATGTTGGCATTTGCATCTACCAGCTCCTTTTGGGGAAGGGCTGTTTGAAGAGAAAGACTGGGTTTTGTTACAGACCGGGAAGCGTAGATATCCTTTCTCCTAATTGTAAATAACTGACCTTAATTACTCAGATAAATACCCACTTCATTCTGGAATCCTGTTAACTAGGCATGGACTAACCTGGAGAAGCTGCAGTGAATTCCAGAGACAACAGCGTGTTAGGCTTTTGGAAATGCTACGTTCAGCTTATTGCTTAACTTGAAGTCTGTGATCTGTTCTGAAAACGCTCACTGTTTGGCTCAGTGCTGCTCAGCTCTTGGTTGTGGCACGTGCTTGTCTCTCACCAGGTGGCTTCAGTAGAATTTTACATACAGAAGTAACTCACTTCTCTGCACCGTGAGTTCTGTTCTTAACAAACAGCACTGAGTAGTGAAAGATGAACCCTTTGTGAAAAAGCCTTTGTGAGCATCGTGGTAAGTTAAAACCTTAGCGTACCTCAGAAGTCATGTAGTGGGTAATAAATGGGGTCGAGCAGATGCGTTGGAACTGGCCGTGGGCAGGGTTGTTTGGGTACCAGTTGCAACTCAGCCATGGCAACAGAGTAGGCTGTATTAGCTGTGGGTTAAGCAGATTTTGCAGTGTATGACAGGTTGCTGTGGCTGCCTCCTGCTAGTACTGCTCTGACCGCATATTTTCTTGCTTCTGCTCTACTGCAAATGGTAATTCCTGATCTATAATTTAAGATTTCATGTTACAGAACTTTAATTCAGAGATTGCAGAGGAGCTGGACACTTAGGTGTGTTTTGCTGTGAAAACGAGCTCTGTGTAGATGTTTCGATCAATTTCTAGTGCTGCCAGGCAATGAAAATGAAAACCTAGTGAGGTGAATTGACTTTGGAGATGTTGCCATAGGTACAGCAGCACCATTTTATATCTATTGCAGGGACAAACTGAATAGCTGTGTATCTGTGCTCATGCCAGAGCAGCTCACCGAATGATAGCCAGGAGATCCAGGTATGATGCTGTGACCATGTTCATTTGCTCTCCAGATATGTATCCATCATGCAAAAAGACTCCTGTGTTTGAGAAGATCCCGTGTAGTGCAAAGAGGTCACAAAGATGTTTCATAATCCTCTGGATGCCACCCTTGGTCTCGGTTTTTTCCACGGTTTCTACAAAGTTTTTCACAGTGATGTAGTGGCAGTGAGCCTGGAAAACAAATGCAATCGACAGTGAATGCACCTCAAAACACTTCTAGTAGGCCAAGTGACTCAAACATTCTCACAAAGAATATAAAACCTTTTCATTTCCCTGGCATGTTTCCAGCCTGTATTCTTTGTTTGCTGGTTGACCAGGCCTTTTGCATTCATGTCTTACAGTGACAGTAGAGGAGAGAACTGGGGGTCAGTCAACACTGTGGTATTTGTAAACTCTAGAAAACCGCTTCAGAAATCATGATGGTACTTATTCTAAACCTTTTTGATGCACACCCCAAAGAGTTTGTGTGATGGAAACACACTGGAATGTGCTTTTGTTGACCCCTATCAAGTGAATCTTGTTTATACCTCAACAGGAGAAAACTTTTGTTGATGATCTTGGGCTTGTGGCACGTTGGGCTCAGTGTCTGTAGGGTTTCAGCTCTGAAAGCATCCGTTGTCACAGAAGAACAACCAAACTTAACCTCTTGCTTTTGTGGTTTTAAGTAAAATGGTAATTTCTGGGTCAGACACAGGTCTAGAGTGTCTGACTGCCAAATTACAGAAGCAGGAGCTGAGCTCCAGAGCAAATGAAGCATTCCAACCCCACCTGTTTGTGGGGTTGACTCTTGTTATGCTGACACTTCTGCGGGTGGTTGGTGGTGTTGGTATCTGCGTGGGTTCACTCCCCCACAGTACAGTTCTCCTCCCGGCTGTGGGTGTAAGCACGGCACACCTGCAATGCAGCTCTTCCTGCCGGCGCGGCCAAGCAGCGTGGACTGCAGAACCTGCCCGAGAAGCTGGGTGTCTACTCAAGCAATTATCCTGTGAGGAGTCGGCAGCAAAGCCGTACCCAGTGTCTGAGCGACTCAGCTGAGAGCAGGCGTCGGTTCATGCAGCTGCCGTGCCAGTCGTGTGGGTGAGGATCCAGGGAAGGTGTAGAATAAGAAGTAAACACAGAAGTGCCCCAAGTAGGCAGTAGCCTATTAAGGTTTTAAAGCTATGGGGGGGAAACCCAAGGGTTTTGGGGAACTCTTCCTCTTCCTGAAGTACCTAAGAAACTTTGGGGGTCCACATCCTGTTTTCTGGTGGCACAATTGCCACTGGCAGTACCACAGCAGCCCTCTGCGTGTGTTAGGCTCTTCAGAAATAGTTTGTTTCTGACTAGTCCTGTGGCTGGGTTTTCCTCCTTGCTTCTCAGAAAGAGCTGGATTCCAGCTACTCCTCTGACACCTGGTCTCTCCTGCTCTTCAGTCCAGAGACCTTGGCCACCCATTGAGTGGGTGGGTGCAGAAGGGAACGGATTGTTCAGGTTTGTGTGTGGGGAGCGCTGGTCACAGCCTTTCCTAGAGATAATCTCAAATAGGGACATTTTGCTTCACTTTCATTCCACTAAAATATATATTTACATTTAAGCAATTGTTGGGAAAGTAATTTTAAAAAGCCACTTTGTTTGCAGGAGCTCCCCTTTGTTTTTGAGGCAATTCCAGAGTTTTTCTGCTCTTTTTTGAGCTTGCAGCATTGAGTACTTGCTGGTTCCGCTGAGTCTGTGTAATTGAAGACGGGGGGTGACACACAGCAGACAGGTGACCACAGAAGGTGAGACTGCTGAGACCAAGTCTTTGCTCCCTTACTCAGTGAGTCCTTGTTTTGAAGGATTGTAACTGCGCTTACCGGTATGAGCGGATAAACGCTTCCGAGGGTTTTGAAAGGATCTTGGCTGTTGCTGAGAAAGAGTTTGACTCATCAAGGGCTTCCTCTAATTGACTGACTACAAGGGGGCTGCTCCCTGCTATGAAATCACCAAGATGGTATCACCACAGTTAGGTGTGTGTAGGGTTCCTTTTTCCCTGTCAGGAGCTTCTTGCTGAGTCCATTTCAGTTTGGGTTGGCTCTGGCTGAACAGTAGATTGCAGCAAGATGTTTTTCATTAAAAATTGAATGAAGTTAAAATAAGCCATGGATCTATTTCAAAATCTTCCTTTCTTCAGCTTAGGAAGGAAGGAAGGAAGACCTTCACCATAATTGTAGAGAAGTTGCACTTAATTGCAAAAAGAATTTGGCTTTTCTGATATACTGAAATATCAGTGGTTTTGGTTTTCATTCAAATGTATGGCTTTTCTCCCCTCTTGCTTTCTTTTCTGCTTAGTTCTGTACTAATTAATCCCTATTTTGGGGAACAAATGCTGCTGCCCTGATCCTGCTTCAGCTGAAGGGGTGCTGGTTGCCTGTCTAATCCATGTGAACTGGGAGTTAGTGGTTTTGAATCTCTTATTAGTTTGACTTTGATTTGATTTTTCTTTGAGTAGTAATTAACACTGCACTTATCACTGCTCTTCATTGTTTTCCCTGCAGTTATCTTCCCCCGTGAGAGCAGTGGATGTAAGAAATACCAGGCATGTTTCACCCTTGCCATGAACACCGGCTTTTGGTGGGGTGGCTGTGGGGAGACTTTCCTCTGGGAGCCAGAAACACTGGATTCTTATAAAAAGGTGAACGTTAGATGGAGGGTGGTGGGTTCGTGTTGCAGGATATGGGAGGTCTGATTGGGCTAGTAGTGACGGCATAACCATTAATGGGTTTTTTGTTTGGTTTTAGTTTTTGGTTTCTTTTATCCCTTTCCCTTTCATTTCTGTTCCTTCTAGTCTTTTTCTTCCTGCCTTATTCAGATGACAAATTCTTCAGATCAGGAATTACTTCTCACTACAGTTTTTCCACCATACAAACCACAGTGGTGCCCTGGTCTTTGTGGTGTCCCTTAGATGCTAACAGAAAACAATAAACAGTGCTGAGATTTTAAGCTAATCATGCCGTTTCTCTTGCATATTGTATCATAAAGAGAAAAAACAAATAAGCAGATAAATTTTGCTAACCTTTGCAGCCTGCACCAGCTGCACTGTGCACCGGTTCCACGCATCATGCTTTTTGGCTCCAGACTGAATCAAGTCCTGTAGTTTAGCTGCTGTGCTGCTTATGAGTCTGAAAATTGAAAAAACGATATTGTATATGAATATAGCAGCCCATATGCACTCATTCCATACTCAGACTCGTGTGTGATCGTACACCAAAATGGCATTTCTGACATTTGACGTTATCAAATTATAAACTCAGTATGAGTGAATGTAGATTATGCAAAATGTAAGTACAAACTGGGAGAAGCATCTGGACCACCCCAGTACTGAAGGATTTCTGCCTTCTCAGCTTTCAGGGTCCTTCACCAGAGGGTCTGCTGAATTTTTCTTGGGTTGTGGGTGTGTGTAAGGAGAGTTTGCTAAACAAAATAAAGCAATTATATTATTGGACAGATGTTACATTATGTTTCTATTTTTCTACACAGGGATCAAAATCCCACTCCCATTGACACTGAAGCTTTCAGAAGAATGGCTCTGTCTTTATACTGATTAGAACGACAAAAGGGTTGTCTCTGTTTACCTGGTTTTCAGAGATGACACCTATATGACCTATAAATGTGCAAATAATAATAATGAGACGACTCGTGATCCCATTATTTGTGTTGAGTAGTTGAAAGGCTACAGACAGGAGAAGAGTCTCTGTGTTTGCTGTGGTGTTAATTGAAAACAATTGAAAACAACATGTATGTGAAATTTTAACTGTCTGTATGGAATTGCACAGGTTCCAGTTGCCTAAAGCTTTTGCTGGGCAGCAGCTCAGTGATGTGGCCTGGGATATACATAAATAGTGCCATCAACTCAGGATAGAATCAGCTCTATGGCACGCAGTCGTTAGGTAGCATGTTGCGTAAAAACTTCTGATGTTCTGAATGTGAAAGATTCACACCGAACATTTGACGTGGCTGTTAATCCTGTGTGAGCCTTCCTTTTCTCTTTCAGGAGCAGATGGTCCCGATTCTTGTGTAGCTTATGTTATTTTATCTCCCTTTAAAGCAAGGAAGAAGCTGAAGTCTTAACACATTTCTGATGTTGAAGAGAGAAACCCCGTCTCCCGTCCTCCGTACTGACCTGACTGCAGCGTGTTGATAGGCCTCGGTGTAAATATCTGGACGGAGAAAATCCAACTTGTTCTTGGCCGGACACTTCCCGGGTTTCGCTGCAGCCAGATAAGTGACAGATGGTGGGACGGACTGGCCAGTGCTGGCTGCCATGAAGCACTTAATCAGGAACCTGGGGAGAGAGTAACAGTAAGAGCAGGGTATGGTTGTGATCCCCACACAGCAAATGGTCATGTAAAAAGTAAAGTGGGCTGGGGTGAGGAGCAGCAACCTACGACCCATCCCATCAGTCGTCCAGAATGGACTTGAACAAGTAACGACCTTTTGTTTTGCATGTTGCTTGCAATGATCTGATCTGTGATGGATCTCAGGGGTAGTCTGCCTACCATATTTAATATTACAGCAATCTGTACTGATGAATTTTTAGGAAGAAACTTGCTGTGGCTATTAGCAGTCCCAGCAGCATGGCGATGAGATACATTATCAACTTTGCAGCCAGAGTCATAATGCTCTGGGAGTCTTACTGCTGGTTTGGTCTTACCCCCTGTGATCCCCAGCACACATTATAGTAACAAACGTGAGACCCTTTCTTAGAGCTAAACACGTGTTCAAGGAGCGTTTCCCTCTGCTGTGATCTAGACTGATCGGGTCTGGAAGTCAAAAGTTACAGCATTTCTCTTGACCTTGCAAGAGGAGTCAGTAATGAATGCAGAAATGTCTCTGTGCGAGCACAGAGCTACGTGGCAGCACCTCTGTCCCTGGGAGGTGTACTGGTTTTCTCCTTCTAGTAAAAACACACGTTATTAAAAGTTCAAGCAGCTGTGGTTTCTTTCTCCTGTATTTCATCTACTCTGGATACTCGTCAGTCTGTGTGTGTGGAGGAAAGTGGTGTTCTTGGAGCATGACTCATCTGCTTTCACTATCCAACAACTTGTGCCTTCTCAGAATCCACCTCACTTTACCAATATTGTGTTACATTGCTTGCTTAAAAAAATAATCTGCAAAACTTGTACAGCAGGGCTTTTGCTGCGCTACTAGACAAAGAGGAAAATGAGGTTATGCAGAACAGCACCTGCATGCGTCCCCAAACCGAAAATAGAAGAGATAATCCCATTCCCACACACCTCCATGCCTGTTAGACAGAAGACATGAATAGTTTATACCCTGAGCTGTATTTTTAGAAGGTGCTGTGAGAAAGGAGTAGCTGGTATTACTGGTTTTGGAGAAGAAGTAGTAGAGGTTGAATAAATGAGGGGGCAGGCTTTTAGATGAGCAGATTTGCATTGTTACCTGGCAGTTTGCAGGAACAAAACGGTGTTTTCCCCTTCATAAATACAAGAGGCAATTATTTTGGTATACAAGGAAGGGAGTCCACTCAGCAAGGAGTAACCATGTCCCCCGCATGCCCGGAGGCAGATCTCCACTCCTGAAGTGCAGCACTGGGTAACCAGGGCTTTAAAGCCTGAAGAAAGTGCATGGAGCTGTTTTTAAAAAAAAAAATAAAATAAGGCAAAGTGTTAATGGTGAAAGTGTTCTAAAGCAATCCTCAGAATAAGTTTCCTTTTTGGTTTCCGTGTAATTTCAGGGAACACCCAACTCCCTGAACCTGGCTTTGGTTTCTGCCTGGGATGCTGCATGCCCTTGTCCTGGGCACAATGTGGTCAGTTTATGCATTTTTGGGTTTCTCTCAACCAGCAGTGGCTTTGGCCGCCCCCATTCAGAGTGTGTTTTCATTTCAGGCTTCCAGTTGCAGTAACGTTCTATCTAAAAAGTCACATTTTTGGTTTTGGCTCAGAAGTGAATATGTGCATGTGCGTTTGGAGGTGAAGTTGTGAAATAATGCTTTGTGTCAGCAGCTACTTGGAACAAGGTTTTTATCAAATGGACATGCTTTTCAAGGACTTTTCACTCTGCAATAGTTCCCAAAACGAAAAGTTGGGGGCGGTAAAGCAAAGGCTGTTGCTGACTGGTTGTGGACCTAGGACACGCCGTTTGGTCTCTTTGTGCTTCCTCTTTTTCCAGTTACCTAGTGGTGAGAGGAACGCTTGGCTGGTTTGCTAAAATACTTTGATATTTAGAGATGACAAGTCCTGAATGGGCTAATCCTGCTGCAGCTCACCTCTGGCAGCGTGTCAAAGTTCTTCCTCTGGATCTCTCCGTACCCCCTGTCGAACAGCTCCTGCAGGTAGTCGTCGATGAAATGAAAGGCGTAGGCTGCTGCCAACTGGGGCAGCAATTTCTCTTGCTGGGTCTGGTAGTCAAGGATTTTTGCTTCTTGTTCCCTGTTGGAAGACAGCTGATGAAGTAGGGCATGTGTGGACACAGGTGTAGCCACCGTTAGTTTACCTATCGCAGAATGAAAACCAGCATTTTTCATTCCCAAGAAGCAGTGTGTGAACAGGACTGAGCTGATGTCATGGCAGCAAATCTGCCCAGCTTGCTACGCTGTTAGAGAAACAAGACCGACTAGGAAAAAAGTAATTTTTCTGCTGTTTTGGTGAACCAGGCTAACAGAGTAGAAGAGGCTTTGTGTGATCGGTCAGTACAGAGGGGGAACAGGGACTGCAGGAGGGGATGAGGATGGAGCCTCCAAGGACAGCAAGTTGTTAGGCGTTATAGGGGAGGCAGTGGCACTGCACCCTGAATAACTTTGGCTTTTCAAAGTGGACCTTTGTAGCCCTGGATGTAGATAGGTTCATCTGAAAATATTTGAGTCTAAATTATTTTAAGCTTTCTGAACTTTTTTGTGGATGTTCTTTACTGCTTTTGCTGTGGTTAGTACAGTTAGGACCTCAAATGATGGAACTGGTTATTACAACAGTTCAGCATGCTGTGCTCTTGTGTTTGGCTTGTGTTTGAACCAAACCACCTTCTCATTAGAATCTTCTTGCTGTTGAAAGGCAATTTAAGTGGAAATTTTTGAAATCCATTCAAATGAATTTAAAAATTAAAGAGATTCTTACCAGCCTAACAAAATTCAGTGTTGTAAATTGCGGATATTGGAATTGTGGATGTTGGAAGGTATTTCAATGTTGGGCTCACCAGTAGGATACTATGGAATAAGAATTCAGCAACTTGTCTGCTTTGTCTGGATTCTGCTGAGTTATGGGATTACACAGGAAGGCCAGTTACAGGCAAAATAAGTTGCCTGGTGAACCGCTGAGCTATTCAAACTGTGAAACTTCTCTCAGAAAGAACTGTAAACATTCTCTTGTACTTTGACTGAAGCTCGTTAATGTAAATAATAGGGAAGCACGTTTGTAATACCCTATCTGGGCCAGGAAATAAGCCAGTGATGCTGCTGAAAGATAAGATGCAAAGTAGAAATACGGACTGGTGGGGGGCAATGGGGTGTATGGTCCCCTTCCCACCACTGCGGACTCGCGTGGCGTTACCCGGGCTTTAGCTTGGACTGCCGGCGAACCGCAGAGTAGCGGATGGCAATGGTGCAGGCTTTCATTAGGGTTGGTATTGCTTCCCCCGAAATGAGGGAAATGCGCACTGAAGTCATTGTGAAATAATTGATCTTCTGTGACCCCCGTCTGACGTAGGTGCCATCTGGTTGAACCTAGAGGAGAGAGAGGATGTTAGATGCCACCTTCTTCGGTACTTCACTACTAGGACGGTCGTGCAATCTCTACGCGTAGAATAAAACAGATGTTAAAATCCTTCACTGAATGCAAAACTAAATATTTTTGTGTATGATGGATAAAACACATCCACTTGATGAGACAAACTCTTACTGCTTCTGGCTCAGATGGGTTTTGTCTGCCCCGTGATATCCCCAACCTCTGAATGTGGAGTTCCTGTCACCGAATCTCATTTAGGGTTCAGGCAACTTCTGCCCTCGATAAAATCACAGAGACTTGCAGACACCTCAAAGGAAGATTTTTGTCCTAAATTTAGGCAGGTCCCTGTTGTCTCTCTGGCTGTGGAATGAGAGTCTGTGATGTGAGTCTGTACATACCTCGCAAAACTTGTTCAGCATGTTCTCCCTGGGGATGCGCACGCTCTGCAGCATGAGGTAGCCGTTGTCAATGTGCTCAAAATTCATTTTGGGACCGATGTCTCCTGCAATTACGCCTGCAGCAGGAGAAAACACAGTCTGCTCACTTCCACTTGAACTTTTTTCTCCCCGTTTTGTGTCAGGCTGGGGATGTCAAAGGAAGGGCACATTCAGCTCTGCTTCTTCCCCACGCGGGTGATCTTGCCCGAAGGGGTGAAAGAGGCATTGGAACACCTCGTGGCAGGGCTGGGGTCAGAACTGAGGTGTTAATGCAGAGATGGTCAGAGCAGCCCAGGCTTCTGATTAAGAAGAAGACTTGGTCTGGATATGCCTGAGGATACATTAAATCTTCCTTTAGATAAAAAGGTTGGGGTTAATGATAATTCTGCCTTGTCGCATCTGTCTTGGTTTGGTTTTGGCAATTATATCTCTCCCTCTCCCTGGGCCCAATGTTCTAGAAGACATTTAAGGGCAAAGCAGGCAGAGCATCTGCACAAGGACTGCCGTGTCTGGGGTTGTTTACCTGGGCAGAGTGAATGGTCCTGAAGGCTGCGTATCTGCACGATGAAGGGGTGTATCCCGTAGCACTTCCCGTGGATGTACAGCTGAGCGAAGACCACTGTGTGGGTTGCTGACCTTCCCACTGCAAGAAGAAAACCAGCCCCGTTCTCTTAAGACAAGGTGTAGCACAAACACTTCCACTGTTAACAGCAGTCAGTGCAAACTGTGTGTTAGGTCTCCCTATCGTGTGGGTCAGCGTAGGTGTGACCCACAGAGGCTGGACACTGCAGATTGCCTAAATCTGTGCTCTGAGCCTGCTCTTGGCTCTCAGAAGGTGCATCAGTCCTTCTACCTCTGTCGCTGCCCTTGAGGCTTGGATGAGCAGTTTGCATCGGCAGATGAGAAAAAGTAAGTAGTTAAAGTTCTTGCAGCGCTGAGAGAGTGGGAAGTTCGGTGGCTGCTAGAGTAACTCCAGTTATTTTCTGTGAAATTCCTTCCTGAAGGGAGCCAGGAATTTCACACTTGAATCCTTTATGCTGGTGATCTTCCTGCAGTTTTTGGTTGTCTGAGTATTATTTACAAAGAAGAGAAGATTGATTCCTGCTGAGGCAGGAGTTTCCCTGAGTGAAGTTCTGCAGCCCTGCCACCCAAGGGCTTTTGAAAGGTGATGATGGCTCCCTTCTGGCCTTTGAACTTGTACAAAACCCTTTGGTCTCTTATTTGCCTCTTGGTGTGTGCATCTCTTGCTGAAGTCCTCTGCTAACTCCTGGGCCCTCAAACAGAGAGCTTGAGAAGGGCAGACTGAGTAACTGAAGGAGGCAAATGAGGAAAACCAAAATATTTTTTGTTGTACTTACTGTCTCCAGGCCACCACTTCATGGCAGAGATCTTTGGTGTGTTCAGTATAAACTCCTGTGTAGTGACATCAAAGACTGCTGTTGTTTCCAAACCCTGAAGATAAGTTCCTTTAAAAATAAAAAAAAAAAATAAAAATTATCTATCCTGGTGTATCACAAGGATGGAGAGAGTGAAGGTTCCCTGGAGGCTGGTGTGGGTATTACCAGGGTTTTGTGGTTTACTCTCCTGATGAGAACCATGAGACCATGCTCCCAGTGATCTTGCACCGTCTCTTGCAAAGATCTTTTGAGCCACACAGTACTCAGGCAAGCTGCCTGGTTCATGGTGACAACTATCAGCTCAGGCAAGCTGTCTGGCTGATCCTCTCCACCAGTGGTGACTTCCTGCTGTCTAACCACGAGCCTTCACCCTCACTTGTTATTTTTTCCACATGAGCAAAACCAGAGCCAGCACATCTCCAGCTTGCAGAGGAACCCTGAGGACACCAACATCTAATGCACAGGTGGCATTTTTCCCCCCAGCCACCCCTCTCCCAGTGAAGCATGGACAGCTTGAACTCCAATCCCCCTGAGAATCTGGGCCAGAGTCTCTCATCCTACGGAAACGCTGTGTTTTCTTTGCAGCCTTACCGTGCCCCAGCTCAGTCTGGGCATAGCTTCCAATGAGCCGAAACTGGGAGGCGAGAGGAATCCACTTGGCAATCTGTTCGTCCGAGCCCAGCATGGAAATGCTTCTCATGAAGATGCGGTGAAGGAGGAAGGCGACGTCTCCTGCCACTGCCCTGCGGAGAAGGCACAAGGGGTATTTTTACACGGATGAAGTTCCAGGGATGTGACGAATGACACTGTGGCGGTCACCAGACAGTACCACCTGCTGCCTTTTGATTTCTGCATTGTCATACCTCACCCAACATCCAGCATCAACACGGTATTGCAGGGAAAGTGCTCTTCCAAGCTGCTTTTATTCCCTTCTTTCATAACCTAGTTTGCTTAAGTGTTGCTAGCTCATTATTTCACTTGCTTTTGGAGGAATTATCTGTTCTGAGTAGCAGATGCTGAGCTCCGAAAAACATTGCCCAGTTCCAAAGCTCCTGTAGCTCTGATAGCTTGTGAGCCCTTCGTATCTTTATTTCACTTCATAGTTGTTTTGTTTTTTTCCTGATTAGTTAAGGCTGAGCTAAAAAAACCCACCACCCTACCCTAAAACTCCCAAACTTTGTCAATTCAAAAAATTTGGCACATTAGACTGAATTACATACATAGGCATCTGAGACCCCGATTTCCTGGACCTTCTCACTCTGGGGAAATACCTCAGTATGTTGGGGTTTGTTGCTGTACCATTCCCTGGGTGTTTGCTGTCAGTCACTGCCAGGGAACAATACTGGGGTGCATGGAGATTTGGCATCACTTGAGATGTGTTTTTCTTAGGGAAAAATTCAAATACATCCTTGTAACACCTGGTTTCTTGTCTGGTCAGGTCCTTTGCCGTTGCCAGCCGGCAGGGCTGCACGCATCCCCAGAAGCACTATTCCAGAAGCTGGGCATGGGAACTCGGGTACAGTAATTCCCGTGGTGCAAATCGGAAACTTAGTTGTTTTAAGTTGTTTTTTTGTGTCTGTGTGTGAGAAATCCTAAGAAAATATGAGCAATATAGTCCCTCTTCCTGGGATTCCTCAGAATATGGTTGAATCCCCTCACAGATATAAGTATATGTCCTCTCTCACCCCAAAATAAGTGGCTGTGCTGTTCTTGGTAGCTGTGCCTGGCTGTTAGCACGTTGCTTTACTGCAGTGCTGGAGTGAGCATCTCATTCCAGATAGATACCTTTCATTTTTAACAAATGACTGCGCCCTTTCTTTTATACTGGCCCTGAGAGGGAATCAGTCATGCTGAAAAAGTGTGAGGGGGGGGGAAATATGAACAAAGAAGTTAGAGGGAAATTGCTTTGATTATCAGAGAAAGATGTAATGAATGCTTGGCAGCCCAGCCAGAAATAGCGTTGCTTTATCTGTGATTTTAAAAAGCTGGGTTTCAAAATGTGTGCAGGTGATTCACTGTGTCTGGCACCAGGAGGCACCAGGGCTTTGTCAGGGAGAGCCCGGTGCTCACCTGGGCTTTCATCAGACGAAAGGGGCAGAGCCCTTAATCCAGCAAAGGCGGCAGCGCAGGCTGGCCCTGCCAAAGCCCTTGGCACCAGGGGCCTGACAAAAGCAAATCTGGGTGGGAGAGGCGTTGAGTTTGCCAGTTTTTTTAAAATCCCCTGGGATATTTTTTTTTCTTCCAAGGGAGGAGTGCAGAGGTGCTTTTTATCGGGAGTATAATGATCAGGTCCAAGAGCTCTCAATGTAAGGTTTCCACCTTTTGCAGTCACACTTGCTGCAGGCTGCGAAGGGCTTAGTGTAAGAAGCTCTAATCTTTCGTGTGATGAAATATTGGAAAGTGACTTTGAGCGTCAGTGGTGATTTGTGAGGTGTCAGTGCTGCCCTTTTGAATGATGCTTTTGAACTTGCACCTTCTTACGGGGTATGTAGCCCCCAAAACGGACAGTGTGCGCTGGGCAACAGCAAACCCATACTTTTATTTAGCAAAGAGGGAAAGAAGGAGAGGCAAGCAATTACAATTAAAACATGGAGCTCAGCCCCATGCAAAATGTTAAGTACTTTTTAAGGGAGGGATTGTGGAAATGATTTTATTCCATTCCTACAAACTAAGGTGTTTTTTTTCCTTATTTTTTTACAATACAATATGGGTTTTCTAGATAGAGAAAAATCTCATTTTTTAATTTATCTGAAAGTCAGTGACATAACTGAAACAGCACCATTCCATTATGCATTTAAAAATGGCTGAGGAGCAGTATGAGAGCTGTAGCGCAGGCAAGGAGCTTGCTGAAGTGGAAATACCAGGTTGGGGATGTGAACTGCTGTGATCTATCACGCTGTGTGCTGCTCTTTGAGAACTTCTCTGCCGTGTATCATCATTTTCCCTTTTCCCGAGCGTCCTGCTAAAGTAAAAACCTGCAGCACGTTTGTGTCAAAACCTTCTCTGTCAACTGCTGGCCTCTCCCAGCCTTTGCTAAAGCCATTTCTTGTTGGCATACAAATATTTTAACAAAAGCTTGGTTGTGCGGTTAAAAAAGAAAATAAAAATCACCTGTAGATGTGTTTAAATTCAGGTCCGTTCTCGCTCCATCCCATCTCGTGCATCTTTTTCTGGAGGTGAACAGCCTTTCTGACTGCTGCTTCGTACCTCTCATTCTGGCTCTGGAAATACTGATTCTCTCTGCTGAACACGGGGTCGCTTTCGATGGCGCCGACTGCAAAGCAACGCAGAAGAGTTGGTTCTCCTGGGGCCGGGGAGGTGTGGGCAGCACCCCCAGGGGGGAGCAGGCAGGGCTGGGGTGCTGGGTGCCCATGCTGTGACTTTTTAGGGTGGCCACGGGCAGGTTTTTATTTCGCCAGCGCTGGCGCTGATGGCTGTTATGCCTAACTCTGGAAAGCGATGGGTTTGGGGAAGGAGGAGGAGAGGGGAAGCCAGTGGGGCTGAGAGAGGTGCCTGTTGAGTAGAAATAATGACCCTGCAAGGAAAGGCACTGTCCCTGCTTGGGGCGTTGGAAGTGACTTTGTGCCTCAGATGGATAATGTCTCTTGTCTCTAATTGCTGTTCCCGTGCTGTCAGGCTACAAGAGCTGCTGTTACCCGGGTTGTACCCAGAGGGTGGCCAATGGCTGGAGGTGCCGGGTGTCCCACTCGACACCTGCACTTCAACTCAGGGTTTTATCAGCCCTTCGCAGTGTCGCAACGCGACTCTTGGCTTTGCTCTTTCTGTGTCAGCCTGAGCGCTCCCGCTCTCATCTTTTTTGCCCTGAAACCTTTGAGTCCGTTCACATTCAAGGTTTTACTGAAGCCCAGTTGCACCATGAAGTGTGCGATCCTAATGGCCTCTGCCATTTTCATTTAATATATATGGGGTACCCTTATATATGGAATATATGACGGAGGTAGTTACAGAGACAAAAACAGCTTTTTTTTTTTTTTTTTTTTTTTTTCTGTGTTCCTTCTGAGCACACAGTCTTTTTTCGGCACGCCCATCACAAGTGAGGGCAGCTCAGGCTGGTGGAGCCAACCCACAGGAGGAATTCCCCACCTGGATGAGCCTGATGTGTCCGGGGGCGAGGGGGGGTGTGTGTGTGTGGCATTGGCTGGGGTTGGCGCACGGCGTGCAGCCCCTGTCCACATCCCCCTCGCACAGCACAGAGATGCCCACCCCTGTGACCCGCAGCCCCTGTATTCCAGTTTAACCAGTCTTGCCAGAGGTAGTGGGGATGGAAGCAGGGATTCAGATGTTGGGAGTGGCTGCGGAGGAGTCATGTTGATTTACTCCACGCTCCCACTTTTTTAAGAGGGGGGTGATAGGCAGATGCCTGGGAGCACAACCCCCACCACGCCGAGGAATAGAATCGTAGAATCATAGAATCATCTAGGTTGGAAGAGACCCTTGGGATCATCGAGTCCAACCACCTACCCTACTCTACAGAGCCCTCCCCTACACCATATCCCTCAGCACTGCATCTAAACGGCTCTTAAACACATCCAGGGATGGTGACTCAGGGATGGTAGCCTATTCCAGTGCCTGAGGAGAGCAGAAGCCGTGGGGACGAAGGCAGGCCCTGTAGCAGCCCGCGGCCGGGGACCCCGCGGGGCTCACTCACCCACCGCCCTCCGTAGCCGAGTCTGCTCCGCGCCGCCGTCCAGCCAGGCCGTGAGTTTCTCCACGCTGAAGGAAGCCGTTTGCCTCTCGCTGGCGAGGTCGGGATTCACGCTGCCGAGGGCCGAGCCCTGCGAGTCCTTGCCGCTCTCCAGCAGAGCCATCCCGGAGGCTGAGCCGCTCTGGGAAGGGACGGGGCTCGTCAGGCGCTGGCACCCCGAAAGGGTGGGTGGTTGATGGAGGTGTTGGGCGCAGCAAGGAGAGGTTTCAGTAGGTTGGCCAAGATGTTATAGCTGCTCAGGCAGCCCCGGGCATGGCTCCCCGCGCTGCCAGCACAGCTATTGCAGGGCTCAGCAAAGCAGATGTGTAGGAGTGAACTTTGGACACAAGTAGGCACGTTTCCATGTTAGTTTTAAAAGAAATAAACAAACAGGGGTTGCGTGAATAACTAGGCACTGTCTTGTCCTCCTTGCAATGATACAGGCAATGAAAATTCAGGGCACTTTTAAGAGCTCAAAATACAGCTTTTATGTTTGGTTTTGGGGGTTTTGGGGTTTTTTTTGGTTCTTTTTAAACATAAAATCTTTTCCTTTCACCAGTCTATCCCCAATGTTTTATGAGAAGTTACTGCCAGGCTATCACACAACTATGTGTTAATGTTTAAGGGAGTTAAGCCCTGGCCCGTTCCCCCTCCCCGTGCCAAGTGCTGCCGCTGCTGATTAGCCCAGAGGCTAGTAGCCTTCTGGACCAGGGGTTACAGGCACTGGCAGCTCTTTCCACGCTGCCTGCCTCCGTCCTGCTTCCCAGGGGGCTCGGCTTTACATTAACTCCTAACCTTGTAATTCCCCTGTTAGCAGGATTTGTAGCAGCAATGTTAATAAAAAAGGTGATGTGTAGGGAGGAAAAAAAGCAGATTTTTCCCCCTTGCCTTCCTAAACTAGTTTTAACATTATGAAAATTTAAACCCTGGAAAGGCTTGCAAAGTTGTTTTTAATTCCCACTTTTCTGCTATTCAGACCTTTCATTCAAGGCGTCCCGTTGTCCTGGGAGGGAGAAAAGCCTCAAAGCAGCGTGCGGAGTAAACAAAACCGGGCAAGTAACCCAGACCTGCCCTTGAGGCGTCCCAGGAAGCTCCGTGCTGGGCGCCTGAGCTCCGTCACGGCTCAGCCCACGGCTCCCTCTTCCGTGAGGCCGCGTAAGAAAAATCTGTGTTTCTCTCTGCTGCGCTCGAACCAAACCCCCACGTACCTTGTCCCGCGCGTCCTTCGGGGAGCCGCCTGCCCGCTGCCCACCTGCCCGAGCCACCCTCCCGGCGTCCCCACGGCAGGGACCTTGTCCCCGAGGCCGACGGAGCTCGACCCGACCGTGGGTGTTTCTGCGTGTGCGCGGCGGCGAGCCGGAGCTGACCTCTGCCGGCAGCGGCCTGGGAGCCTGCGAGGTGTAAAATCCTGCAGCTCCCGCTGCTGAAAGGGCTGGAGCCTCTGCATTAAAAAAAAAAATTAAAAAAAAAAATAATATTTTTCTGATCTCACTTCAGGCTATTTGTGCGATGGAGGCTGCGCTTCCAGCTCTGTCACCAAAGTGACACCCTGCCCTCCTCCTAGTAGTTTTAATTTTTAATTAATTGATTAATTTATTTTTGTTAGGCTGTTCAGGATGGAGGGGAGCACCCCGTGGGCTCTCACTGCCCCTTGCCCGTGAATGTGACTCGCTCGAGGTTTTCCCAGCTCGGTTACTGTGCTTGGCTCCGGCACGGCACTGCCCTCAGCTCTTCCCACAGTTTGGGGTGCGAGCTGGGGATATGCTGGGGGTCAGAGGGAGGTTGTCACGGAGGTTGCCTTCCTCTCTGGCAATTGTGAATCCCCCCTCACTGCAGTCTGTCCTGGTGTCTAGTGGGCAGGAGCTGGCAAATTTCCCCCCCTCTCCAGCTACATCAGTGCCCACAGGGTGTCCAGGGAGCTCACAGGATATTGTGGGAACCAACATAATCCCCAAGAGCACCTGGTCGTGGTGAGTTGGAACACACCGTGATTATTATGTTGCTGATAACTGTGCTGATTATTATATTCTGATAATTTTGCGTTTTTCCTCTTCTCCATAAGCCCAGATATCTCTGCTAACATGTCTGACTCACAGGTTTCATATGATGCTTTAATCCACGCAAAAGTGGTCAGTCTGTGACAGTTCTAGATAATTTTGGGAAATGATTGAAACATACAGAAATACCCAGGATAGGCAGAGTTCCTGAGAAGGCGTGTTCAGCCAGGGCCAGTCGGAGGATACCACTAGCTTGGGTAAGAAAAGCAGAACTTGCCATTTCTTTCTCATTTCTGAGGCAGTAATGAGAAGTTAATTAGGCAGTAAAATATATGGGTTCTCTGATTGGAAATTCCACTGCAGCAAACTATCTAGGGGCACTTCAGGAGCGAGTGTGTGGGAAAGATCTCAGCACGACCTGGATAAATTGCAAATCTGATATGGAAAACTCTGGCGGTAAGAAAAATCCAGGCAATGGAGCAGTTTGTGCATAGCTAAAGGGCAGCGTATCTTTAAAGAACAGAAATGACTGTTTCTTACTCTCTTCCATAGGAGAAGAACTGTCACAATATGAAGGCCTGCCTTTGGCATTTGTGCATGAAAGGAGGTGTGTGTTTACTGCAAGCAGTCTTGGGGCATAGCCCACCGAAACCTCGCTGCTTGGGGCTGTGAAAGGTTGATAAAACATCTTCCAAAGTCCTGCCCGGGTCCCCTGGCCTCGTGTCTCACCAAAGGCCACGCTCTCTGGTGAAGATGTTTCCCTTTGTGCGGCTTGTGCCAGGAAATGAAGTACACAACCTGCCACGGTAGGAGAACTTTTCAGCTATTATTATATAAACGGGCACAAGGTGGGAAGGTGTTTTGGAAACCAGACCCGAAGAACAGGTTTAGTCATCCCTGATGATGAGCTGACTGCCCACACCAGTGCCACAGGGTGCGGAGGGTCAGGAAAGCTGTGTGCCTCCCAGTGTGGCAACCCCAGCAGATACCTGGTGCCCAAGCACCACCTCTGCTGCCTTCTGACTGGGGAGTTGGTATCTCTGCCGTTAAGGATATCGCTAATGAGACAGAGAAGTCCTTTTCATTTGCTTTGCTGCATTTGGTTTTACTCCTGGCTCCCAGGGAGCGTGGTGTGTGTGACCTGCACGTGGGAAGCATCCTCTCTTTTTCTTATCTATTTAATCTATGGTCTTTGGTTGTTGCTAAAACACTTTAAAAATGTTTGAAAATAACAAAGTGAGCTCATTAGTGTGATGATTACCTTTCAGTTCAAAACCGAGTTTTTAAATTAAATCCAAGGGCAATGTGTTTCCTTGGCCTTGTGGGTCTTACCCTGCCAGGCAGGTGGGCATCTGTGGCCAGTTAGAAATCAAACATATGGGAAGTTTCAGTGCACAAAGCCTGGTTCCACAATTTTTGTGCCCTTAAACTTTCAGCAGATGGTGATGAAGTCTGGGGATAGGCCGTGGATGCAGCGTTGGGTGCAGATGATGAAAACAGCTCGTTGATGAGTAAGTTAACACAACAGTAACAAAGCAGTTGCTGTCAGACTTCACTGATTTTTATGTTCATTCAGTTTATTTGGCTGTTGTCTGCTTGCATCCTCGGAGCTTTTTCAGATCCTTGTGGAAAAGAACAAAATATACAATCATCTTTAAGTTTATTTCTTCAGAAGTGTCCATATTAAACACAGTGAGTTAATGAAGTTGAGTTGCATGACATATACTTTTATATAAATGTATAAACACCAACACAGAATATAGACTATATACCATATAGGCAACATACACAGTGCAAAAAATTGTCTTCCATCAATACTTAGATAATCTGTATTTTCTGGCTACACCACATTTATTCAGGAATGTGTTTTAGGGGCACCGGGAGGAATTTATTTATAAGAAAAAGAGACACAAAGATAGCCCAAAATCTTCTTGATGATGTCTACATTGCTGTTTTTTTTTCAGGTGCCACCTCTATGCTGCCGCACCGTGAAGCCCAAGAGCATCGATGAAGGTTGTGCTGGCTCTGGGTCTGATCCCAACCAGGGAGGCGGTTACGGGTTCGCAGGGTGAGAAGAGCTCTGCTGGAAAACGCCGTCGGTTTTCAAGTCAAGGTACAAACAGCAAAAGCATCATTTCCCACGTGCCATCAGGAAGGGCTGGACCCTGCAGCTCTCGCTGGGGACAAAGTGCTGTGTGCTCCGCAGCACGCCGTGGGGCTGCTGCAGCCTGTCCTGGCCCCACAGGAGCTCCCGGTGCTGGTGGGTGGTGGCCAGTTTGGTGGGTTGGTGTGTGGACGTGTGGCTGGGTCCTGGCTCACAGCCCTCAGAGTCCCTGTGGGCAGCCCGGTCAGGACTTTCTGCTGTCTCTCCACCGCTGGAAGGGTTTCTTGTGACCCTGTTAGCTCAGCCTGAGTTAGGACAGGATGACCTGGCCCTCCCTTTCCCTTCTGGACACCCTCTGAAAATGACCCAGATGCCCCCTAGCAATCCCAGACCGTATTGGAGTGCAGTGCCCCTCTGTGCTTGGTGGACACCACATCAAAGGGAGACACCTTGATTTGTGGTGGGGTTTTTTGTTTTGTTTTGTTTTGTTTTTTTTTTCCAGATGTTTTCATACTCAAGAAGACTGAAGAAAAATATTTTCAATCTTTTCATTGCTGATCTGAGCACTGGGCTTACCCAGACCTTACTGGATGGCTCCCACCCAAGGACTTGCATAAATGCCCCCGTCCCAGCCTGGGTGAGCTGATAACACTGATTTCACTGGTGCATATGGAGCGACAGATTGCCTCTCCTGGAGTGCATTTCCATCTGTGGCAAAACTACAAATTAATTTGCTGGATTTTTTTGAGCTCTTTGATCAAGGTTACTTAATCTGTACCATAACTCCTCACAAAACCCCAGCACAGTAATTCTGGCTTGTTATTTAAACCGATGTTGTCTATGGGGTATCGTACAGCTTTCTTTACAGTTGTGTGCAACCATCCTTAGCAACACCTTTTTTTCTTGGAGAAATTTGGCTTTTTTTTTTCCCGTCCTGAAAAAATGATCAATGCTGCTTCTTCCTCATGGTTTTAATCATAACCTATATGAAAAGTTTAATGGTTGGAGAGGACATAATAGAACCTTTCAGGTTCTATTTTGGGTCTTGTTTGACCCATAGTGACCATAAACACTGGATTTCTGAAATAAAAACTTGTTCAGAATAAGCACGATGAGCAAGGGGCTTAAAAACTACTGCAGAGACAGTGCCAGGAGATGAGGCTCTCAAGGACTGACACTGAGTTAAGGGCTTTTATAGTCCAGTCTCTTGTGGAAGCCCCATACCTCTATCACTGCTCTTGACACGTGATGTGGCTCAGATGTTTTACTCAAGTTGCCAGGTTGAGCAAGAGCCCTCTGGAATGAAATACCCCACTAGACGAGAGAGATTAAGGAATGAGTTAGTATCTTTTTAATAAATATTTGTGTGATAAATGCCCAGTTTCCCTTAATTTATGTATGGATCCACTGAAGATGTGGATAGTAAATATTATTTAATCGGGTATTACCTTCCCAGCTGACTAGGTCCATTGAGGCTTGCCATTCAAGAGCCAGTGTTCAAAGGCAGTCGGTGAGTTAAACTGTTTAGGCTTTGTGTCAGGGCTGATGTGAGAAGCAAGATGCTGAGATCTTCCTGAAGGTGTAATTTTAGCTCTAGATGCGGACACCTCAGGGCGTGGGTGCCCCGTTAATGTGGTACTCTCTGTCCATAGGTAGTCCAAATGCACGTGGTGCTGCTTTGCTATACCAGCAGCAAGAAGATTTTTAGCTTTGCAAGGTGGCAACTGAAATGAGGCAGCTCTGGCCTCTGGAGAAGGGAATGAGAAACACTCAGCAATAGTCCTGCATCAGTACCTAGATGTCCCGTTGCCCCTGGTGCCTACAGGTGTCAGCTGCGTGCAGGGTGAACAGGACAGTGGCCTTACACCGGTATGACATTGCCACATTATCACCTCTCAACCAGAGGATGTTTTTGTGGGTCCCTGTGGTAGAACATGTCCAGCTGCTGGGTGAGGGGCTGAAGTTCAGTAGTCCGAGGGCAAGAAGCAGTTTGTCTGCTACGTCCACAGGGATCTGCTGCCTGGTCACTGCACGCTGCCGTGAACGCCCACGCTGGAAACACCCAGCCTTTGCTTTCTGCAGGGAGCACTTGCCTCCCACTTGGGGTATTGATGGTATGGTCTGATGTATCTTCTGCACGGGCATCAAACTGCCTAAATACCTATTTTCAAATGGGTTTCAAATGCAGTTTAAAGGTGCTTGTGAGGAACAGTGGCACCTGCCTGTGCTGCACTGGTGTGGGCACCCAGAAGTTGATTTTTCTAATAGTATGGGTGTGCTGCTGGGACACAGCCTCAGCGAGGTTTGACTCACACACTGGTGCAATACCAGGGACCCTTGGGAAAGCCATTATGGTCACCTGGACCATTCTCAGTAATATACAGATTGTCCCTTTTAGCTACCACGTCAGGTTTCCAGGAGGTTCCTCAGAGCTGCAGCTGCTCTCCTGTCACCCTGTGCCCGGTGAGCAGGGTCCCCCAAACCAGCTCTCCACAGACTTCCCTGGCTTAAATGGTCGCTGTGTCTCAAGGGTTAACCACGAGTTAGCTGGAGGTTAGTGTGCACCCACAATCTGGGAGGGGGAAATAACATCATTGCTCTCTGCATCTCCTCTTGTGAGTACTTCTTCAGTGAATGCTGCACCTTTTCCGCAGTGATACCTTCCTGGGCTGAGAAAACCTTTTTTGTGCCTTTTACTGGAGCAAGTGTTAATAACTGTAAGTAGCCCCAACGATGTGGCTGTGAATGTCCACCAAGTACAGAGATGTCAGCGTGTGTGTGTTAGCGCCGGCCTTGGTAGGATCCCTGTTGAGTTTTGGCAGAAGCTACGCTGCTTTCTCGTCCCCAGTCACCGTCGATGTTCTTCTCAGGTTTTCCTTGACTTTAATGAATTCTGGTGCATGGTCTTCCTGCTTCTCCTGCTCTTTCTCCAACTGTAAGAAAGAAGAGTCACTGTTATCTCTGCGTGCTAAAGGACGGAAGTGCATTGGCTACATTAAAACAGTGCACTTCATTATAGCTGGGTGCCCAGTTATTATTGCCCAAAGATGAATGACTGTGTAATGCGTGTGTCGGTGCTCTCTTTTTCCAAAGCATTACAACACAGCCATGTTCACCCCAAGTCTCTTTTTCTGGCCAACTGAAACTTTTTTTTTTTTTACTTCAGGGAGTACCATCTCCAGCAGAAAAGTGGGGGTAGTGCTTCCCTTCAGACCTGGCATGGAGGAAGGAGGAGGAGGTTTGAATCCTTCTCAACAAAGGAGGCCTCTGAGCCTGGGAAAAGCTCTCAGCATTAGGTTATTGTCTAAGGGAGGGGAGGGTAAGTCATTCTACTGCCTCACTTTTATCTGCAAAGTCTTTATGGATCCGTCCCTAAGCCACCTTGTTTCATATCCTGGTTCTTCTCTCAGAGCGCTGGGCTTTGATTTTCAGGTGATATTGGCTTGGCTGATACTATTGCAAGGTAGCTGTTGTGTCATTAATTAAATAAACTAGTTTAATCCACTTGCAGTGCAAATACTGGCAAGCAGGACAGGGAATGACTTTATTTTCAGTGGCAACAAGCCTGCTTGCTTCTTGCACTGGTTTGGGTAAGAGGGCAGGCACAGAGCACCTGGGGCATGGCTGTGCTGCCAACAAGTGCCCATGCAGAATATTGCTCTCCCCAGGCACATTTTTGGCCAGAATACATGCCAGGAACTGCTCCCCAAAGCAGCTTGGGTGTGATTGCAGCAGGGTTTGCAACTTCCAGCACTTCGTCAGTCTCTCACCCTGCACCCCAGGGTCCTGAGTGCCCTTGTGGTGGGTGCTGCAACAGCCCCCATGCTATTTGGGGTGCTTTGAACTGGGAAGCATGCCCCAAGGACACCATGTGGAACCCAGAGGAGACCCAGGGCCAGTGGTGTGTGGGCAAGGTAGTACAAACAAGGTGGATGCCACTGTGAGTATGAGGGTGCTGTGGCTGCCCAGGGCGGCAGCGAAGGATGTACTGGGGCTCCTGTTTCATGGAAGGGTAGCAATGCTATACCTTGGGTTGAGCCTCAGCCCACCCATCTTCCCTGTGGTCTGTGTGGATTGGTTAGGATAAACTGAGGATGACTGAAAGCTCAGTTCTACCTGATCCAGCCTCTGGTGCCTCTTTAATAGCTCTTTTTCAAAAGGAGACTGCAATTTCTTTGCCTCTTCCTCCTCCTTCTTCTGTCTGATGAGCTGGTTTCGCCGTCGGTGCTCAAGTACCCGCTGCAGCTCTGGTTTGCTCTCCACTCCCAAGCCCCTGTGGATAAAAAGCAGATAAATCGGCACTGGAGCGCCTGCAACCTGGGGTGTAACCCCTGCCAGCCCAGCAACCCCAAAACTCTTCTCGGTCCTAAATGGAAACATGGGAGACCTGGTCCACAAACCAGTCCTGGTCCACAAATCCATCCACAAGGCTTTGAGGGTGTTACTGGGAGCACCTTACTGCGGTGCGTACCTCGGGCTGCCTGCCTCGGGTGGGCAGGGTGTTTTTACTGTCTGTGTCCGGGGCTTGTGGCACTGGAAGTTTTGCTAATCCCATTACACTGAGGTGCTACAGCTTTCTGGGTCGGGAATGGAAATGGGACTTCCTGTTGGCTCCTGTTGTTACTAGTTTTCATTATGTCAGTGGCGGCTTCAGCGGCACTGAGGGTTTTTTAAATAATGACGATTTTTTTTCCACCAGCAGGGGTAGTCATTGATCTGCAATAATTGTCCTGGCCGTGCCTTTCCTCCCTGTCGCATCCCAGCTTTGCTGCAGAGCTGAGGGCTAGCGATCCCCCTGTTGACGTGGAGAGTTTGGGTCAAGAGGCCAAAACGAAATGTCCTTTTCTCCAGGACGCCAGAGCGTTTGCTGGTGGCACAGGCGTCTGGCTCCCTTTCCAGCCGCCCGAAGTGTCTCAGATAAGCGGGGCTGCTCCGAGCCCTGTTCTGTGACAGGTGGGATCACAGGAAAGGAGACACAGCAAGGACATGCAGACAAGGCATAAATACTTGGTAAAGAGATGAAAGAAGTTCTCCAAACAAATTTGAGAAATGTAACACTTTGAATATTGCCATGCCTGAATGTAGACACTAAGATTTACCTCCTGCAGCTGACCCTGCCACCTTCCCACCAGCTTCTGTCCCCCTAGAAGCATGGGAGTATTTATGGACATGTAAGGCTATGGGTGAATGCAGAACAAGTGCAGATGTGCTCCTGCATGGTCTGGGATGGTTCCTGCACTTCCAGGATAATGATTTGACCAACTTCTCTCCTTCATGCCGAGAGGAATCTGCTTTTGTAAAATCTATCAACTTCCTGGCTTAAATCACTAAAAGCAGTGACTTTCTGCCCCACTGTGTCCTTGTCAGAGGGAGGCAAAAAGCTGAAGCTGCTGGGAAGTTGAACATCTGCTCAATTTTGGGAGACTTTATTGCAACTGCACATAATTTCATGTTGCTGAAGAACAGGTTATTAAGAAGTGGTCGAGGGAGGCTGCATTTATGTAGTCTATCTTCTGCAATAGCAGCTAGAATGTAAGTCAATTTGCAAGACACACAACGTGGCTGGGGACCAGTGCTTGCATCCTTCCAGTACCGTGTTTAATGATGCTTCCTGTTGTCATTTCTGTTTTTTTTGCTTTATGGTGGGACAAAGTTCATGGCAGCATCAGTGAAGGTAGCTGTACTGTTGCCCCCAGAGCTTTCATAATGTTTTTTCAAGTTAGGAAGAACTCAGATGTCACAGAGATGTTTTTCCCAAGGCTTGAGAGGGGGAAAACCTGCCTTGGCTTGCTGGAGACGCAGCTTGCAATGTTGCCTGTGGATTTGTTACTACTCTTTGATTTAATCAGCCTGTGTTGTTAGTACCCAGAGGTGTTGACTAAGATAAGGGTTTTGTTGCACAAGCTGCTGATTTGAGTTGCTTCTCCGTGCTGCTTAAGGGGAAAAACGAACAACAAAACAGAAACAGGAGCAAGTCATAGATCCTTCTCTCTTCCCTTCTCCCCTCTCTCACCCTAAAGTAATGTGTAGCAGGAAGCAAAGCCGGTGGATCTGAGAGTGACAAGAAGCCAGCAATAATTGTTTGAAGTAGAGTTTGTTTCACCTATTTGCTGAAAAATATTTGGGAGGCCAGAGCTGAAGCAGGTTTAAATAGATGCCTGAGATGTACAGGACTAAAATGAGAGGGGTCAGGAGATGCAGGATGGCTGCGATGGGGCTGTCTCCTGCCAGAAACTGATGGCACCTGTGGATATATCATGGTGGCAGGCATAGGACTTGAGTACAAAGTGATGATGCACTTTGCATTTGCCAGTTTGAAGTTCAGCTCAGCCTGGTGCTGTGGGGTCTGTACCCTGTCTGCCACCGTTCATCTCCACTGCCTCTGTTGCAGGAATTTCTTGATGCTTTGGTCCATCCTGGTTAGACTGGAATAACGTTCTGTGAGATCAAAGCCAGTGCTGGTGGGTGACCCTTTAAACTGAGCGGTATCACTAGGCAGGATGTGGTCATTCTCAAACCAGAGAGATTTAAAAATATCTGGCTGGTATAGTTACCTCCACCTTGATGCTGGAGAGTGGCCTGGGCATGGTCCCTGTAATTTTTATGAATCTGTGAAAATCAAATCAAACCCAAGCCCAGCCAGTGCCAGCATCAAATAATGCACCCCGCTGGCAGGCTTGATTGTTTGCTGAATTAATATGTGTCTGGTTCTCATAATGACAGCAGTCCTTTTGAACAGAGGCTGTGCTCCTTTTAATTAGATGGTCAAAGTGATATCATGTCAGCATATTTCAGGGTATTCAGAAAAATGTCAATATAAAGCCAGCAGATTTCTTGCTGTGCTAAAAAGGCTCTGAGCTGAATGTGCTCTTATTGCACTAATGTTCAGACAGTTGTGGCACAGGAATGATGTGGTTATAGGTTCTCAGTCCCTGATGTCATTATCCTGATGTTGTATCCACACCCCAAACAGTTAAATTGGGGTGATGGGATAGGAAATCAGGAATTCTAGCCTATTTTTACTCGTTTGATTTCTAAGGAGACAGGGATCAGCCTTTTCCTTGTATAGAAGATATCACACTGATGCTATCCCAGCTTTCAGTGACTCCATCCATTCTGCAGCTCTTGTTGCCTCTGGGTTGACCTTAAAGCACAGGGAAGGCTGCACATTGCTGGGGACTTGGCAAGCCAGTGATGAAGGTAGGAAAACCAGGAACAGGTAAAAAACATATGTGGGACGCTGAGAAGGGGGCTGTAGGGATGCCTCATCTTCCAGCACTTGAGGCTTGAGCTGGGTGGAAATAGCAAGCAGTTCCAAAAAGTGCTAGCAGCCCTTTTGCCCACAGAGCAGTGGGGTTTGCATTCTGCTTTTGTTTTAGAAGAAACCATAGAGAAAGAGGAAGGGACTACAGCAAGTTTTACGTGATGTTTTCAAGTGTAGGCTGCGACCTCCTCTTACCTTTTGTGGTTCATGAGCAGCTCTCTGTGCAGCTCTTGGTGGCTCTTCGAGGCCTTTACAGGATTTAGGAGCTTTTTAGGTTTGATGAGGTCTGGGTTTCCATCTATGTAGTCTGGGTGAGTCAGGATATTCCCGCCGTCTGGTCGTTCCCGCTGTATTTCAGTGTACATCGATGCTGGAAGAAAAGAGAGGTACTTGCATGAGAAATCTCACCCCACTGTGGTGTGGGAACCCGCCGGAGCTTTCCTCCCCTGGACAAGGCAGAGGAGAAGGGATGGTGCTCCACACACCCGTGTCAGCGTCTGTGTGCACGGGCTTCCATGTGCTGGTGCAAGTTTTTTAGAGGTTTCAAAAAAATATTCCCTTTGCATTGTTGATGAGACACGTATTAATTAGATCACTGAAATTACTTGCCAGCCACTTGCTTCAGTGGCTGCGGCATTTAGTGCCAAGGATTAATTAATGCAAGATAGGTCTAACTAAAACTGGAAGCAGCCATGGACGTGGGCTGTGCTGAGCTGCTGCTTTGGTCGTCCTGGCTGAGGCCGTCGGTCCCTTAGCACCAGGGGCTGCTGTGGGGCTTGAGGGGCTTCCGAAACACGGGCTGTGGAAGTGCTGCTGTATCTGAAACCTCTCGACAAGCAAGGATTTTGCCGATATCCTGCAGGCCTAATAATCAGGATCGAGCCCAATGCCAAGAAAAGCATAGTTTGCCCATGCCGTATGTGGTCGTGCTGTAATAATTTGTATGTTCCGGGTGTAAGAACAAGAGCCCGCTGTTTTGGAAGTGATGGCAGCTTGGATTTCAGGCAAACCACGGGGCATGTTCGCTGTCAGTATGTTCCAAGTGCTCTACATTTCGCCTTTACAAAAAACCCTATACAAAGTGAGTGCAAAGCACAAGTTATAAGACAAACTGCATGTGGTGGGCTGTGTCTTTAAATGCGGAGCACAGTGGGGCTGCCTACAATTATTCAGTGTACGGTCTAATCGGGAGCTCAGAAAGAGCAATTTATTCCTGACTATTCACTCAAACAATTTGGAAATTTACCAGTAAGAACAAAAAGTTCCAGGAAAAGGGTGTAGGCAGCTCCATGTCTGTTAAGTGTCTCGTTATTATAATATTTTTGGGGGCCTAGTGTGAAGTTATATGAGTTGGTGGAGCAGCAAGGAAAACAGTTGTTCAGTAATGTTGCCTCTCTCTCTTATTGCAATCTCATGTATAAAAGGAATAAAGCCCTTTTAAAAGAGAAATCAATAAAAAAAGGCAAGAGAAAGCAGGCTAGGTCATTCTTTCATAGTCAGTAAGTACTTATCAAACGTAAAGTGGGTTGCAATCAAACAGAATTGTGTAAGGAATAATACTGCTGAAGAAATGATTCAATATCAAACAACTTCTTATTGAATGTTAATGTGGCCACGGCCCTACTGCTTTGGGAACAAAGGAAAACAAATCAGAGCCCATTACATGAGTGTAATTGGGGTGAATAGTTCGGTACATATTTAAAGGGTGCTTGGAAGCCGGAACCAGTGATTTCTTGTATCAAATGATTTTCCTCTAGGATCATACATCACTCCTGGCAGAAGGGGGAAGGTGGCGTGGTTTGATGTTTGATGGCAAGTGCCAGGCTGACTCAAACCCCTGCAGGGCTGGACTCCACAGGCTGAAACTGGGGGCTCAGCGCTGCCTTCCAGAGAGATGCAGGGACTGAAGAACAGCCAAGGGTTAAGGCAGCACAATTTCATGGCTAATTTTTGTTAGATGAAAGCCGGGTTTTGAACAATGAGAAAACACATCAGGTTTTTATTGAGGTGAAATTGCTTTAGTTTTTTTCTTCTACTTCTTCCCCTTTTATGGTCTTCTTTTCACAGGAAAAGAGGCAGACAAAAGACAAGGAAGGAGGATACAAAAGCAGAGGCTTGTTTTGGTGTGAATTAAATGGATAGGCTCCTATTTCAAATGACAAAGCAATGTCTTCAGTCTTCAAACACAAAGTGTATCTCCATGGAGTAACTTAAATAAAATGCCAGGTGTTTTTCATGAAAACACAGTTTTTGGGCAGCTGCACTATCAGACTAGCCTCAGTGTCACTGTGTCATCCTGTTGCCTTTTTCCCCACTGTTCCTGTGCTGTCGCTTAGACCAGAGCTGTCCCATCCTGGACAGAGAGATTCCTGCATTTCCTTGTGTGCTGGGTACCAAATCCTGCCACATGGCAGGAGAAGGGATGGGGCATATCCATCTCAGATTTGTCCATCTTAAATCCACCTGTTGTGTTCTGCTAGGGGATAATGCAGTGAGCAGCAAGTGTGGAAGGATTACGCAGCCAGCCAAGCCTGAAGGACCAACCTGGATGCTGTAAATGGCTGTAACTTTAGTGACTTTGGTGCTTTTATTCTGTGCTGAGTAGCTCTCGGGCCCTGCTGCTAAGCTGTATTAGCTCTTCAGGCACTGGTGCAGCACTGTTACTTATAAAGTTCTGTTTTTCCCCTGCCTCCGTGATGTATGGGTTTCCTTTTGCATCTCAGGAGTGGGAGTCCCGTCTTCCCTACCTCCAGTACCCAGACCCTGGGAGTGGAGGTTTTGAATTGGCTAATGTGGTTATTTCCAGACTGCAGCAATCTAATGTTGCATGGCTGAGGCTTGCAAAGAAGCAGCAATTTATCAACCTATTTACTGAAGACAGATGGGGAACTTTTCCTTGAAACTAGTAGAAATGGAGAAAATACTGGGAAGGAAAGAGTGGGAGGCACTGAAACCAGCTGGAAGCATTTCTGGCCAGGAGGCTGTTAAATCAGCATGTAAAAGTCCTCACAATGACTGAACAATATTGGGAGGGGTGAGCAGGACACAGCAGGTAGCTCTGAGCTTGGTTTTCACTGTGCTAGATGTTCCTTGGGGTGTGCAGCCATGGACCTCTAGGGTTTGGCTGCCAGTGGGTGTCCCTACTGCTGCCCTTGGGACAAAGTCAAAGCTCTGACCTTGTCCCTGTCCGGGACTGGAAAGAGCCTTGAACCTCACTACAAGAACAGGGCTTTAAAGCTTCAGAAAACCTTAGTCTGGAACAATTCAAGGAATGTCTTTATTTGCATTGAGCAGAAAAAGAAAAACGAGAATATAAAAATATTGGTGAGCCTGAAACACAGCTTGGAGTTAATGCTGGGAGTAAGGACGGGGCATCCTTTCTCCTGCAGGTTGGCAGATAGGGACCCAGTGCAAAATGTTTCTTGTGGAGTAGATCTATCATCTTCAAGACCTGATGTAATTCATGTCCGTGTAAGGGGAGACGGACTGCTATCAGGCTGCTTTTTGTCATTATTTATAGTGCTGGAGGTGTAAATCAAGCCAGGTCTCTGCAGTGGATTTACAGCAGGATGTCTGTTTTTGCATGATTCAGCCATAGATCAATGAACAAGGCTCTGCTCTGGCACCTCTTTGGCCACCATCATAAATCAGCAAAAGGTGTGAGACATTTTTATATTGTTCTTGGCAAGATATAAACAAAAAAATACATGTGCATTTTAATACCCTCCGCCGTACGCAGAAAGACAGCCTGACCTTTTAAATGGATCTGCTTTGGTGTGTTGCTTATAAAAAGTAGCTGTGTTTGCTTCAACACACTCAGTCTTTTGCTTGCTTTTAAATATTTTCCCTTTCCTCGTTTCTGGAAGCCTGAGGCTCTCTAGGAAAAGTACATTTCCGACCAACTTTTCTGTAAGTAAAAAGCAAGACTGCCTGAATGAAGAGGCCAGGGCCACTGGTGGGTACTTGGACTCCACGCGGGGCCGATCTCCTCTCCCAATCGTAGCTGTGAAACGAGCTCCCAGTCTTGATGAGTTTTCTAGGAGACCCCACAGGGAAAATTCAGCATCTTCGAGATGGCCCAGAGACTGACCTCCCTCCTGCCCCAGTTGTGGGACTGGCTAGGGGAGAAAAATGACATTTTAATATCTTTCTCTGTTCTCACCTAAGGCGAAGCCCAAATTCCTGCTCAAACTGGCTGGAAGTGTTTATAAATCCCCCAGTTCCTGTGAGACTTGTGATAAAATGGTGAGTCTGCAATCCTGGCCCAAATTGTTTCCATTTCTGATTATGCTCAGCCCCAGTCTTTTGGGAACAGGGCACCAGGCAGTTTCGGTGCAACATTTAATGTCTTTGAAAACCTGAATGTTGCAAGTAATGCATTAAATATACCCTACTGGGGGTGTAAAACAGGGTGTGCTGCTTGGGGTGCTGAGTGGCTTTCGTGCAGCCCAGGGCAAGGAGAAAGGTTTTAGCCTGCTGCTGGAGAGGAGGAGGATGAGGAAGAAGAGGAAGAGGTCTGGCTCACGCCCAGGGACAGGCATTGGACATGAGGGCTCGGCAGCATCTGGAGCGGAGCTACGCTTCCCTTTGCTCCTACTGCTTTTTGGTTTTCCCTCACTCGGAGGTGATGCCCTTCACGCAGCATTTATTTAGTATTAAGTGACTTGTCTCCCCGCAGTGGGTTGCCCTGTTGGCCCTTCTGTGTGGGGACCGTGTGCTGCTCCCGGCGCTGCGGCTGGCAGCCTGCTCCACCGTCCTGTCGGGATGGAAATAATCCCCAGGAATGTTAAGGGGATTAACAGCCCTGGAAAGGGCAGGTAACCCGAGGGGTGCCGCTCTGCTTACGGCTGCCTGCCTGGCTCCAGCCGTTCTGCACAAGGGGAAAAATAAGAGATTGAAAAGGTAATTAATCCATAGCTGTTTGCTTTAGAAAGCTGCAGGATGGAGGTTTGGGCTCCTACCCAGCACCTCTCAACTTGTGACTGTATAGGAGAACGGAGGGTGCAGCAGGACATCAGTGCTCGGCTGCTTTTTGCAGCTTTTCATGTGGGGAAATCATCATCTAGCACAGTGAAAACCAAGCTCAGAGCTACCTGCTGTGTCCTGCTCCCCCCTCCCAGTATTGTTCAGGCAAATTAGACTCATTGTGAGGACTTTTACATGCTGATTTAACAGCCTCCTGGCCAGAAATGCTTCCAGCTGGTTTCAGTGCTTCCCACTCTTTCCTTCCCTTTGACTTTTGTTGTGTCAAGCTCTCCTCGACCTCCTGCTCCTCTGTGACCCCCTCTCCCTTCCCCTGCGCATCCCTTGACCCTCTTCCATGCCAGCTGCAAGCTGGGTTTCTCTTCCTTCAGCGCCCTAGGGAGCTCTGCTCCGCAGCGTGCCCTGCCCTGTGCAACCATGCCCAGTTGGTTCTCAGCATCCTTAACTCACAAAGCTGTTGATGCTGTCTTCTGCAGCACAGGCCTGTGGTTAGTTTTAGCTGAGATCTACAAAGCGAACCATGTCGTTGTCATTTGAAAACTGATTTTCCCACCAAAGCATCTCTGGGGAGGTTTGTCTATAGGGGTGGAAGGTGACCAAACTGCTCTTGTTAAAAATATTGTATGGGAATCGTTTTCTGAGCGGAGAATGGGCCTCTGTGAAATACCAACCACGTTAAACCAGGCAGAAGGTGTTGTTCTGGGAGTGGGTTCCAGGCTCAGGGGATATTACTGTTTGTAACCGTGTGAAACCCTGTTACTTGGTAGAAAGGATGAGACTGGGAAAAAGCCTCGGGATGCCCAGGGGCAGAGCCCTGCATCTGGATTTGTAAAACCACTGGCCCAAGGGACCGTTTCCTGGGCAGAAGTGTTCACTTAAAACTGTGGCTCTGGAGAAGAACCTCTGGTTTTCTGGATGCCTGTGGTTTATTCATGAATGCGTCTTATTTTTAAAGAAGCAACAGACTAACGAAGGGCTGCTGAAAGAAGTTGGTCATACACATCCTACGAGTAAGGAGACTCAAAACCAACACAGCAACAACTCAATGTGGGTCAGCAGAGCTAGTTTAAGGCTCTTTACACAACTAAACTGAGCCTGGGAAATAATGTGAGTTTCTGACCATATTTAACTGCAATCATGGGGGCAACCTTCCCTTTTCTGGGCTACATCCCTGATGGCATCCGCTCCGCAGGGAGCCCTCCTTTCCCCAGGATGAGGGAAGCATCCCTCACACCTCTTCTCAGGAAGGCTGAGAGGATGGAGCCTGTCCTCACACAGTCCAAGGGTTTGAATGTGGAGGTGGAGGAGCATAGGATCTTTAAACTAGCCTTACACACTTCCACCTGTTAACCAGAAGTGACCTTTTTTTTTTTCTTCATTTTAGAGCATGAACTTTCAGTCAATGCATTTCCACCATCTGAAGTGGAGCTGGAGTTTAGCCCTAGAGCTTTTCCCTTGAGAGTGTAATGGTAGAAAATGTCATGCTGTATGTTAAGTCCTGCAAAGAATGTAGCTGAAAGTTTGTCTTTTGTTTTGGATTCTTGAATGGATGGCATTTGCTAATTTGCCTGATTTTACTGACACTAATTAATTGTATTTTCGAAACACGTAATAGCTGGGGTTGGCATCTGGTGTTGGTCTCCGTGACCCCCAAAGCTTTGTGTGGTGAGAACAGCATTTGGGTGTGCAATGGTGTTGTGGAGGATCTGCTGCTGGGAGGACAAGTGGTCTGACCTCAAAGCCGGGCACTTGCTTTTGGAAGGCACTTTCTGCATGGTCGGTAGTTTTGGGGCAGAGCAAGGCACCCAGGTGCCAGCTTTAGTGGGTCAGATGTGGGTGCTGCCCGGCAGGGAGACTCCCAGTGCCTGGAAGCCCTTTGATGGGTGAGTCCCTGCAGCTGAGCCCACAAAATGCACCTTCACACCCCAACTAATCCCCGTGTCCCTGTTACGCAGCCGAGCCCGGAGCAAAATACCTGTCATTCCTTCACATTCACTTAATGCTGTGGCTTACTGCCCTGCTGATGGATGATGATGATGTTAATAATAATGCTGCTGATGATAATAATAATAATAATGATAACGATGATGATGATGATAATAATAATAATGATGTGAGCCCAAAGATTGGCAGATGCTAATTGCTACCCTCCCTGGGCGAGATGGTACCAGCTCCCATCCTCACTGTGATTTTCCTCTCCTCTGCTTCCTGTCGTGCCAGCAGCTCGGGAGCATCTCATACCAATGGACCTGGCACACTCCCCCTTGCTTGTCACCAGGCGACCATATCACCGATAAATGATACGCGTCCTCTGGAAAGGAGGCAAAGAGCCTTTGTCTGCTTTTAATCTATAGTTTTAAATAATTAAGCAAGGCTAATTCCGGTATTTATAATGCAATAGGGTGAATGTAACTCGATGTGGCCACCGTGGGAAGCAGGTCCCAGCTATCTGGTGGCTGCCTTGGGGCAGCAGGCATGCACAGCCCAGGTCCCCTTACCTTTCCTCAGCCCTGACCTTCAGGAATAAACCCCACGAGGTTGCGGGGTCAGAAGGGGAAAGAAAACCCTAATGGAAATGTAAAACAGGGCAGGGAGACACGGCTCTGCAGCTCCCAGCACCGCTGCCACGTCACCAGCGTTCCTGTCTCTGCTGAGCACATGCTGGGGATAGAGCTGCCCACCAGTACAGCCAGTGCTCCACACCAGTATAGCCAGTCTCCCCAGTCCAGCCAGCGCCCCTGGTCCTGCCCATCCTTGCTGGTTGCTGTGCCAGCACTGCAGCCTGTGGGGCTGGAGCCCCCCATTTACACCATGAGGGGGGGCACAGAGCGGGCACACCAACAGCTTCAATCACCCCAAATGTAAAGGACCTTGGGTGTCACCACACTCACCCCCTGAGCTTTGCACTCACACATGTGTTTGGAAGAGAGAAATCCCATCAGGTTTGGGGCTGCCTGGTGTGTAGAAGTTACGGGTACCCTGTCTGGTGTTGGCTAACTCTGGAAATGCCTGTACAGTCAGGCAGCAGCAAGCGCCCCGCTGCCTGCAGGCAGGCAGGATTGGGTGTGCTGGTTAATCATTTCGTTTAATTACGTTGGACTGTGATAAGCAAAGATAACAAGGCTGGGATCCCACTCTGTTAGCAATCACCAAGGGACGTCAGCCCTGTGCCTCTTGCAAGCGGCGTGTGGAGCTGCTTGTTCAGTTCTGTTAAGCAGTGACAGACGCTTAGCAGTCTCGCTTGGTAATGGCAAACTTACTTCTAATATCTCATCAAATATTTGCTCTGTGCATTTGTCTGCCTATCACACAGAAGCAATCAATCATTAATGAATGCTTTAAGGTAGCTCAAAGGTATTTTGTTGAATAGAGGGAAATGCCTCCCACGCTGATTTGCAGGGATTGCATTATCAAGTGCTCTCTGTCCAGCCCAATGCCTCTCCCACAAGAAGGCTTGAATCGTGGCATGGGTTTGTTTGGGGAATTTCTTGCAGGATATAGGTCCGTTTTGAAAGGCAGAAGCAGAAGGGCGGCTCCTCAAACAGCTACCGAAGTATTGAAGTAACACAGTATCTCAAACAAAATTTAAAACAGGGGCCAAAGTCACCTGTGCACAAACACGTTTGCTGCGCAGACTAATCCCCTGGGTGCTCAGCAGCCCGTCCCCACTGCAGGGACCCGCCAGAGACGCGAGGACCCCCCAGGACTGCTCGGGGCTTGGGGGGAACCCGACACTGAGCTTACCTGATTTCCGCAGCGTGGCCCTGGGGAGCCCAGGGGGCAGATGCTGCCCCGTGCCCCACGACATGGGGTCGGCGGGGGCTGAGGCTGCTGCTTCTGCCTGGCTGCTCTGGAGCCTGCGTGACTTTTTGGCTGGGTCCGACGAAGCTGTTTGGCTCCTGCCAGGTCTCTCCAGCGGGAGCGGGGATGGAGGGTCACGTGGAGGTGGCCGCTGCACCGGCGCTCCCTCCCCGCCGCTCTCGTCACCCCACGGGGACCCCACTGATGGCTGGAGCTCGGCTGGCAGCAGCCGGTAGCTTTGCCTGCTCCTCAGTGCTGGTCCCACAGGTCCCTTTGCCGCCCCAAAAAGTTGCTGCCTTTGCTCTTCGCTGCTGGATGATGTTTTCCCAGGACGGAGGAACAAACTAATCGTTTTTTCCCCCCAAAGCAAACAGCTCCGTGCGTGCCCAGGCGCCCGAGCAGCGCGGCTGCTGCTGCTGGCGGAGAGGTCGCGTCCTTGCTCCACGGAGGACGGTTTCTCCTAAGCGTGCTTTAACCATGCTCCAGGAGAAATCAGATCGCCCCAGAGGAAGCCGCACGCCCACTCTCTTTAGCAACCACTGCAACAGCCAAGCCCGGCACCAGGGCAACCGCTCGAGTTATCGTGATTATTCCCCGGCGTGTTGCAACACCCCGTCATCTACCAACTGCTGCACGGTCCCCGGGGAGCAGATGCTGCACCCCGTGGGTAAGGGCTGCGGGAAGGAGAAGCAGCCCCTGCACAGGGGCCATGGGCATCCTGGTGGCACCAGGGGGATGTGCATCACTGCCGTGGGCTCCTGCTGCCCTGGGTCTCACCCTGCTGAGATGCAGCCCCTGCCTGGATTGGGTCCCTTGTCCCCATCCTCGCTGTGGCTGGAGCTACCATGTCAGCCATCCCTGAGTTGTCATGGCCTGGGAAACCAGAGGCTGCAAAGGTGAGGGATTAGAAGGAGTTAAACCGCCCCAGCAGCTCCTTTGGCTCTTAGATGGGCACAGTGGTCTGGCTCTGCCTGGGTCACCCTGTGCCAGCCGGCAGATGCCCAGTGTTTCAATCCCAGGAGGTGGCAGAAATGGATGAAGCCATTTCCACCCTGAGGAAGAGGATAAGGGAAGCTGGGGGGTGTCACTGGGGTGCAGGTACCAGCTGCATTCCCAAGCCCCTGCACCCATGGGTGCACGCACCAGCACAGCCACGTCCTGGCCTGGTGCTCCTGTCCCCGTGAAGGACTGGAGAAAGGGGCCAGGCTGCTGCAGGCACGGGGGTGCTTGTTCACGTATTTGCTCCTCTCCACATCCCAGCATTGTATCCCCCATCCCAGATGTGTTTTCCAGCCAAGGGCTTAGCAGCACCGAGTACGAACAGAAGCCCCAGCCTCTCCCAGTTTGCCTCCCAGAGCCCTCCATGGGGCAGCCCGGGCTGCTGGCACTCACCCGAGCCACCGCTCCCAGGCTTCCCACTTCCACTTGGACACTTGGGCTGAAAGGAGTATTCTTTCTGGAAAAAAAGAGAGCAAAATGGGAAAAGATTGCACAGGTATTGCTCTGTTACAGGAGATGAAACATCATTTGCTACTGTCATTAAAAAATTATTAATTTTTTTTTTTTTTTACCTCCTGCCTAGGAGCTGTTACATTTAATTGATGTGGAGCCTCAAGCGCAGGAGAGGAGAGCAGGCCGGTCTGCATTCCCCTGTGTGTGGTGGGTGAGTACCTGTGTTTGTGTGGGCCTGGTCAGCCTGGCCCAACCAGCCGTGGGCTAGACACAGGCAGGGGTTTGAAGGTCCCATACCACATCTGCCCCTAGACCAAGGCTGCAACTTGCCTTGCAGCCCACGTGTGCCCCATGAGGTTTTCATGGCTGTGCAGATTCCTCTCACGTCACCCATTGCCCCATAGCCTGGCTGCTCGTTGCACACTCCAAAAAACCCATTTGGCTCAATTTTGAGACTTTGAACGGGCTAAACTCAACACCTAGTGCTGAGCTTTGGGTCTGTGAGTTCACTGGAGACGTGTCAAAGGGGGAAAAGAGCATCAATGGAAACCTGCTTTGAGCTCCCGAGTGAGTGTGGTTATGTCTGATGCGGGATTGGAAAAGGGCTGTGATCCCTCAGCACCTGCTTTCGAGCGAGTATAAAAAAAGTGGAAAAAGGCAAGCCAAATTTTCTGGATGTATTTCTGTCTGATTCACCTTAGTGCCTGACCGGCTGCACATCTGGGCTCCTCTCTGCAGTGAAGGGGGTTTTTGGGGTGCTTAGGACCTCCCATCCTCAACCAAAGGACTTTTCACGGCAAAGCTTTCTTTTTTTTTCTAGGAGCTCCTTACACAACCGTCCTCTTTGCTATCTAAATTAGCAAGCAATCTCACCCTGTGCTCCTGAGTCTTTGGACTCAAAACCCCTTTTTATCCCCCGCACCCCAGGTCCCCAAAAGATTACTGTGTGAAGGCGGTAGATTGCTGAGTGATATTTATCTGGGGTGTCTCCTGCAGACAAGGACTTGCGTCATTCACCAACTGCCACGGTGTTTCTTACGAAGTGGCTTCGTGTCCCAGGAGGGGGTGACACGGGGAGCTCAGCCCGGCATTGCTCGTTGCGTCTCCTGTGCCCCGCGTGGTCCCATGTTGCTGTGAGTGCTGGGGATGGGGGGGAGTTTGCAGGTGGGGGTCTTGTTTGGAGGCGTCACCCCGAGAGGAGTGAGCCCAGGAGCTGGCAGCAGAGCTGGGTGGCTCTGGAACGGCTCTGGAATGGCTCCAGCATGGATCTCTGGCACGTGCGGCCGCAGAGGGCTCATTTCTTAGGACTTGGTCTTTTCGGTCAACGTGCACGTAAGGGAGAAAATAACACTCTGCTGAACGTGCACCTGGGTCCTCGCTGATGGGTGGCTGCACGGTTAATTAATGGACGCTAGGAAGAGGGAGATGGCTCTGGGGCACCCCACGGCTGGGTTTTCATTGCTGGGGCTGTACATCAGATCGACTTGTAGCTGCTGAGTTACTTTGCTAGCCACGTTGGCTGCCGACTGTCATTTCTCTAGCCAATTGCTGCGGCACCAGGAGCTCTCTTGTGTGGACACGTCTCCTGTGTGTTAAAAAAAAACCCCAGACGTGTCAAGTGAGGACCCAGGACAAATACTGGCTTTTCCGTGGTTGTGTAATGCAGCCAGCCCGACATGAGTGTAATGACAGTGAGATAACGCTGCTGCCGAGACGGGCTTGCTGTCCGCCCGGCCGCAGCGCCGAGGAGCCTCCATGCAAGCTGTGAATTACAGAGCAGACAGCTCTGCCCGGCCCTGTCTCTATCTTTATTAAATCTCCTCTCTCAGCACGGGCTTGGGAGGGCAGCATCGCTGCCGGGCTTGTCCGAGCTCCTGATCTGCAGACAAAATTCTGGCCGCGCTGGAGTCACCCGGGGGCTTGGGCTCCAAGGCAGACGGCATTTCACCTCCTGCTGCAGGGAGGTCTTGGAGGCTGGTTAAACATTTCCTCCCCTGAGTTAATGCTAGATGTTGGCTGAGGTGCTGCCTGCAGTGGGGGGGTCCAGCCGGGCAGCCCAGCCCTCCCTCCCAGCACAAACTTTGTGCGACCCCACTACAGCCAAAGCAGTCGTGCTGGTTGCAGCGTGGTGGTGACCTTGGCAGTGGCAAAGCCAAGGGCGGGGGACGGGCAGTGCAACCTGCTCCCTGATACCCTGTCACCTCCATGGCACAGGGTGCCTGGAATCACACTCCTGCTAATCTCCACTTGAGCCATTTGTGTGTTTGCAGAGCAGGATGGCTTCTCGCACTCCCCGGCTCACAGAGGGCAGTTAATGATTGCCCAGATGATAGACACTTTTGACTGCTCCCCATGGGACAAAGCAGGAGGTACAAAGGCTTTCTGTTAATCCTAAAGTGGGGGACTCTGTCCCTGACCCAGCTGAGCATGGGGATGGATACTCCATGAGTCAGAGGGCTTTGTTACAGTGCAGGCTCAGACGGGGAGGGTGTATGGCAGCAAATGGGTGGAAAATACCTGATATTTCCCCAAACCTCCTATTTCCATGTGAAAATCACTTCTGTGTGCAGTGCGACTGCATCTTGCTAAGAGCAAGTTGTAATGAAATCTAGCATCGGACAGTAATGCTATGCCCCCCTGCAGGTGGGCAGGACAGATGCACAGGGGGCAGGTGGATGAAGGAGGACCTGCTCCAAACCTCCCTGGTGCTTCCATCAGTGGCAGCAGCAACCTGCCCACAGCAGCCCTGGCTGGGGAATTTTTCCGGCAAGAAAGGGAAGATTCTGGAAATGCTGCTGATGGGAGCAGGTACCACTTACAACCTGCGTGGGATCACCAGCCTGCTTCCACCATGTTGGTGAGGACACCTACCGCTTGAGCTGGAATTAGCCTGGCTATTAAGTGGGGTTAAATGCAACAAAACAACCAAAGTATAAATAGTAAGTATTCTCCTGTTGTGCTTTTACTGTTCTATGTTACTCCCAAACCTCCTGGGTATCTTTATATCCCAGCAGGACTGTTCCTGGCCCTCAACCTGATGCACAGCAAAGAGCTCCTGTAAGCAAATGTCTGGAGGCACTTTTGCAGGTGTAGGCTGCTTTGAACCATCGGCTCTGAGCAGGAATCCTCCTCCACGGCTCCCTGCTCAGGAGTGCAGTGCTCCTACTGCAGCTTAAAGCCAGCCTCCCCCTACAAACCATTAATCAGTGTTACTTGTCCCACATGTGGGTACCCTAATATTTACTTGCAGCAAAATTGATAGCTGGTAATTTTGGACCGTGTTTGTGCTTCGATGAAAGCAGTTAGGGAAATGAGCCGTCAGCATGGTCAGGGTGTGAGCCAAGGAAAGGGCAAGGAGGATGTGTTCAGGCAGGTTCAGATCAATATGGGTACCATTAAGTTGAAGTATCATAGCATCTATAGCACACTACAGCCAAAGCCTGAGTTTATAAATTAGGCAAGAAATTGCTACAATCAGATAAAGGTGATAAAGAGGTATTAAAGTGGGCAAAATGCCACCCAGGCTGAGAATTGATGTGAATCTCCTGTAGACCTGGTTTAGGGAGGGAGGCACCATTAGCAGGATTGGAAGTTGCCCAACCTGTTTGGGAGTAGATGGGCTCAGAGAAAGGTGCTTTGTCCGTAAGTTGCTCTAGCAGCTGCTGACATTGGTCTTCAGTGAATGAGCACAGCCATTGATTAAAATTATCTTATTGCTTAATCCCAGAGGCTTTAAAAGAAATTGTCATGGCCTGGAACAAGGCACTGATGGTTGGCAGATTGAAGCCAGCATTTGTATGTGTGATGAAGCCACAAAACATGTGATTTAGAGGTTAGCCAAATTGGACTCTATCACTGCGTTCAATTAACCCCAAATACCCTGTTGCTGCTCCCGGTGTTCTGTATGAAAATGCTTCTTACATGCTCCTGGATGCTGAGATACCATCTAAGCTGTTATCCAAATCTCCTGTCTTATTACTGAATTCTGGTCTGTCTGTGCTCATTTGCAGCAGCTGGGACTGATCCAGAGACCTCAGTGAAATCATCCACTGGAAGAAACTTTTGAGGATTACTAAGACTTTTTCCCATCTGTGATGTCAACGCACAAAAATCTGTGCAGCTCGATTGTTTTTCTGGAGAGTCTTGCCATGTGAGGTGTTGAGGCTTATGTGATTCAGCAAGCTGGTGCACATGTTTGCTGAGATGACACCATTTTCCTCTTAAGGAGAAACATGGAGAAAATCGCCGGCATGCCCCGGCACCCAGTATCACTGTTGACTCCCCGCTGGCCTCAACGAGAGGAAGTGCTGCAGTTTGGATGAATTTCCAAAATTTTTTTGAGGACTCGGAAAGGCAGTGTAACAACACCCTCCCTCTGGAGCTGGCAGACTGGTCTCTGCCTTGCTGGTGGTCGTCACGACGTAGCTGCTATCGGGGCTGTTGTGAAAAACTGCAGGTTTCTCCCTCTTGCAGGGGCAGAGCGGTGCAGGGTTTGGGAGGGTTACACCCCGGCAGGGAGCTTGACCGTGCACATTTCTCTGCTCCCTGCTCATTATGGGACAGTGTTGTTTTGGCAGGTTTTGTAATGGGGACTGGCAGGCACCCGGGAGTCAAAGTCCGGGCACATCCCGTTGCTCCTGAGGCAGCAGCTATGAAATCTCCTGCCGTGGCACTGCCCTTGTCATGGGAAGGGGTCTCAGCAGGGTCTCTGAACCACCAGGGGACCCAATGCTTGCTCCAGCCCAGCCCCATCGCTTCCATCGCTGCCCATGGCTCTGCCACCCTTCTCCAGCCCTCCATCCACACCTGCCCAAGGGTGAGCAGGTTTTCCAAGCGAAGCTGTGAGCTTGTGTTACCCCTGGTCCCTGGCCACAACCATAGCTGATTTCACTATCATATTGCAAAGGACTCTAAGAAATATCAAGTTATTGGTGTAACGTTTCATCGCTGGTCTTTTGACCTCTACAAGTCTGCAGCACTTCTTGGGCCGCGGTGGAGCTGAGGGCAGATGCTTGGTGGCCACTCTCAGGAGGGCAACCGGCAGCCTCTGGGAAATTTTTTTTGACAACAGCAATTTGTAAATTTGGGCTTGCAGAAGGAGCCTGGGCTCTCGGTCTGGATACGGGGCCAGGCTCACGTTACTGCCGCTCCCGGGGAGCACCAGCCAGGTGGCCACTTTGCTGCCCAGTCGAGTGGAAAATTGCAAATGCTTCAAATAGCGCTTGGTGTTATTTTATTCATAAAGAAAACACAATTTGACACAGGTGAGTGCTGCGCTGACCTCTGCCTGTCTTTGTCACCAATGCCACTCCCTTCCCAAAACCTGCTGGTGGGGGCTGGCCCCAGGAGGGAAGCACTGCCCTCCTGGGGCCATGGAAGCTGGCAAATCGAGTCCAATTTCGCAGACTGTCCAGAAAAAAAGTGCAAAAAAGGCTAAAGCAGGAAAGCAGCAGCATGGGAAGAGGAGCTTGCTGGAGCTGCCAGCCCTGGAGGTGGGGGACACCCCTGCTGAAGCTGAGCAAATGCTGCTCCCGGGGCGCACGGGGCCCCGCAGCTGGGGAGATGGAGTGCAACGCACCAGAGCTCAGCTGAAAATTTCCTGCAGATTAATGAGAGCAATCAGTGACAGGGCTCAGCCCCGCGGCAGCTGGGGCGCAAGGCTCATTTGTCAGCGTTCAAACTGACTGCGAAGCCCGACATCCCGCTGCGAAGGGCATGGGGAGGCTCTCGGCATCTCCCCAGCACAAACCAGAGCAGCCCATCCATCCGTCAGCGTGGTGCCGATGGACCTGCTGTTCTCCTTTGGTCTTAAGGAAATCCTCACCTGCAGTACGGTGCTTTTTAATCTGATCCCTTGCAATGCTCAGGGCACATAACGCTGCTACATGCCAGGACAAAGCCAAATTCTCCCCCTGCTTTCTGTTGGCAATACCTGCATCACCCACCCCAATGTTGTTAGCTGTTGCTATGGATAAACCATTTTGTCCCTGTCTCAGGAGCTTATTTTTTTACAACCAGGCTGGATGGGGCTTTGAACAACCTGCTCTAGTGGGAGGTGTCCCTGCCCATGGTTCTAGTTCTAACCCTGGTGGTTAGAACTAGATGATCTTTAAGGTCCCTTCCAACTCTAACCATTCTATGATTCTATGATTGTTGCCCTCCACTGGAGGTGTGGTACCACGGATCACGTGAAAGACTGCGCCACTATTTCTGGGGATGCTGCTGACTCCATGGGAAGAGCATCAGTCGCTGGCACAATAGGGCTCCAGCAGTTTTGGGGCAAATCGCTGTCATGCTGCAGAGAGACCATTAAGACCAAAAATGAGGAGGTTCGGCTGTTATCTGGGATGAGATGCCAACCCACCACGGGCTGCAAAGGGAGGAGGCAGCAGAGGAAGAGGTGAAGCATCCCTGTTATCGCAGGGTTCATGGGGAGGCAGCAAGCGCTTACTTGAACAAGCCCCCCAGGAGCAGAGTGAAACAGCAAAGCAGCAAAGCCCTTAATTGCTTTAATCCGTTTTTATGTGAGGACCTCTGAGCCATCCCAGACGTGGCAGCTGCTGCATTTCCCATGCAGTGATCTTCCTGGGCTCCCCACAAGTGCATCGTGAACCTTCCTTCAGTCTGAGCTCTCTCCCATGGCTCCCTTGCAGCCAGGGATGCTGCAGGCAGCGTTAGCTGGTGCTGGCCTCTGCCCTTCCTTGGAGGGGCTGGCAGCACGCTCCTCTGTCCTGCCCAGCACCTTCATCTGTGGATCAAACCCCTGTGATACATCACAGCTTCTCGTGCACGGACTGGTGAGAAGTGCCTTACTGAGGCTGCATGTCCTGTGCTCGCGTACGCACGTCCTGTGCTTGCTTACACACCCCTGTGTCACTTCAGGACAAAGTCAGCTGTCTCCAGAGTCGGGATGGGTATCGTGGTGGCTGGTTTTTCACCACGATGAAGGGTGCATCACACCTTTCAGGCTGCTGATCCGGTGCAGCTGCAGAAGCAGCAGGGCAGGTTGGGGAAGACAGAGCCTTAAACTGGGGCAGCTGTGCCTAAATTAGTTCCCTGCCTGCACTGAGCCCCTGAGAGGGCTCACAGAAGCCCAAAATATCAGCCTCTCTGGAGGCAAGGAGTGGGTTACATTAGGCATTGGTTTACCTGTGCTGTCTGGGTACTTGGGATGAAAAGGTAAGAAATAAAGCTGTGATCTCTTTCCAGGAGCTAGAGCAACTCACTGTAATGAGTTTGGCTTCTGAGGGCTAGGATGCTACAGCATTTTATTTTCCTTTCTTTAAAAACTACAAAAGCCTGGAGCAGTGTCTTTTCTTAATCAGATGTCACTACCTGTGAGGCTTTAAAGGGTTCAAGGAGAGGAAGGCAAGAAGAGGCAGGATAAAGTCACCTTAGAGACCTTCTGTGGAGGTTTTCCAAGCAGCCCTGGCCCAGCTGTCCTGCTCTGGGCTGTGCTGTATCAGACAGATGGGGGAATTTACAGGTGGTTGGTGTCTCATGAGCCAGAGCTGTTATTTTCTGGGGGTATGCTATTTTTCCCCAGAAATGGGCTTTACTTCAACGATCTCCCCACTCTCATGAGGCACTTGGGGCTGTTCTGGTAAGCAAAGTCATCAGCTCTCATTCCTGTCCCTCTGAACCAAGGCTGGTTGCAGGCAGCACACGGCAAACCCTTCTCGCCCGAGCAGTCCAGTGCTCCAGGACAGTGAATAGTTGTGATTCCCAGTTGCCATCTGATTTTTGGATGTGCTCCCGGGGCTGGTGCCACCAGACGACCGGTGGCATTCAGTGACTGCCAGTGGGCCTTGTTCTGCCCGTGGGCCTTGGCGCCCGCAGCCCCTCTTGCTGAAAGCGGAGCGGCAGCCCCGGCCGGTGAGGGGGGATGGCTGCTGGTCCAGCAGCAGAGCAGGCAGGGTCCCTCGGAGGGCTCTTGTGATGCCCGGGGACAGGGATGCTTTGAAAGAGCTGGCAGGGACACCCGCTACCGGCTTTCTGAAATAGCCATCAGGGAGAGCCAGGAAAACCCTGCTGTGCCTGCCAGTCTGCCGAGCAGGACGGGGCAGCAGTGTCCTTCCAGCCCACTGCCTTGGAAGGCTGTGTCCCTCTCATGTGAGAGGGGCTGCTGGACCACGGAGCCTCTCCTGAGTGTCACAAGCTGCTGTGTTTCATGCCTCTTCGTCTTTCTGTGGTCAACCTCTTCCATCCCTTCTGGGAGCAATTTAGGCCTTATTCCTCATCTAGTTTTTGAAGCGGTCTCAATTCCAACTGCTGGCCATGCTGGTAGCTGAAGGAAAGATGCTGGTGATGATAGATCCTGGGGCTCCCTCCTTTTGTCTCGTGCGATCCATGTCCCTGTACCAGGACAGCCACCGTGCTGGTCCCTTCGTAGCAGTTTCTTCCCTGTGCTCTGCTGCACTGGCACGAAACAACTCTTTCTTATTACAAAGCTCTCCTCTGCCAGCCACAGACACAGCTCCCCTTGTTCATCTCATTTACTGCTGTGCTTCCCAAAACAAGGGCCCAGGATGTTTGTAGTCGGGATAAGAGTTTCTAAGTTCTTGAATGGCAAAAACCAGCTTTTTTGGTCAATCTGGATCTTTCATTTAATAATATAGACTTTTAAAATTTTCCCTTTAAATGTTGCCTTGGCATTTTGGTGCTCTGCTCCCTGTTGGACCGTGGCTTTTGCAGCCAGTCAAGAAAAGTGACGGCGCTGAGCGCAGTGGATGCTGCTGCAGCTGGAGTTAACCTGCATGTGTGGACCTGGCTCTGGGGTGATGCCGAGCAGGATAGGTGCATGCATGGCTGAACTCTCAGGGTCAGTCCCACGGGAAGGATGTCTGCTTTCGGGTGTTCACCTGTAGGGGGGTGGGTCTGGGAAAGAGAGTCCCTTGCTCAGCATTAAGTGATGCTGGGAAAATATGACTGCTGCTTCCTGCCTCCTTCAGGATGGGTAGAAACATCCTGAAAATCACAATTTTTATTGCTTATTATCTCCCTGCCCTGTGGCAGCAGCAGACAGATGCCTTTTTAAGACTGAGACCATTCTCCTGACAGACAAGCTGACTGACTTCTACACAGATGGTTAGTGGCGACATGACCCTGCTGTTACCTACAGCAGAGCTGCTAGAAGGGCAGTGACACTTATTTACCTGTTTGAGAGCTGCCTCCTGCTAACAAGGGTCAGAGCAAGAGAATGATTTGGCCTCACACCCTTTTGCAGAAGAATTTTTTTAGGACTTGCTTTTTATTCTGGAGCTGAAGTGTTGATTTTTGTAGCCTTCACCTCCCTTATTGTGTGAATAACGTGTGTGTTATGGCGAGGAAGCTTCATGAAGTGCAGTTAAGGGTGTTGGTGGCAGCTTGGCAGAAGCCACAGCTGGTCCGAAATGGGGCTCTGCTCTGGGCCAGGTGTGCTGGTGCAGCTGAGGGACATGGTGCGCGTCCTGGGTCACCTTCTTCGTGCCCTGAAGAGAAGGGTGGATGAAAGACCAGAGAGTGTGTTCTGCATGAGCTGGGATTTCTCTGGCCAGGCTGTGGGGAATCCCTCACCAGTGGGGTGAGTTGCGTTTGTGGGAAAATCCCACCAACAGCTCCCAGAAATGCTGGTCCCTTCCTTCTGCAATGCTCAGATGAAGGAGTTTTAAAGGATGCTCTCAAAGCCCCGGTTTTCAGCGTGGGCAGCCAGGTACCGTGGGTTGTCTGAACAAGCAGAACCTCTCTCCCTGGCGCTGGCGTGCTGCCTCTTGTTGTTCTAAACCAGCGGCAGAGCAAAGCTCCCCGCTCAGCGGCAAGGCTAATCCCGGCTCATCTGACATTACTGTAAACTGACACTCTTGGGAATTTGGGGACAGAAAACTTTCCCTGGGGAAATGGCTGCTATGCACACCCTGCCTCCAGAAACTGGGCAGAAAAGCAGGGGAGAGGGGCAGGTGACTGGAAACAGCCCCCTCCGCTGCCTGGGGGTCCTGGAGCATCTGTCTGGGCTCCCTGGGGAGCTGCTGCTGGGGAGGCAGCATCGTTTGAAGGGGGTTTGCTGTGGTTAGAGGGATATTAGCTGCATTCATGTGCCCACCGGAGCTGGTGCTCCGCAGAGCAGAGGAATCATCAGGGAATTGGCCCCAGCTCTGCAGCATCCCTGAACCAGCGGCCCCTGTCAAGGGTTGCAGTCGAGGGTACCCCGGCAAGGGACTGTGTCCTGCTGGAGCCCTGCTGTTGGCTTGGACCCACGGGACAGTGGTGATACCAGAACAGGTTTTCTGGGAGCAGATGCAGCCTTTGAAAGTAGAAATGTCCTTGGAGCCACGCTGGCAGCTTTTCCGGTCCCTTTTGTTGTGGAGCTGGGGATTGCCTTGCACTCCACAATCCACTACTGTAATCCCCTTGGAGTGCTGCTCTGGTCTAAGCTTAAAAGGGGTGCAGCTGAGACTGCTAATGCAGGCAGTGCTGGCGAGGGGTGCCGAGCCTTCCTCCCGCTCTCTGCTCCGGAGCGGGTCCCCTCTGGGATGTAGCTGCTGGATGGGGTCATGCCTGGCAGAGCCCCTGGTTCTACAAGGGCTGGGGGAAGGAGAGCTTTCCTGCCCGTCACCTGGACCCAACCTGGTCTGGGAGCACTGGAGCCTGCTCTTCATGCCCACCCTGGAAATGTAGCAGAAGGAGCTGTCTTTTTGCCATCCCCCACCGGCTTCAGCTTAAGGGTAAAGCATTGACCCAGGAGATGCCAGTCAGATGTCCCCGCTGGGTGCCAGCTGGGCAGTGGCACAGGCTTTCGTTAACCCGGGCAACGTTTGGGAGACTGAAATGGGAGTGAAATCACTGACCTTTCGGTGCCCATGAAAGTAAAACTGTCTTGGATCTTTTTGGGGCTGCCAGCAAGCTGAGGGCGAGCTGGCGTGACAGGAGAGCCCGAGCTCCAGGGAGCATTTCAAAGCCAGGGCATTCAGTGCCCGGCTGTGGTGGGATCCTGGTGTTTCGGAAAGAGGGGGGCGATGGGGAAAGCCATCCCAAAAGCTGTCCGGTGTGGGGGTCGGGAGGCTGGCACAGATCACTTTGAATGCAGCAGGGCTGAACTGGGTGGCGCTGGGCCAAGCCTGACCTAACCAGCTTATTTCTCTGCTTTTGGTAATGCCCATACAAATGCGTTGAGGCCCGAAGGTCACGGCCACGTGATCAAAGGTCTGGGGATTAGCTGTGGGCAGAGCGTGGCTCCTCCCGGCTCTGCTGTCGTAGCCCTGAGCCTCGGGAACCACCGTGGCTCCCCTACGTGCTGGACCCAGCGTGGCATCGCCACCTCGGACGGGTGCTGGAAAACCAGGGGGCTGGCTGGGAGCAGCACCTCCCGTACCTGCTGCTTCTCTGCAATCCAGGGAAAAAAGATAAATGCTTCTTGTCCCACATCAGCACTGATTTTCCTCCTGGGTGCTGGTAACACTGGCCAGTTGCTTGTTTCCCCTGCAACTCTGCCCAGCTCAGGTTTTGCAAGAAAGCTCAGCGGGTTTGCGAACTTCTGCAAGGCACCTGCTCTGAATGTGCCCACACCTCTGAAGGCCACAGGCTGTGCCCAGCTGGAAACTCAGGGTCCCACCTGGGGCAAAGGATCACTGCTGTCCCCGTTGCAATAGAAGTCACTGACCTGGTGTGGTGCAGGAGTGCATTTCCCTTAGCGCTGGGAGACAAGCTGCGTAAGTCTAATACCGGATCAGGGCATCCCAGCTGGATAGTGATGATGTGTGTCTAGGCACTGATGTCATCAGACATCAGAGCAAAATGACATCTAACAGCATCCTCAGCACAACCACCTCTAGCCGCCTCCACATGGCTATGGCTCCGTAAAGCCCCATTTCCTTTTGGAGCTGTTTGACTGCTGTCCCTGGGGAATCTGGAGGAGATGGAGGGGCACGTGGGTGCCGTGGGACTTGGCCTGGATCCTCCCCATCCTGGGAGGGACCTGGCAGCAATTCACAGGCCAAGAAACACTTAGGGCTCGCTCTGCACCACATCTGTGGGACGCAGCCTGCAGGCTGCCAGACATGCTTGGAGCAAGCCTGATGATTGTCCCCAGAAAACCAAACTTTGCCTGTCCCGACGTAATGCTCTGATCCCCTTCTTGCTGTCCTGAAAGCCCCGGCAGGCCTCAATGCTGAGCCCATCAGGTGAAATTACTTAATCCAGCCCTGACGAGTGACACCCGCACCCAGGAGCAGGTCCCTTCCCTCTAATCCCTCGCTGCCATCAGCCGCCTTAGCGCGCGTGGGGCAAAACAAGCAACACGTGAGCAGATGGTGCCTTCTCCATCATCCCGCCACCGCTTCCGCAGCCCCGAAGGAAACTACCCCCTTACCTTTTTCCCGTGAGCCGCCCCCATGGTCCGATGTGTTGGCTGTGTCCTGCTCACCCAGGGTGCAGAAGCAGACGGTTCCCCGTGGCCACCAGCCCCGTTACTCCTGGGGGGATGCGCGGCCGTGCAGCTCCCAGCCCCTCGGCGGCCGCTGAGGGGAGAGGTGGGTGAAATCCAGCCTGTCTGCAGCGGGGTCGGGCGGGAAAGCTTGCTTTTCCTCCCTTCTCCTAGCACGTGGAGAACTCATTTTCTTCGTGCACCTAACGGCTGGCTCGCGCCCAGGCTCTGCCCGGGCACAAAGGCAGCTTTCATGCTGCGGATGCCCGGTTTCTAAGCCAGGATCCGTATTTTGAGAGGCTGTGGAAGATTACAGTAATTGCACTTGACAGGGCAAGATGTCACAGGACACGGATTCGCCCGGCTGCAGGGCCCCGGCACCCATCGGTCTTCGCCTGTGGCATCCTTCCTTGCTACTGTTTTGCCAAAATAAACCCCTACCCCCCAAATAAATCAGGATTATCCCTCTGCTACCCGCCTGCATCCTGGCTCTTGGCTCCTGTTACAGTACTGGATTTTGCAAACTTTGCTCCTGCGAATGCCCTGGGCTGCCTGTTTGCTGCCGGAGCCCACCCTGGCCCCTGGTGAGCCCAGGCTACCTGGAGCTGTGTCCTGGGAGGCCGGGCAGGTCAGGGCTTGTGTTTGCTGGAGTCTCTGGTGGATGCGGCACCGTGAAAACCAGCCAGGTAGGTGCCTGTCTCTGCAGTAATACAGCTTCTGAAAAGCCAAGGCACTAAAAAAACCTCCTTTGGGGATTGCTGGCCCTGCACCCACCACTGTTTTCAGACTTTTTTAAAGTTTTTAAAGTTAAATTTGGGTCCTGAAGCCATATTTATACCCCTGCTTCCCAGATTCTGGACTTTTGAAAAGCTTTGACTTATTTATTGGGACACAGTGACTTTGTCAGGAATGACTCTTCAAAACGCTGGCTGCTGATTAAGGTTCCTGCGCAGGAGTTGCATTTTGAGCTCTACTTATTTATTGAAAATAGTGATGTACCTTAGGAACTGCTCCATGATGGATTCAGAGCTAGTTTTAACTGTCTGTAGCATGCTGAAACATAAATTTCCTTTGTTTTGGCTTTAAACCAGCTTTCTAATGTGCATTGCAAAGGGCTAGGAAGAGTTTCCTGCAGCTGAAAGGGGCCGGTTGTTTTCTGGGCTGTAGCTGATGCTGTGTGCTGGTGTACCCCATGCAGCCGCCTTCACAGCTCCTAGGCTGTTTTCAGTTTGGCTTACGAGCCAATCTAGATCCTTTGAGGGGGCTTAAAATACTTGGCATATTTATGCTGGCAGCGCGGCGGGGCTGTGTGGTGTGAGGGCTGTTGTGTCTGTTGCGTTGTGTTATTTCTCGCTGCTGCCAGGGGTAGGGATGATTCAGCGCCCGGGATGAACCGCTGCTGTTGCAGCAGATTTAGGGATCGATTTATGGCAGAGGCTTCCCTCGGCACCATCAGGTGCACGTTAAGAGAGCAGGAGGATAAGCTGGGATAAAATACTACAGCTATTGAGGAATTCCTCTGTCATGGCTCTTTTGGAGTTTTGCTTCGGTTTTGCCTTTGGGGGTTCTTATAGGTGTTACACAATTTATTTTTTGGATTTTTCCTTGGTTAGGGAAAACCGGTTGCCTCACTGGTTTTGGATGGTGGTGCTGGGTTTTGGATCCTTAGGGTTTCATCCCGAAGGTGGCTGGCGCAGGACAGGCTGTGTCTTTTCCTGGCCTTATCCTGCCAATGCTCCTTCCTTCTTCTGCTCCCCTGGGGTGACCCGGGGGCTCAGGTAACTGATGTGAACTGCCTGTTAGAAGCTGTGCTGGGGCAAACCCTGCTGTTAGAGGCAGAAAAGGCTGGGCAGGATTGCCTTGTGTTACCCTGCATGGCTCCAAGTGCTCCAGCAGAAATGCTCCACCCTCACGTTCTGCAAAACTGCTGGTCTGCTTTAAAGAATGGGGAAAACCCAGATACAATCGATCATAGGAAATCAAAGCCTGCGTATGATGCAAATTTATTCGTGACTATGGTGACAGATAAGCCCAGGCCATTGCAGCTTACCAGATCTCAGCAGTGCTGGTACTCGGGGAGGTTTTGGGCACAGAGGATGCTTGGGTGAACGCACCTGGACATTGGTAGGGGGGCAGATGCTCCCCCAGGACTTCCTCGGCGCTGGGCAGCAGCACGGGAACTACTCTGGAAGGAGGGCTGTGGGGCTTTGCCGGCCTGCTTTTGGGCAGGGATCTCCTCTCCCAGTGAAATTGGCCGGCCCCGGGTCGGGGTGCAGCTCCCGGAGCAAAGCGGGTGGGTGGGTGCCCCCAGGGGGGTGCCAGCCCTGGCGTGTCCTATCGCTCCAGAGTGATGCTGGCTCTGGCTCTCCCGGTAAAAGGCTCCCACCTATTGGTTATGCTGCATAACTTCAGCTGCCTGAGAAACTTGCACATCCATCCCTCCCTCTTCCAGGGCAAAGTCAGGTTGGCACATCCCTGGCATTACCCTGACATTCGATGGGGATGTGCCATGTAGGATTTATGCTTGAAAATGGAAATGAGAAGGCAGTGTTTTATAATTAGATATCTTATTTAAGAAATCTGAAAAAGCTTCTTACAAAGTTTTTTTTGTTTAAAGACAGAAAAATTGAATGCTCCAAATTCACCCATAGATGAGGACATCTTGTCTGAAATCTGGCTGGGCATTCGCTCAGGCTCTGCAGGCACTTGTACAGCTCTTCTCCAAGTCCTGCTCAGCCCCTGCTCTGAAATGGCCAGTCCCTGGGAGCAGGCAGATGCTGTTGGGCTGTGTGCCCATGTGGTGGTGGGGCCTGGGGTCGGTGTGATGGGGCTGGTGTCTCTACGAGACTGGTGGCAGCTGCCCTTCATGGCAGGCTGGGGCTTGATTCTAGTCCATCTTCCTGGGGGTACAGCCCTCCATCTCCAGCATCTCAGGCCAGCCATCATATTTATTTGTTTTCCTGTCATTTTTGATGTACTGCAGGAAAAAAAAGAGAGAGAAAAAATGAACGAGGAGGTTGGTGGCACAGCACAAGTTTGTACCGTGACAAAACTTGCAGCTTGAATTGATGTGGGGGATAACGCTATTGGCCCACGTCTTCTGCAGAGAAGTAGGTGAGACGTGGCTCAGGAGGTGCTATGAAGAGGATGGGAACCTCTAGAGCTGGTGGCAGGGAAGGGCCATGTACCTCTTCAAAGGGGCTCTTGTTCTTCATCCCCTTGGCTCCCAAGAAGACCCAGTTGTCCCGGAAGCCCAGCTTCCTCACGTGGCTGCTGCCCAGCTCCTCAAAATGTTCCTGTACTTTGGCATTCATCCTGAAAGCGGGTAAGAAGGTGTTGGTGCGGTGCCAGGTGGGTGTCCTCTCCTGTCCCCTCTCTGCTGCTGGCAGCAGCACCTGCAGCTCCCCCCAGCTGTGGGTTTTTGGGGAGCCAGGTGTTGCTTCCAGGGTCAAACTCACTTTGTGGCAGGGTCATCATAGCTGGCTGTCAGGATGATGGTGCCAACTTTGATCTTTTGGAGGAAGGCATCCAGTTTGTTAATGTCTGGGAGAGAAGAGCATTAGGAAAAGAAAAAATGATTTAGCAGGGGCTGCTGTATGGCAGCTGGGGGAACCTCCTCTGGGATGGTGGGAAGTGTCCTGGCTGTGCTGGTGCTAGCCAGGACTTGGGGTTGTGGGCCTGGGGAAGAAGAGGCTCCCAGATGTGGCATTCCCCATCTTGTGTTCCCACCTGGGCTGTCCCACAGCTCCTGGGGCTGGCGCTTTCCTCCTGCCAGTACAGCTGCAGGGGGAATTGGAGTCTGAAGTTTTCTCACTAACTGTGAAATCTAGTTACCTGAGTTTACTTCCCAAGAAATGAACCCGCTCAGCCGCAGAGCTGCCTGCCCTGCGATCGTGCCTTGGGCTGTGCTGTGGGAATTATTCCTCATCCCGCATCCATGGGATGCTCGAGTCCAACACCCCATCTAGTGGCACAGGAGCCGACTGCTCTCTCCTTCCCGGTGCCTCTCCCACCGCACACCTCGCTCACAAACTCAGCCTGAAATCTCACTATATTGGTGTTTTTCCTTAAAACTCTGGAGTTACTAAGAATAGGTTGCAAACCCCAAAAGCAGAAAGGGTGACGGATCCCCGGGGAAGGCTCAAATCATTAAAAGCAAAGCATAAATCAAAAGCACCATAGGGGTGTCTGTAGCGTGTGATTTTGAGGAGTCCTGCCATAACTCTAGAGAGTTTGGTAACAGCTTTGCAACCACGATGGGATTTACAGCATCCTGAAGGTCAGTGTCAGCTGGGCTGTGAGTGGGAGCTGGCCCAGTTCAGGGCATCTTAGAATCATAGAATCATAGAATTGTCTAGGTTGGAAGGGACCTTAAAGATCATCTAGTCCAACCATCAACCTAACTCTGACAAAAAAAAAAAAAAAAAAGGCAATAAAAACCACTAAACCATATTCCTAAGAACCGTGTCAACCCATCTTTTGAACACCTCCAGGGATGGTGCCTCAACCACTTCCCTGGGCAGCCTATTCCAATGCCTGATAACCCTTTCCGTAAAGAAATGTTTCCTAATATCCGATCTAAACCTCCCCTGGTGCAACTTGAGGCCATTTTCCCTTGTCCTGTCTCCTGTGACTTGGGAGATGAGACCAACCCCCACCTCTCTATACCCCCTCTTCAGGTAGTTATAGAGCGCGGTAAGGTCTCCCCTCAACCTCCTCTTCTTCAGACTGAATAACCCCAGCTCCCTCAGCCTCTCCTCATAAGACTTAGTCTCCATACCCCTCACCAGCTTCTTCTTGCTCTTAGGAAGATTGTTTGAAGCTGGCAGGCACAGGGATGTGGTCTTTGCTGCCACCAGACTCTGCTCCCTGTGCCTAGCCCCACTGGGGCTGGGGGCCACATCTCACCTCCCATGCCCTGAGCTCCTCATTTATCCTCCTGCGAAAGGCAGGGAAACAAGCTGCTGCTCAGACACTACTAACGTTGAAAAACTGTGTTGAAAGTTGCAAAATCTCAGGATTAGTGTAACCACCTCATCCCGGAAAGTAACCTCTCTCAGGTCTCAAGTGCCCTGGTTTATTCAGGTTAGTGGAATTATGTTTTTCAGGCTGTTACTTGCATGTAAAAGGAGCGAGAAGCCAAGCTCGGATGCGGATACATTAGGAGGACTCCGGGTTCAATGCTGTCAGGGGAAGCCGAGCTTTAACCACCTGAGTTATCAATCCTGGTCAAAGTCCACTAGACTTTATCTTAAATACACAACAGAGGAATAGCCTAAGAAGCTGGCAGCCAGCAGTGCCGCTGTGAGCCCTGGCTGGGAGCAAAGCGACCACACTTACCTCCGGAGTACATGTCGAATATGGCCGTTTCCAGGACCTTCCCGTTTGTTCCTGAAAGGTTAAAATTCAAAACAGAGCACAGTGAGTTTGCGCCGGGGGAGCTCTAGGCTTTGCCTGGCCACCAGCTTGGGGTTCCTGCTGCAAAACGTTTCGCTGGGTCATATTTGCTGCTTGTCCTATTTGCTGCGACGGCGAAGGCGCTGCTCCGTGGAGTTCATGGAGCCACGGCGCACGACCCAGGGGGGGTTTGTTCCCATCTCCCCAGCAGTGTTTGTAGCCAGAGCTGTGGCTGTGCACCCCATGCAACATTGGACTGATGTGCTTCTGGCTCAGCCACGGTGCCTGGGACAGGGTCCCCGGTGGCCTGTTCCCTCCCTGGGGAGAAAGGGACCCCGGGTGTGGGGAGAAGGGGGTTTGTGCCCACCCGACTCACCATTCACCAGCACGACGTTCAGGCCTCTGCCAATGTTGTTTTTCACACTGCTCATGATGCTGGAAAGGAAATCAGAGAGCACCAGTAAGTGCAGGGATGCCCTGGAGATGCTGGTGCCAGTGAAGCTGTGACAGAGCAAACTGGCTGCAGACAGTAAAATATCCCCAGAAGCGGTAACAAAGAAAGTTTTTTTAACCACGAATGCACTGTGATGGCTGTTGATGTGGTTGGCAGAGGCCAAACTTGCCCTGTACAAGCCCCGGCTGTCCCTGCCATGTGCTGCTTACATCACATCGTCGAAGCAGATGGAGGGTCCCACCACGTTTGCGGCGCCGCTGGTGATCTTGAAGGCAAAGTAGTTCTGGGGGCAGCTCTTCTGGATCCCGCACTTGTGCCGGGGTGGGTGCTTGGCTGCAAGGAAAGAAGTGGAGTTGGAAGCCATGGCATTGGCCCCACAGGGGGACACTAGCTGTGTCCCCAAAGGGTTGAGCAGGGAACACTGGGCCATTAAGGGGGAAACACCTGGACCAGCTTCTTGCATGAAGGAGGCTTATCCTGGGGCTGGGATAACTTCTTGTTTGAGGTTTATGGTGCCAAGGCTTAGGGTGGGGTGGGACGGGCTGGCTGGGGTGCTGGGTGCTGCTCCCAGTGCGAGCAGCGGGATGGCATGGCTGATGCTATGGGGACCGCAGAGGACTGTGTGCAAGGGATCATGTGGAGCTTGTTCAAGGCCAGCCTCTTGTGGCTTGTCTGCCTGGAGCTTCCCTGTTCTTGGCCAGGGTAGGAACCTGTGCCACGCTGCCCAGACCAGGGCCCCTGAGTTGTGCCCTTCTGTAACCTGTGGCCCAGGGGTGTTTCTGCTGGGGCAGGGGGATTGTGTGAAGGTTCATGTTCTTGCAGAGCCCACCAAAGACACTGCTGTTGTGTGCAATAAGGGAATTCCCCTGAGCTTGGGAGGGTGGGATTTAGCCTTGGGAAAGGGGCTCTCAAGGGCAGCTATTGCACTTCCACCATTGCCCTCAGCCCTGGAGCAGCGTCGCATGATGGAGATGAAGTCGAGAGCAGTACTCACTTCTGGGCTTGTTGACACCTGTGGGTACCAAGCGGGAGGGTTAGACACCCCAGAGAGCTGCTGGCTCTTCCCCAAGCCATCCATCCAGAACCGTTCCCCATGGCTGCGAGCACCTCTGGAGCCCATGCCCTGGTGCAGCTTCCCACTGTGCTGTTCCCTCCCTGCCCTGATGGTCAGAGCTGGTGGCTACAGCCTTGGCCAGTACAAATGTTCATGGCAACTCTGTGCAGCTCTTGGGTCTGGCTTGCAATGGAGCCACCCACACCCTCCCTCTGGTCCCATCCGGAGCCCCACCGTCGCCTCACCGAGCCAACTCCGCAGGCTGATGACTTTCCACTTGTGATCAAAATATGTCTGCATGATGAACCATGTGCCCAGCAGCATGATGAGCAGTATCACTAACCGGATCACACCTGTGAGGGGTGGGAGAGGAGCCAGGTGAGAGCAGCAGCAGTGTGGGTCAGGGGCTGGGCCATCCCTCTGGCTTCTTGAGAACTTGGTCAGTGTGTCCCCAGGTACCCAGGCACAGGGTGAAAGCCAGCGCTTGTGTGGCATGCTAACACTCCTTCCTTCTTCCTCTGAAAGAACTCTGATCTCTTAATTAGTATCTCTGGGGTGTATGGAGATGTTCAGATAAGCATTGCCCTTCTACTGGGAAGCACTATTCCTATTTCTCTCTGCATTAAAGTAAATCTGCTAATTAGTTACAAAGCTATGTAAGTCCAAATATTTCTTATGTTCCCAGCTCTGGGAAGGCTGCTATCCCCCAATTAGTCACTAGCTACAGCTGAGCAGCTGCTAATACAAATGTGATTGGCATTTGGCTTTAAAGCAGCGCTCATCAGAGCAAAACGTTCCAGTCCTGCATGGAAAGAGAGTAGAAAAATATACTTCTATTGCAGCTGAATGGCTCTTATGGAACCAGGAACGTCTCAATAGCCATCTCTTCCCAGCCACAGAAGGTTTCACTGGGAAAAATACAACAGGCTGAAATCTACACAAATCTTTTTAAAACCTGATGTTTATACAAAGGCCCTTTCCCATGGCCCTGGCAGGGGAAGGCCAGGGTAGCTGGGCTTGGAAGCAGTCCTGTAACTGAGAGAGAGGCAGAAAGAACTAGAGAAAAATGGACAGAGCAAAATAAATCTGTCTCCTTTCTTACCTGTCACTCGCATGGTGGGGAGGGGGGAGAGAGCACAACCGAGTGGGTGGCCAACAGTCACGAATCACCCTGAGGACAAAGAAGGAAATACCATACCTGTAACCCTCCCAAGCCAGTCAGATATTGGATGAAACAATAATTGCTATTTTTAGGCATGTTTGCAATAACTAAGAGTCACAAAAGATGTACAAAGTCCTATCAGGCACATGTCCTTCATCCCACCCTGATGTTGAAGTCCTGGTTCCCGTACAGTGGATCAGGCTGCTCTGACTTTTAAGCCTCTAAACTCTTCACTGTGACTGTCACTGCCCTGCACATTCCTGTTTCATGCCCTTTTCTCAGTAACGGATCACACTTTTCTATTGTGATGATTTCAAGGAACACATTTTCAATCACGGCTTCGCTGCATTTTATTCTGATTTCCTTCTGGGATTATGCAAAACAGGTTTCAAATATTAGGAGCTAAAAAATGCCATCTGAGGACAAGCTGTGATGTGGCCCAGCCCAGTCAGAGGAATCTGCGAGAACAAGCTTGTCCTCCTTAAAACCAGAAAGGGAAAGGAAGAAGGGCAGCACTGCTGAGCTGGGCAGAGCAGTGCCAGGTTTGGGGACACCTGACTGAAAACCAGAAATGTTTCTGCTTGTCCAAATCCTGCAGTATCTTCACCCACATGAATGGGGAATGGTGGTAATTTAGAGTGTAAACTATGGGCTGGAGCACCTCTCCTGTGAAGACAGGCTGAGAGAGTTGAGGCTGTTCAGTCTGGAGAAGAGAAGGCTCCAGGGAGACCTTACAGCCCCCCCAATAAAGGGGTTCTACAGGAAAGATGGGGAGGGATGCTTTATCGGGGAGTGTAGGGATAGACTGAGCAGTAATGGTTTTGAACTGGAAGAGGGTAGATTTAGATTACATATCAGGAAGAAATTCTTTTCTGTGAGGGTGGTGAGACACTGGAACAGGTTGCCCAGAGAAGCTGTGGATGCCCCATCCCTGGAGGTGTTCAAGACCAGTCTGGACGGAGCTTTGGGCAACCTGGTCTGGTGGGAGGTGTCCCTGCCCATGGCAGGGGGGTCGGAACTAGACGATCTTTAAGGTGCCTTCCAACCTGAGCCATTCTATGATTCCACAATGATTTCCTACCAGAGCAAGTGTCTCTGTCCCCCTCCCTCCCTCCCACTGCCAGCCCCAATGGATGGGCACCTTCCACTCTGCGAACTGGGCTTCTGGGGTCCCCCTCCTACCTTTAAAATTTGGGGATGCAGCCTGGTAAATGTCCGTCCTGGAAACCAGCCTGGAGTCCTAAGGCAAATTGTGATCTGTGAGACCTGTGCTCGGAGTTAAAGAGCCTCATGTTATCTAAAACAGCCCTTTAATGAGGCTTGGCATAGAAAAGGTGTAAAAAAGCTATGTTAAGAGTTGCTTTTCCTGTTTGAAGGGTAAATAAGGAGCAAAGGGTTATAGCAGGGCTGGGCTGAAAGCTAATTTCAGGCAGCTGCGTCATGAGGAAGAAAACTTCTTCCTGCCCAGCCCTGCTCCAAGTCCCCTCCCAGTGCTTGAATTCAGGGAAAGTACCCACAGGCATGTGGTTTACCATGGCCACGGTGCAGTGTCCTCCCTCGGGCACATGGGTGGGATGCATCCAGCATCTCCCTTGGGTGCCACAGTGGGATACACCCCTTTTGCTTTCCCTGCACCCTGGGGTAAGTTGGAGCATCACCATATGGGGCTTGTAGGCAGCCTTAAAACCAAGGAGGAAACCAATCAGCAGTGCAGGAGGAAAGCTGCTGCTTTCTGGTGGAAAGGCTGTCCAAAGCTGGGGGCCAGTGTTGCTCCCCGTGAGGCCCCCCCACTGCAGCCAGGGCTCCAGCAGGAGCTAGTGGCTTCCCATGGGAGTGTGACCTCATGGCTTAATCTGCATTTTAAAGGAAGCCTTGGAAGGTGTTTGTGTACCCTCCTGTATAACGGCAGTTTGTTTTTGATAGCGTACCAGCTCAGCACACTGCGCTTCCAAGCGACACCTCACTTCTCCTCTCTGCAGCTATTCCTCCCAGGGGTGAGTGGCCCTGAGCAGGAATCTGCCTCTGCAGGAGGTGGCACAGGGGTCCACAGCCCCCACAGCGCTTCCCTGTGCCACCGTGTCCTGGCCCATCCCAGCCCCCCAGCATGGTATCCCTGAAATGGGTTTTAACCTTGTGTCAGAGCTGACACCAACAAGCCCATTTCACTGAGCCAGTGGAAGAGTCAGAGACCTGAAAATGGGCGGTTTAAAGGTTTTAGAGCACAGATGCTGCCCACGGCAGGATCTGGCGGGACAGCACCGGGCTCTTGCCTTTTGCTCCTTCCAGCACGAGGTTTTGCTTTTTAAATGCAGAGGTTCTCTCCCACACCTGGCTCCCCAGCCCTGTGCCTGATCTGCTGGTGGGTGTGATGGGAACAGAAGAGCAGTCCTTAAAATCCCCTTTGGCATATCGCAAAGTCTTGGAAACTGGTATTGGTTTGCCTTTGGACCTTGTCAAGTTCCCTTTCAAATCCTGTGAGCAGAGCCTGGAGTTGGTGAGGATTCGGACCTGGGCCGTGATTTGGACACTGAGTGGAGCAAAACTCCCCTGGGTTTGCAAAACTGTCCCTGTCGCTGCAGGGGACACTGGCCTCACCGGGGCCCATTGCACAGTGCTCTCCTTCACCAAATTTATCTTTTTTCTATGCATGTATTGATTTCATTGCAGAGGAAGAGAAATGGAAAAATAAAATGATGAACTTTCCTGCTTTAGGGAAGTAATTTAATTATTGGGCTATTTATCTTCACCTTAATCCCAGGTAAAATTTATTGGGAAAAATCCCTGGGTGGTGAAATTCCTGGAACCTGATTGTGTTACAAGCGGGTAGCCCTGTCCTGGGATTTCTATGATATTCTCTTTTAATTGTTCGGATTGCTTTTGTCCCTTCTTTCTTTTTCTCTCTCTCTCTTTTTTTTTTCCCCCCAAGACCGTGCCAGAAAAAAAGACTGGCGTCTGCCAGAGAGCGACTTGCAGGAGAGGAAGAAAGGAAGGAACTGTGGTGGATGATAAAGAGAGTTATTTGTCTAATAAACCTGAAATTTATTTGCTTAAAAACCATTCCAGGAAGAAAATGGTTCTCGGACAAACATTGCTAAAGAGCTCTGTGGCATATTGAGGCAGAGGCTCCACCCTCAGCCCGCTCAGGACTGAGGTGCCGCTTGTCAGCGCCGAGTTATTGCTGCCAAGAAGAAACCCAGGCAGATCACTACCCTCGCAGGGAGGGTTTCTAGAACGTGGTGGGTGAATGTTCCTGTTCCCTCCCAGCACCGGAGGAAAACTTCACTTCTTTTCCCCAGGAACTTCTGACATTGTTGGTTCAGGGTTTTTTTTTGTTATTTCCCCCCCCGCCCTGCTTTCGAGCCCCACACATCCCTCTCTCTCCCAGCAGGTCCCTGACCACAAATGAGCCCTCGTTTTGGTGCAGGGTTGGGATGCGGCTCCAAAGAGGGCGGCTGCCAGATGTCACCCGTGCCCACACCCAGTGAGTCACTGCTCCAAAAATCAGGGTTTTTCTGTGAAACTGAACAGGGGGGTGCGGAAAAGGGGCTGGTGCGGGATGGGCTCACATTTACTGTGTGTCCAGGACAGGTCCCACCACAAGAAAATGGAGGATGCTACGATGCAATTTTTAGTCTCAAAAGGTGACAATCCGATTGAGCTTTCCTGAGTTACTCAGCCAGAGAGCACTGTTTGCCGGAGGGCTTATAAATTCCTCCGCTCATAAAAAAGCTTGGCCAGCTGCTGCACCCACCAAATGGCCGCAGAGGGTGAAGATGCCCCTGGCACAAGTCAGTCATTCAGGGTGAGGCCTGATCCTGAAACACAAACCAAACAGGATGCGTGGGGTGGTGGGCAGAGATGTGGGGCTGGGGCCAGCTGCGGTGGCAGGACCGCAGCCAAGATGGGACGTGACACCTGGAAGTGCCGCCGGGAAAGCCGGGCCGTGGGGCTGGTACAAAGGGCACGGGGTGGTTTTGGTGCCTGCTACAGGTTCATCCCTGCCCATCCTGCACTCGGCTGCCAGAGGAGCGTCACCCATCCGTGGCTGCCACCAGTTTGGTCTCTTGTTCTTTTATTTGTCGTTGGCAGCCACTTGTCCAGTTCTCTGTCACTGAGCCCAAAAGCTAAATCATTATCCACTCGCCTCTCCGGTGGGGTTACCCCGAGCAGTGAATCAAGACCTGTGGCAGCGGTGAGATGGAGGTGAGTGATGGCATCCCCTCTGTCGTGGGAATGGTGGCCAGCAGCTCAGTGGCCATCCCCGTGCCGTGGATTGCACGTTGTACCAAAGCGGTCCGTGCCAAAAACCCCAGGGCAAAAGGAGGGACACACGTGCTGGTGCTTGGGGGTGGCAGCAAGCTGGCTGCTGGGAAGAGGATGAAAGCCCAGGGTTAAGTGTGGGCTCTGCAGGAGTCCTTCCACAGGGCAGCCACAGCAGAGGACTCTGGTTTTTAGTGACTGCACATATAGGAGGGCCTGAAATGCATTTTTGGCAGCTAGAAAAGCCCTAGGTGCCAGCACCCCGAGGGCTCCCGGTTGGCAACTGGGAGTCGTGGCTGTGCGCTGGAGCACTGCGGAGTGAACACCCTGCTAATTCATCCAAAGCCCTGCTAGATAAAGAGGTTTGACCTGGACCACACATCACGCAGCTGATTCTACCACACATCCCGTAGTGGGTGGAAACACGGATTTAACCCTTGCTGTTAATACAGGTAACTCATTAATTCTGTCTATGAAACCGGCACAGCTGCACTCCGCGGGAAGGCTGCCAGCGCATGGGGTCTCCCCTTCACCTCCATGCTAGAGAAGGAGGAACAACTCTTTCCTGTGTAACCCTCTAACCCACCAGCAAATGGAAAGAAAAGCGCTGCAGAAGGGAATTATTTCTCTCATGCTCTAGAAACCCCATTTCCGCGAGGCAGTGGGGATGGGACAAGCCTACCTACCGCTCAGTGTCCCGGGGGTGCTGTCGCTCTCGGCAGGCTGCGTGGGTGCCGGGGCATCCCAGGGAGCTGGGGCACCATGTGCTCTGCAGCGTGGCGGTGTGACTGCCCGGCCCGGCACGGCCCTCCGTGACTCACGGCGCCTCCCCGAGACTTATCTCACTGCCTGGCACAGGGCTGGGCACCCCGGCGTGCCGCCCCACGGGCACGGTGACCGGCAGCGGTTGGGAGCAGCTGTCCTAGGGGAGGGGAAAAAAAAAAAAAAAAAAAAAGAAGTCATCGCTGTGGGTGTGAGCTCATGCGTTTCCTTTGGAGGCTTTCCTCGCTTTGGCACTTGCTTTTTTGCTGTATCAGAAGAGGAAAACCTCTCCCAGGGTGGTCACCAGCCCGACCCTCTGCTCTCACACAAAGCCAGCACCTTGAGCAGTGTGGGTGGCAGAGGGTGCTGTGACAGGAGCGGTCGGGCACGAAGGCAGGACTGGTGTCCCTGGCATGGGGTAAATGCAGAATAACCCCATCCGTTGGGTTTTCCCTCTGGCTGTGCCGTACCCGTGCCGGCTGGCCCCGTGCGCCGCTTCGCTGCCTCTCCTTGGCAGGAGGCTGGAGGTTCCCTTTTCAAATAAGCATTTATTTATCCAGCAACAGTCCTGAACTCCAGAGGAGTCCTGAATTAACTGTACATATAGATGTAGGCCTTTTTCTTTTTAATCACTTATTGTTATTATTATGTTTCTGAAGGAAGAAATCACTCCTTGGAGACTCCAGCTCCGCAGTCAGTGCTAGAGGTTCTATACATTTTCCAAAGCTGAACCTCATTTACCTGGCAGCCGAGAACAAAAGCGTTCCCATTCCTTTTTCCTTTTTCTTTTCTGTTCCCATCGCTTAGACGAACCAAACGGCTTTTCTTTGAGATTTTACAGCAATTTTCAGCCAAGAGCCAGCAGAGGAGACTCGGGGCCGGCAGTGGGAGGGCTGCCTTTGGGACCGCAGCTTGCAGAGGGCCAAAGCAGAGCCCCCCGTGGGACCCACACTGCTCAGCAGTAATTAGTTTAATACCCGAGGGTGCCCTCTGCAGAAAACTGTGCACTGAGCTTTTCTTTGCCTGCCCCCTCCCCAGTGCTGGGCAAGGGGTGCAGGATGCGGCCGGAGTGCTGGGAAATCACAGCCTCCCCACCGAAACCTTCCAGCCGGGGAGCAGGAAAGCAAACACAGGCCTGGGCTTTGCACTGGGGTAATTATTGCCCTCGGAAGGAAATTTTAGCTGTGGTGAGACTCCAGGCTTAAACAGCGCAGTCTAAATCAGAAACCTCCTCCCTCTCTGGGGAAATATCCTTCCTATTAGTTTGTTTAGCTGCCGGCAGTAGCTGGCTCGGCTCAGTAACGAAGCGTCCCAAGCCGCAGCCCCAGTCTCTGCTCTGTCCCCCCGCTCCCAGCCCCACAGGAGCCAGCCCACGGCAAGGGGCTTCCAGCACCCTGAGAGAGGCCCATTTTGTGATGAGTTTGACCTCCTGCTCCAAGGGACCTGAGGTCCCCCGGGCCATCCCCAGAGATGGAGACGGTGCTGCCGCTTGCAGAGGAAACAAGCAAAAAAACCATCAGTGGGGCCAGGGGCCTCGTCATCCCAGTGAAGAAACCTTGTGTGAACAGCTTCTGCTCTCTGCAACTGCACATTCCACCGGCTGTTTTCCCTGAAAACACAAAAGAGGATGAGGAGCTGTGTGCTTTGCTTGTGGGACGTGGCTGCAGCACAGCCCGAGAGCTGGTGCTGGCGTGGGGAGCCCTCGTGTCCTCTCCTCGTGCCCTGGGGTAGCCCAGGTTTTGTCCATCCACCGTGGCACGTGGCAAAAAGGTGCTTTTAAACCACACATAACATTAGTGAATAGAGCAAGTGCTGGGAACGAGGCGTCAGATTGGTCTCGACTTGGCAAGTAATTAACTTGTGCAGTGCAATGGAATTACATCAGTCTCATCTGCAGGCTCCCCCCGGGAGGCTTCTGCATGATACTGAGAAAGAGAAATTAAGAAGAAAAAAAAAAAAGAAAAAAAAGATGTGATATCAAAAAGCTGCCAGGCTGGGGGATGAATAATCTGTGGTGCAAAGTCACCGCACTGCGATGAGCACCATGGTAAGACTGGTGGGAGCGAGCTGGTGGACGGGGAGCTGCTCTCCTTCTCCTCCCCCTCCTCCCTCCTTGTGCCAGCACTGGGTGTACGGGTCCCTGCGGGACCTCGGCGGGTGGTGGGGAGGGTTGGGACACTGGTGGCTCCTGCCTAAAAGGCCCAGTGGCTGCAGGACTGTCCCTCCCCGGAGCTATTTCCTACGAGGGCTCAGTATCGGGAGAAGGGTCCCCCCTGAAGATCCCTGGTCTGTGGGGCTCCACGGTGCCTGCAGGGACACGCTGCCCTGCAGGAAGGTGCCTGCTGGGACGACTTCATGGCAAATTCTCTCAGAAAAAGTTTGGCCACTGCCACTTTGCGAACTTTGTCCTGAAAAGTGCTGTGGCTGTATGGTTTCAGATTGCTTGTGCTGGGCCAAGCCACATACCCTAGACGTTAAATACGGCACCTTTAAAAGGAAACAGTCCTTTCCTTCTCTGTTTATCTAGTGTTAAACCCCACCTGCATTTCCTGCACGCCATCTGGGAGAGGGCAAGGGTTTTTCCCTGCGCTCCACACCTCCCGGCCTGCGTCACGCAGGGGATTATTCTCCCGCCAGTAAACCGCAGCCCGCTCCCGTACGCACCTCTCCTTCCACTTCTGCAGAGGTTAACAAACAGCAGCATTTCACTGACCAAAGAGTCAATCACGCCAACACACCGACAGCCCATCCCGCAGGTTTCCCCTGCATCCCGGGGACCGAGCACAGCCCGAGCGTCGGGGTGAAACACCGGCGGGGTTATTTTGTGCTGGAAGAAGAAACGTGTCGGGGCCAAAGTCTGGTAGGAGGGATGATAGCGTAATATCGGACAAAACACTGGAAAAGCAGTTTCACAAGAGGGGAAGGGTGGTGGTTGGTCGGTGAGGGGGTTTGCTGTGCCGGGTCTGCCCCGGCAGCGCGGCGGTGCCGGCTTTTGGGGGTGCTGTTGTGTAGCGCATCCGCTGCAGCCCCGGCAGCGCAGCCCACTGACGCCGGCTTTGCTGCTAGGAGAGAAAAATAAATAAGGCAAATGGTAACCGCTTTTACCATTGAAAAAGAAATCAGCTCGTGCAGCATTCAGCCCCCAGCCTGTGGGCCCAGTGCAGCCAATCTGTTTTTATTGTTTTGCAGGACTCCTCTGCAAGCGAACGATGACAAATACCAGAAATTAGCAGAGTGTAATTACTCCGTATTAGCTGAATTCACAGTATAGACACAGATCATAAACAGCCATTGATTATTTCTAATTTCCCATTTTTAGCATTCTGAATTGCAGCAATTATGCTTGTCCGAGGGAATTATCTTCTCTTTCAGCCCCTCAGGTCTCCAGTCACTACCCTTCCTTTAAGATACTTTTTATTACTGCTGGAAAAAGAGGACATTGAACACAAATCCCTCCCTATTTCTATAAAATGCCCCCCTCCCCGGTTCCCTCAAATCCCTCTTTTGCTGCCAGCTGCCTCAAAACACAGATAGGTGCCCAGTGTGATCTGAAACCCTTGGGCTCGTTTCAGGTTCGTTGCAGAGGTAATTAATAAGCAATTAACAGCCCCGGCTCTCAGTGCTGGTGTTGCAGGGATGTCCCTGGGAAGGGGCCTGGGCAGCACCAAAGCATTCCGTCCATAGAATCATAGAATCGTGTAGGTTGGAAGAGACCCTTGGGATCATCGAGTCCAACCATCTACCCTACTCTACAAAGTCCTCCCCTACACCATATCCCTCAGCACCGCATCTAATCTTCTGCTGCTGGTTGGTGCCATGCAAGCAGCGCTCGTGTTTTAAGCATCATCTCTTTTTCAAAACAAGGTTGCAGGCCAGGACATGATTCCCAAATGCTAATTTGCACCTCCAGTGAAATCGTGCTGGGGGCCTCTGCCTCCAGCCCAGTAACAACTGTGCCCTCCCCGGATAAGATCTTTGAGAGGGGCTGGTAGACCTCGGTATTTTCTTGTTAGAGAGCACATGCAGTATTAAAAAAATGAACGTAGCTATAAATTATTAATATTTGCACGGGAAATTTCTAGCCCTATTAGCATCACATCATTAAATTTGTTTCTTACACACAGGCAGTGATTTCATTACAAAGCGTAGCGGAGCATAATGCCAGCTCTGCAACACTGGTTCGGTCAATTAATGATTAGAAGGGGAAAGATCCTGTCGTTCACTGATGGCAGAGCCTTTGGGACTTTTCCTTTTGCTTTGCCCCTAGTAAATACTGAGGGAGGGTGGGTGACCATCACCACAGGCCACGGGCATCTGAGTTATTGCAGACACTTTGGTCTGACCTACACAGCAATTCTGGCATTTTTATCTATTTTGAGATGATTTGCCCACTCTGGACTGTGGCAGTGCAAAAGGGACAAGGGTCCGAGAAGCCTCTGCTCCGAAGAACTTCCCACTACTGCATTGGGCAGGGAGTTATTTATTCCAGGCAGTGGCTGGGGCCACTGAGCAGCAGCAGCAGAAGTTTTTTATTGCACCCATTCTTAGGACACTGAAGAAGGATTATGCATGCTTCCACCACGCCAGCTCTTTATTAGATTGCAGGCAGGGGTTAAACCGATCCTTGTCAGCACAAATATAATGCCCAGGGTGATGGGAACAGCATAAATTGAGGACAAGAGGTGGCCGCTTTTACCGCTGCTCTCAAGAATGCTCTGCTATTTTACTGCATCGTTTGCTTTTTAATTGGGACATTTCCCTCTGGCCAGGGGTTGTCTTTCCTTTTTTGCCAATGAGGTGCAATAAATAAATGTGCTAAGACACAGACTCCGAGGGGAGGTGAAGCGCAGAGGGCAGATCCGTCCCTTGGATCTCCCCGGTTTGCTACGATGGCACTGATTTTGGTATAGCTGGTGGATGATGTAGAGCAAAGTTCTTGGAGCTGACCCATCATCCTCGCAGAGACTTTTCTTTTGGGGAGAGCACTGCATCCTCATGAGTTTTGTGTGAGCAGCCCATGCTGGTGTGAACACCCTCCCTTGCTACCGAGGTCAGGTGGGGGATATGGTTTCCAGCTACAACACTATTAAAAAGACAACATGCACAAACTTCTTGCAGAAAACCGGAAAAGCCACCTAGTTGCAGCTACCAGGTACAGGTGTAGCCCTTTGGGACCGTGGTGAATTGCCACCCTGCTCAGATGAGTAAAGAAGTGTGGGTAAGCAGGAAAACCCACTGGCACAGGTGGTAGGTACCTTAGAGCAATAGAGTAGCTCTCCTGCCTTCAGGAGCTGTCGCACAGACTTGGGATTTGCAGCCAAAGTGCTTTGACCCTGATCTCTCTGAATCTGGTTTATGCTAAAGCACAGCCTTAAAGCCTGTGGCTGGTAAGTGTGCCTCCAACCCCCTGCATCCCACCGGGGTCTGGCACACGGCTTGGGACTGCAAGGCATCCCAGGGGGTAAATAAGGTACTCATTCAGCTGTCCTATTATTTTTATTTCCTTACAGTAGTAGCTGATTAATTAGATATCTTCTACCTCCACCCCCCCAACCTCCCTGTGCTTGCAGCAGAGGAAATCCTGCCTTTGTACTGCTAATGGACATCACTGATCCAGTAAACCATTACAGTGCAGACAAATTTTCTCTTTTAAAAGTGCAATAGAAATTAAAACTCTTCGCTGAGAACAAAACCAGTGGAGCTTTTGGCATCTACTGTTTTTATTGTACTCTGTAACATTTGTAAAGTAGATCACTTTTATCGAGAGAGCCTATCTTTTCTCCCAAGCTGTAACTCCTAGACTTCTTAAAGAAGATTTCTGCTCACAAAGGAAATAAAAGATAGAAATAGGATGCTCTCTGACATTTGAACACGCTACTGAGAATCTGAATTAAAAGGAACAGACTCAGAAAGAATCATTTATACAGCAATCAACTTTTAAAAAGTCACCATCTGCTAAGAGTTACCACCCGGTGTAACCGTGTCTTTATTGCTAGACAGAGACTAGGAAATAACTCGGGGAACTCTTCTGCACCTGCTGGGTTTTTCTTGGTGCCGTACACACACTGAACTGCGGTGGCCGGTGTGCCGCGGGGGGCCTATTGCAACTCTCCTTTTACTCCAGCTTGCTATAGAATATAAATCTGAATACAGGTGCCATTAGGAGGAATGATTTGGGGTTGTTAAAGTTATAGCACAGTATCAGCTTTTTGAAAAGTCTAAAGGGCAAAAGAAATGACCAGAGCTGGAACACGGGACCTGGCTTGGGTTTATGTGCAGAAACCTGTTTTTTTTCTTGCTTGCTCCTCACCTCCTTGCTGCCCCTCACCCCAATGACACTTCTTGGCCTCTCGGAGCCTTTTCTAGTTCTTTCTTCCTACTTCATCATAATTGATTATAATATTACAAAATTCTTGACCCTGTGCAACTTGACTAGTGCTCACCTTGCAGTTTTGGGGCTCATTGTGGTGTCCCACTGCTGATAGCCTCCTAGAAAGGTTGTGAACTTTTTGATATGAAAATTTCCAATCAAATTTTATGTCTTCCACCAACCCCACTCTGTGTTCAGGTGATGCTTAGCATAATTTAATCCTCTCTGCTGCTACTGCCCAGTGTCGCTCGCTCTGTCTCAGCAATTGTTATGGTTTCCCTCCTACCTCTCCATGTACAAGACTCAACTATGGAAATACAATTGTATGCACCAGTTCAAGTCTTTCGTTTCTTGGAGTGAACAGGGAACTGAGCTACATTCTCACAGCATGTCAGCTGAAAAACCATGGAAACACTTGTGCAAGTTATTTCTGCATTTTCTGACTTGAATTTTATTTTTCCCCACCACGTTTCCCATCACTGTGCAACATTTATCATAGAATTTGCGTGGGTCAGAAGCAAGGAATCAAGGCTGGGCCTGAGATGCAAATAATAAACATGACAGGAGAAGCAAAATGATGCCCAGTTTTTTGAAATGAATAAAGGGGGAAAAAAGTGTACTTGCGGGTTTCCCTTCTGTTTGTCCCATCACCGAGCCCTATTGCTGTCAGTGCTGCTGAGGGGCGTGATGGTGTTTTGAGCTGATGCACCAACACAGACCATGGCACACGATCATATTCTTCTTCCCTTTCAGGACTTTTAAGCTGCTCACCCTCACCCCTCAGGAAGCCACTGTGTCCTGCCTCTTTTCCAAGGTCTTGTCCTGTTGCAGAGGACGAGTCTGTGATGACAGAAAGTCTTTGCTACCATGTTGTTTTGTGCCTGGTGGGGAAAAATGTCTTTTGCCAACACCCTCAGATACTCATTCCTGTGTGTTCATAGCATTGTGCTGGGCTTTGGAAATGAGAGTGCCTGGAGTCCTCATTGACTTGCTTTAGGGGTTTTAATTGCAATTAATTCCAGTGGTCTAATTAAAGCTTAGAGGCTTTATTTGAGGGCAGTTAATAGATATATTAGTTAAATTAATTGTGGCTTTTTGTTTACAGACATACCCTTGGTTTGGCAGAAGGACAGCCAACACAAGCTCTGATGACAAGTATTTCCAGCCTGACCCATGGGTCTGGAATGCCCATACTACTGGGGCTTGTTGACTGGTGTTGCAAGATGTGGACCTGCGAGTGTCTTCTGATGGATTTCTATCATCATCATCACTCATATAACCCAATTATTTTGAAAAGCTGAATGGGAGTCTGGTGTGAAGCACGTAACCAACTTGCACGGGGCAATTGCCAAGTGCCAAAAATGGTCTTTTCAAGGTAAGTTTTACATTTTAAGCTTCTTTTAAGTAGAGGATAAATCTCAGGAAGTTTCAGAAAGCAGGGTGACACTACCTTGAAGGACACCAAATAACATCTCTATTTTTCCCTGTAAATCAGCTTTCTTGGGAACCCACATTACCAATTCATTGGTGACCTGCTTTGGATTTATCACCAGGAAAAATCGACATGTACTGAATTGTCTATAATCCTTCCTCAGACAGAGGGGGTTGAATGAGCTGGGATTTTGTTTCTTTGTTGAGACGAAATGTAATTACTTTATGGGGTTTGCATGGTGTGTTAAACTCCGCCAGTATTAAAGCGTGATACAAGTTATAGAACTGCCGGTTGCTGGAGATTTATGGAATAAAAGGTATAATTTCACACTCCACTGCACTTTATTTTGAAGTTGGATGTTGATGTGCTTTTCAGTTGTTTAGATGTGTTTATTTAGCCTTTACTCTTGGTTAAGACAAGTATGCTGAGGGATTTGGTGAGCGAGAGGCTGGAGTTGCCTTCCTCACTTTCCAAAGGAGGGGCTCAAGAGAGTGGGAAGCCCCACACCAGAGCCCCAGCCCCGGTGTCCCTCACAGTGAAAATACACCAACAGTTCAAGTATTACGGTCTTAAAGGGTGCAAAGTCTTTCTTCTGCCTGCTGTATTTCAACAGTTTATGTTTTCCCAATAGGTTTGCTATATGCAGGAGCAATGCAGTTCAAAGCCATCACAGCAGCAGTTTGGTCCCAGAGGGAATGGCCGATGCTACTAAAGGAAATGGTAAAATTTGCAAAGGTGCAAATTCCTCCAGAGGTTTTCACACCAGACTGGTGAAACATGAGAGGCACTTGTGTAACACACCTTAAAGAGATTCCCTTGTGACTGAGGCAGTGCAAGCTGCTGCTCTCCCATCAATAAATAGAAGCTCTAGAGCATCCAAAAGCTCACCACTGGGCTCTCCTTACAGCTGGTCTCCTGTGTTTGACTCCACAGAACCAGTGCCAAAGCTAGTGACTCCCCTTAATGAGCGCACGTGCGCGTGTGTGGGTGCACACACACACTGTATAGCTGCACCAAGCAGGTTGCAAACTGCCTGCACTTCTGTCGGCATCTCTTTGAAAACTGTGTGGCTTTAATATCCATTAACTTCTATGTAGGGCAGCACCATGACCAGTTAATTTTTAGGAACAATTCCACATGCCATCTGGTACCACTGCCTAATTGCCTGAAAAACTCTCTAAATACATCTTTTCGTGCAGCTCCAGAAGAAAAATCCAGCTTTTTTCCCCCCCTTTCTTCCCAACACCAACAGTCACTGAGTATCCATCCAGGAGCTGCGTGGAGAAGCGGTGCAGCTCCTGAGGCAAACTGTCCCCACCAGGGGAGAGTCAAGGCCTTTGGGCTGCCGGGGGTCCCTCACCACAGCTCCGTCATCCTCGGGAGGGGGAAAGTGCTAATCTGGACTAAAGACACTCATATTCCTTCAGCTCATGAAATCCAAGCAGTCTGTACCTCACACACTGTGGCAAGCTGCTGTTTTTAACACCTCGACAATTCTTTCCCAAATAACCTAACTTTTAAGACATGGTCAAACTGCCGGTGAATAACTGATGTCCCAGCACATCAGTGATGTGTCCTGGGGAGCAGCTCTGTTTGCACCAACACTGCTGGCTGTGGCTGCATGGGTGTATTGACAGGCAGCACTCCAGGTTCACACCAACCCATCTCCTCCAGGCTCAGCAGCATCTTTGTCCTTTGAGTGACTCTCCCAGATCTGCCTTTAAACAACTCTTCCAGGAGGAACACCTGCTGTTGCAGGGAAGACCCTGCTTTTGGACAGGTTTGGACTAAAAAAAGCCCATATCCAAGCAATCATTGGTGAGCTTCCAGCATGCCTCAGCCATAAAGCTTGAACACGAGGAGATCGTTCCTGGAAGAGCCATCTCATAACGCAGTGCTGGAGGAGAGTTACAGGAAAGGGCTGCTCACGCCGCCCTGTTCCTGGCTCTGCATCTGCAGGAGGACAGCAGGGTAGGAGACAGCGAGCAGCTCCTTGGCCCTGCCAGAGCCTTGAATATGCCTTTGTACAGCGTTGTGGGGCTTCGTGCCCACAGGGGTAGGGAAAGAGGGGCTGTCAGTGTTGCCACCTGGCCACCAGCACCTCCCCTCTGACGCTGCATGTGCAGCTGAGCGGCTCCTCCGGAGCATCCCAGGGCTCTCCCGCCTGGCCCACCGGCACTCACACACACCGCGCTGTATAAATATCTATAGAGACACAAATCTATAGATTACTCTCTCCTGGCAGTGGCTGCTGGGTCTGACTCAAAAGAGAGGTCCCTGATCAAACCCAGCACTGAGTTAAGGTGAACTGAAGCTGCTTTAAAATAAGGGGAAAGGCTTCTGCAAAACGGGTGCCGTGACCATGGGCGAGCGCTGTGCTCTGTGCTCGCTCATTAGGGTGTTCGGTGCCTCGTTACAGGTAATAAACAAGTATTATTAATATAATTTTCATTTTTTCACCACTAATTCCCTGAACTCATCAGCCTTTCCTGGTAATAGGATTCCTCCCTTGGGCCCTGTCTCACCTGATTTAATATGACATCGTGGGGTTTGTTATATCCTGGAAGACTTTAAACTTGGAAGGCACTGCAACGCACCAGAGAAGTGTGGGGGAGAGCTCTCTGGGGTAAGTACACACACAGCCCACTGCTGTGCTTCTCCTACAGGGGTCCCTCCAAGCTGACCCACACATGATGTGCCGATGCTGCCCTTCACAGCAGCATCTTGATTTTAACTATTTAATGAGGCCTCACAACTGTTTTTTTAGAGAGGCTGCAGCTGTAATTATTTTCTTCAAGAAGTGATTTTGGTTTCACAGGTAAATACCAATCTCAGCAGTTTCCACTTTTAATATGCAATCTGATTTAGGGCTAAACATCCTCTGCCTGCTAAATAGGTATTTATTACAACCAAGTCTGCCTGACACCCTTCCTCACCACACAGTTTTTCCCCCTATATAATAATTGTCATTGGGGGGGGGGAAGAGGAGGGGGGAGTTACACCACATGCCTGAGGGGCATCCGAGCACTTTAACAAGGTTTAATTGCAACATTAGCAACGTGGGTGAGGCATCCAAGTAAACAAGCCATAAATCAGCCCATAAAATGAGCAAAATAAACCCTATCCACCCACACTGACTACAGATTGAACCGAACAAATGGTGTCCTGGGTGTTGCTATATGCTGATTTGGGACACCCAGGAAGTTTGCAGACATGGGTGCCGTCGGGCTGGTTACAGCCACAACTGTCCCTGCGTGCTGGGTGTCCCCTCCCATCTCCCCAGGACCTGACCCTCCTGCTCTTGGGAATGGGGTTGTTCCCACTCCCTTGCACCACACCAGACCAAGGCTTTTCCCACGAGCTTGTGGGGTGCCACTAGGACTAAGGGGCTTCCATCTGCTTGGCTGTGGGCTATTCCATTCATCAACCCACTACAAAGAGCATGACCTCCCTGGCTTGATTTTCCTACGGAAGTGGTGATGGTCCACAACACACAGATTGGTTTTTCAAGAGGAACTTTGGGAATTTCCATGGAGACGTGGTAGCAGGTGGCACGCTGCCCACGGGAGGGAGATTGGCACCAGATGCTCATCCAGAACCACTGTGGTCAATAAACCGTGAATTAAGAAGGATTTACATGATAGTCCATGAGAGCTGCTTAAGAGTTGTTAGAGTATGCTCAGTAATCCAGTTACAAAAATATGCCAATACATGAGCTTGATAAAAGACTGTAACTGCTTTAAAATATAGTTATGGGCTATTCATACTCACTTAACTATTCACAGGCATTGAATGTGCTTGACTTTATCATGTGTTACAGTGATTTATACAAGACATAAAAGCCAATTGTCAAAATTGTGGAAGAAAAATTTAAAGCCAAGAGTACAGACATTTGTTCTGAACGGTACATGTTAATGCAGGGGAAGAGAAACAGCGCAAGAAATGGAAAGGGACCCTTCAGCAAACTAGAGTCTTCATTGGGAAAAAAATTCCACAGAATAATAATGACCCATTAGCTTTAAAATAACCTCTAAATTAATAGCTGTTTTCCTAGCATCACAATGTTGCACATTTTCCCAGAGAAAACAAATCTATCAGTAAGTGCATCTGTATCTCTTCTGCTTTTTACGTTCATGATTGGGTCAAAATAAAAACTTGTTGCAGATATAGAAAAACAGGTGCCTGAGAAGAATAAAAGGCTATAATTCAGTCAAGGTTCCCTAATGGCACTGCATACCCACTGCAATGGAAAGAGAGCTCTGAGATTGAATTAGTGCCTGAAGATTTTGTGCAAAATCCTTCATTGTTAAGAGCCCTTGCCAGTTCATATTTACGTGGTTTATAAGGTGTCACATAGTTGTACATTTTAATCTCACGGCACTGAGTTTACAGCTGGGAGGACTGCAGAACTGGATTTATCAGAGGACCGGCAAGGGGCAGCAAATTCATGAATGACATCGTTATCCTTCACTGGGCTGCTCCGGATGTGCTGGAGCTGTCTGTGCAGGATCCTGCAAACACCCACGGCTGAGGCTTTCTGGGCTGTGGGTGCCAGGGGTGCACATGGATGGGGTCTGGGCCAGCAGAGCCCGAGGAGGGGTACAGTGTGTCCCAGCAGCTCCCCTGGGCCACCCGCCTTGCTGGGGCTGAGCGTGGCTTCCCTGCCACAAGCAATGGCTCAGCACCACCAGGACTGTGCCTGGGGTTCAGTGTTGCAACTCCAGCTATAAATTCGATTATTAAGTGTCTCCTTCCCATTTAAACAACGCGTCAATGACTTCTAACAGCAGCAAAGTGTTCCCACTATTACATTTAACATGATCAGTGCACAAAGTAATATCAAGCCCCGTGTTTCATGTGGAAGAAGGTATACATACCTTCTGCCTTCTGTGCGTGGCTTGCAGGTGGCTCTGGAGGGGACGTCACAGCAGTAGATGGAGTGATGGATTGTTGTGGGCCAACACGCTCCTCTCCAGTGTCTCAGCACCTGGCGTGTGCTGGCTTTGCTCACGAGCTGGAAGTTAACAGAAGACACCAGTAAAAGATGTGTCCTTTGAGCACTTTACAGAGGGATCAGAGATTTCCTTCTATTGGCACATGAGGATTTACAGGTCATATTAAATTAGGTGTAATGCACTGCAAGAAATCAGGGCACTGTGGAGTAATGTATCAACAGCACAACAGCTGCCAGGCACTCGCCTCCAGCTCCGCGGCAGACACCCATGGGCAGGATGAAGCCATTTCAGTGCAGAGATGGAGGAGTCTCAGTGTTTTGCACGAGGCTGAGTGTAAGAGTCCCAGTTTTGCTGTAAGAGTGCAGGGGGCAGGGGAAGGGTCTGTAGCTGAAGTGACTCCCTGATGAAACATGCCTCTCTGAACAACACGTGCCATTATTGCTCAGGACACGATGCCCCAGGCTCATGTCTGGGAGCCTCTCAGCAATACAGAGGTTTAGTTCTGGCCCCTCTGGTATCACCCCAGAGAAGGCAGCTCTGGGGCTGGGTACTCCAGGACCAGGGTGGAACTACGTGGCTCTGCAGGGGATCAGCAACTCGCTGGGGGTGGCAAGAATCCTTCCTGGGTGTCCAGGCTCTCCCACATGGGTCCTGCCCAGCCCCAGCAGCACAGGGAGGGACAGCCCTGCCCTCCGGTTACTAGAAATGACAACAAGGAAACCCAAAAGCTGGATCATGTCCTGATATTCCTGTGAAGGTCACACAGCTTGCCCAGGCACTGGCTGTTCCTGTAAAGCAACTTGCTTGCCTTTTTTTTTTTTTTTTTAATTCCCCTTGGGAAAACAGCAGCTATTTTAATGCCGACTTCATATGGATAGATGGGAAATGCCATCCAGGTATCTGCCCGGCCCTCCAGCCACAATCCATCTTACCGGGGATGGGAAGACAAAAGGCAGTGCCACCCAGCTGTGTCTCCAGCAGAAAAAACCTATCGACATGATGGGATTCCTCCTCACAGGCCCCTCTCAAACCCCAGTGAGAAAACAGCAGCCTAACGGAAAGGAAAGTCCAGCATGGGACATTTCCTGAGCTTTATGAATTCACTAGAAATTTACTCAGCACAATAATAAATGCATCCAGAGCTTTGATATTTTGCACATCAGGTGGTAAAACAGTAGCTGTGCACAGATCGCCTGTACGGGGATTTTTGCCTTGAGTGCTGCAGTAGCAGATGGCCTAATAAACAAGCAGTGCTCGAAAAGGACATTTGTAATTTGCCTGACTTAAAGTTTCTTGGTCTCCCACGCAGATAAAATGCACAATCATCCAATAATAAACTTGTTAATAGATAAAAACCCTAAGCAGTGTAATGTAATCATCATTTGAAGTACGCTAGCACTACTGGTGCAGTAACAGTTGTACTCAGAGCCTACCTGGTTTTCCTTATGAAAAGTATTTTACTGAGGCTGGACCCGGTCAGTGCAGAGGACCCACTGTAGACATCACCCGGATCTCTTCTCCAGCAGTGGCCAGGGCAGGACATCTGTGAGGAGTGGGACAAGGACACGCTGTCAGTCCCCAGGAACACTCCAGCCACACTGCGAAAGTAAAATTGCTTTTTAGTGAATGGCCCTTGATAGCATTTTTCCTTGGTTGTTCTTCAACCACATACCTTCCAAACCTGTCTGCTCTTCAAAACTCCTGGCAAAAGATCATGGTAACAAAGTAAAAAGCCTGAGATCTGCTGAAGAGGCCGCAGCTGCAGGGATGGATCACCAAACGCTCTGGCTTCAGCAAAATGTTCAGCCCCTCTGCAGTCACGCCGGACCGTTGTGCCCGATGGCCAGGAGCTATCACCAGCTGTTCAGGTGTCAACATCTCGTTTTCTCTTCCAGTGAGGAGGGTACTTCTGTGCAGAGAGGTTTTAGGGCACCAGCACAGGGGCTGCATGAGCAGAGGGACATATCTGGGCTGCATTTTGACATAACTAGAAAACCAACCTTTATACGCAAGCACCATTTTGGTGCCCTTTGCGCAAAAAAAGAGGTGGAACTGCTGGAGAGCCATGCTCAGCTGGGGCACCTGGTGTTTGCATTGGCCTTGAACTCACCTCTGGAACTGTCCCTCAGCTCTCCAGCATCCCCAGCCTGGATCCACTCCCATCTGCCATGCACATCGGACAGCACAAACTTAGAAAGGGATTAAAAGCATCACAAGGTTGTTGATTCACTACTGATTTACCTCAGGAACCTTCATAATAATTCTCACCATGTAGGTGTAATGGCCATAGATTATTTTTCCTCTTAAAAACTGTCAAGCTTGGAAACAGAACTGCTTTTAGAGTGGCATGAGAAGAAAAAAATCCTGCTCAGGTCTTCACATGGTGGGCTGCTGCACGTGACCCCTTGGGAGCCCATGGCTGTTTCTGGAGTTTCATCCAGGGCATTTGTGCGGGTTATAACGCCTGCAGCAGGATGCCAAAACATCACAGCCAGATCTGCCTGTAAGGCTGCTAACAAGCAAGTTAAACACCAAATAAGAAAAAATTCCAAGCATTGTTGTTACACTTACATACTCCCATGGGTACTGTGAAGCCAAGCTTTCAGTTTATCTGGGAACTGAATTTAAATAGTTTTTTTTCAAGGTGCCAAAAAAGGTGGCAGATAAGGATGCCAAGTTACTATAGTAACCATGAGAAAAGCAGTGATTATCAGCAATGCCACATAGAAAAGAGAGAGTGGATTGCCTTTTTTTTACATGTAGCCCCTTCCTTAAGAAACTAAGCCCTTCTCTAAAATAGAGAAAAGCCATGGAAAAATAACTTGAATGTGAAGCTCATTATGCAAAATTATTTTCAAGAATTTTTCAGCCTTTGCAACCTTGCCATTTGCCCCACGGTTTAGAGGATGTGCCCCTAAACAGAATGCTTTATGGCTGAAGGAGAGATGAACGATAAAGCATGACTTTCCATGTTTTCTTACCTAGTAACCACCGCAGCAGAGGGGAAAAAATCAATATTGATATCCTACTGTAAGCTCCTTAGGACAAAGTACGTTATTTGCTTGGCATAATGAGGTTCCCACAGCACTTGGGTACAAGTGACAATACTGCAAGATGAAAGATTACGAAGTCCTAGCAGCTGCTTTTAGGGATCTGTGCTGGTGCTCACATGTAACAGTTTGTCTGTGAGCTGCAACTCCATAGTGCTGCAGCCCACAGAGATGTAACGTCTGAAACCTGGTTATTTGGTTGGGCTTTGGAGAAAACCTCTGCAGATCGACCTAAGGCAGAAAGAATGACAGAAACGAAGAGAATCATTCCACCAACATAGAGGCACACTGCTCTAGGCTGTAGCTAAATAGTCTTTTAAAGATCTGTTTCTTTCTCCTGAACTGTCTGAAAGCTTGTTGACGGTGTGTTTTAGCAACTGGAAACAGAGCCGAGATGTCTGTCACACCTCGTGTGTAAGCAACACAGAAAGGCCTGAGAGATCAATTGATTGATTTGTGATTTGCTGACTCCAGCAGCTCTACCAAGCTATCTTCAATTCCTCTATTTTCAATGCACATCTAAGAAACATTAAAGAAGGCTTACTAAAATTTATTGCATTTCAAAATTTCTCTTGTCAAAAATTGTAACTGATACTGGGTCTGTAGAAATAAATCCCTGCAGACAGTTTCATTAACCTGAAGCTTTATGCCCAGACACAGCTCTATTTACCTGTTGGAACGCACGCTCTAGTGAGAGCTATGTGATTCTCGCAGACTAAAACATTGCACATGACTGCTAGGAGCAAATCTCTGTGTTCTTCATCACTTGCTACAAATGCTGGCTTTGACAAATTGGCTAAACAAAAAGCATGCCGCGCGCCAGCAGTGCTTTAGTTCTAGGTTCACAGGATGATGATTAAGAAAAACGTTGTGAGCAAAACTCACAGCCCTTGTAGCTAAGCCTTTCGTGCCGCTCAACTCACAGCTGTTGTTCCCAGCGTTACAGCAATCAATCCCCATGGATGTTGAAGACATAAAACTGCTAACCAGAACACAAAGGGCAAGGATCCCAAACTGCTGATTTTGAAAAGCAGGACTTACCTGTAAAATACTACTGTGCTAATGACAGGAAACCAGCGGGTATCCGGACTTGCCTATGAACCTGCCTGGAACAACACTCACCCTGAACCTTAGTGTCGCTACCCGCCTGCCTCATTATTGCACTGAAGGTGGGGATAAGAGCGTGGAGTCTCCAAGGTCTCCCTTTTGTCCAAGCCTTGGATGTCCACTGGTACACTTTAATATGTGACATAGTAGTGATTGCCTGCTGTGAGGCCAGGACAAGTGTATCTACCCAGACAGGCATTGGCCAGGAACCTGGTGGACCCTTGCAGACTTCTGACTCGTGAACAGCACACACCAGTTTCCAGCCAGATTTTGTTTTTCGGTCCCCCCACCTCCCCAAAGTGAGCAGTTATCTCAGTAGGGTCAGTGACCCAGTCTGCATTCACAGTGGTGTCTTTGAATACCCAACTACTCCTGTGAGACATGGGGCTATGTAAGGAAAATTAATAATGCATTTTAAATAGCGCTTGCCACAGATACAGGGAGCACAGTCCTGATCACTAAAGGATGCTAAAAAGGAAGTGGTTAGATATGCACAAGCATGTACAAGCCAGCATCTGATTTTTGAAGGTCAAAATTACGATCTCATTGAACTTTTAAACTGATTATGGCATTAGCAAGAACAAGTACAAATCTTTCTGGGAGAAACAGGCTAAGGCAGGGTAAGTAAATTATCTCAACACAGTATCTGTCTTCCTGTGGATTTCAGTGCTACTCGAATCACTTGGATGATATGTTTGTACCTGCCACAGAAGCCAAATACACAATCTGATCTTATGCCAAATCACTATTAACAACCGCATTTTCAATTGATTCTAGGATATTCATTAACTGGGATCCATAATTACATATAATTTACAGACATATCATTTTAAATCACTTGCCAGTGAGCTTACTAAGCTCAGTTTATGACATTCAAATACATTATTCTTAAAAATTCACTGAGTAATCAGCTTGCAAATAATTACAGTGGAATAGCACCAGATATAATCAAGTAGATACTTAGAACAAGAATCACCAGACATGCCTGTAGATCATTTTGCCATGTGATTTTGACATTCCCCTCAACTGTCTCCAGAAAATTGTTATGTACTGAACTGGTGGAGTGCAAAGCTGTTCCACTAACCCAACTCCACTAGAACTCCTTAGACTTCTTGTTTCATGGGCAAGCCCTGCCTGACACCTTTTCTTCAATACCAGGCAGCTGATTTTAAGTTATTAATTTACCCTTTAAGCAATTGTCCTCTTGTTTGCGGAGGGGAACACTAGAGGCAAGCAGCACTACACAGTGTTGCAGAATCTCCCTTGCTCTGGGTTGGGAAATGTTGGGTGCTGCTTGGACCCATGGCAATGCAGAAGCATCAGGATCAGGTCACCTGGCTTTTAGAGCAGACGAAGCTCAGCATGTCTCCATGCATGGTATTTTATAAATTTCACATGCTGATTTTATTTTCAAAGGCTGTGTGCGGTCTGGTTTATATCTGTAGTCTTTCTCACTGAACAACAGGGATATTTTATGTACTGTAGGAAAAAAAAATTGCAGTGATGCAAGCAATTTAAATCTCCAAGTTGGAACTTTACAACCCTCACTGAAAACTGCACTGAAACCCAATATAGATGGGTTAAATAAATTACATTCTTTTATTGCAAGGCGTAAGGGAAAAACTAAAACAAACAGTAAGACTTGGACTCTGACTCTGACAGCTTCCCATATGAACCACATACACACCTTCTTACCTTAAATGAAACAAGGCTCCAATTCTTGAGTGTTGAAGGACTGACGCTTCAGGACTCTTCAGTCTTACGTTAAATTACATCAGTAAAGTAGACAGCAGCTGATACTCTTAGAGCCTGCCATATTTACTCTGCTGTGGTTTAGATTTATAAACTGCTCATGCACACACCTTAAAGTGCATTGCACTGTACACACTGTCCCACTCTACAGCTCTGACGTCATCCCATTACTGTAATATGCAACAGTAGAAAAATTCTTGAAGATAAGGAAAATACTGCTTTATCTAAAGGGAGAGAGTGAGCTTATGAAATGGAGGCCTTTGAACAACACACTGTATATCTGTACAAAGAACAAGACAGCTCAGAACCAATTAAAAATACACAGTAAGTAATAAATTTTTTTCCTTATTTGACTAAAACCATAAATCACAGATAAACACCAAAACTTTCTTGATTAAACTTCATTTGTTTCCATATAGAACTTTTGAATATTGGAAATAAATCAGACTAACAAATACATGTCTTAGTCACGAGGAACTTTTATGTTATGTGATTTTCCACTGCATTACAACTTAATACAAAACTATAAAAATAAGACACTATTTACAAAATATATTCATTCATATGCAAAACTATTGGTTAATTCAAGTTTTAAGTTACATGATAAATTATATATATCAGTCAAACTTTACAAACAGTTAAAAGATAAACGTACTCTGAATACAAAATGATATCCTCTCATGATCTGACTATGCCAATTCATAGTACTTCCCAGAATTTGGATCAAAGTAACAGTTCAGACATGGATCATACAAAAGAGTCAAAACTTCCTCATCTTCTTCAGCATTGAGGTCATCTTCACCTGTGTCAAGTGAGAAAAGTAAGAACAAATCACTCTTACTCAGACAATAACATGGAAATATCTTTCTGTCAGATGTGACATTTAAAGCGTATAATCTTTTGACTTCTGAATTGTTACCTTCAAGATAACAGCAATTCACCTTTTCATTATATTTCTGAAGACTTGTATTTAGTTGAGGTGAAATGATGTCAGTCAGAGTTTGCCTAACAACCAAACTTTACAAAAAAGTCCAATGGAGCAGTTCACCAGAATTACCTTTACTGATAGTGGATCAAAGTATCCCTAAGTGATATTTTGCTCAATGACCTTCTTAAACCAAAAAAGTTTTAGTACTAACAAAGGCAGCCAGTGTGTACTTAAGGCCTGTGAGAATGAAAGAATTTGAGTATCTGGTAACCAATGTTACCTAAACATCCGGTATATGTACATCTGTACAAAAGAGCTTTCAGTATCAGAGAGGAAATAATATTCTTTTAGACAATAAAAATTTTAAAACTAAGTTGCCTGAAGTTATTTAAAATGCAAGAATGTATTCAGGTACCAGAAATGAATCCTTAGCCTAAAATACACTGATAAAGACATACAGACTATTACAGATGCTTTATATATCCTAGTTCCTTTTCTAAACGTGTCTGTCTTTCATATAAGCTAAATCTAAGTTATGTGACCTCTAGCTTTTTGATAGGAAATAAGTCAACAGTTGAACACAATCTGTATCTTGAATTTCATCATAAATGTTCATCTCATTCTCAGACTGCTAATACAAACCAAATGCTTTATATGTCCCAACACTTCATAATAAGTAATGGCCTGTTATGCTAACTGCAGCAGTTTCACAACGCTCAGAATCTATTTACAGCCTGGATCACAGAACGATATATAGGTTACGTTATCTAGAGACCAGAAAGTAGGTTGGTGCATTTAATGCATACAGAAGGAGGGTGCACTTTATCGTTTGGGAAGAGATTCGTTTTTGATTCCTCAGTAACATTAACAAATGCCATTACAAAGAAACTGTCTCTTACTGTAACCACAGGTAAAAAGGTAAAGCTAAATTGTTGCTCTCCTTGCTGTGGGTACTTCATCAGGTCTGGTAAGCTGAAGGAGGGTAACAGATATTTTGTTTGGACAACTCTGGGAAAAATGACGCAGTGCAGAAAGAGGCATAGAACTGAACATCTTTTTCTACACTTCAGATCACAGTAAACAAGCAAATGGTATTTGTGCCTCATCCCCTCACATCGCCTTACATTTTCAGCTGAAACCATATTGTTATTTCCACTGAATTCTTCCTTTTATTATTTTGCTTCCCCCTGCCTATGCTTCTCTTCAAAATTATTCTCTTTTCTTCTCTAAGCTTAAATCTCATTCCCTCTCTACCTCAGAACTGGCCTCTCAATATACTCCCTGGTTTGATTTAGGAATAAGAAATTCTTCAGACTCTTCAGGGGTGTACTTCTTTCCCTGTATGCCTGGAATTCATACCAAATCAGAATTAGATTGCATCCAGGACTAGCTGGATTTATACATTTATAGCAATAATTTCCTGCACGAATTTTCATGTGAACAAGAAGAGAGCCTAGTTTTCCAAATGTATCTTATTTTTAAAGTTAGGCTTATTTCTTTTAGCATCTCACAATATCCCCAAATGTATTTTAAGGCATGTTATAAGATGTTGCAACAAATTTCCAATGGCAGCATGGAGTATTCGGTTTTGAATGGATTAATAACCATGGAAATCCCATCTCTGTTGTTCTACTTCCTAAAAAGAAGTACTAACTAAATTAAATGACATTCTTCTGTAAGACTCAACTAATGTGTAATGGTTGTGTTAGAAGGCATCTTTCTACTTTCAAATGGTATATTGTGTGCAACCTGACCATAAGCAGGAATGAAGTTTCCGTAGCCAAATTAATGAATAAACAAATCACTTTCAAAGAAAATTTCCATAGCTGTTTATGCTGCCACCATTCACTTTTGGGTTGAAGCTGCTCAGGATTGCACGAAAAAACTTCTTGGCAGTTTAGTTTGAATATCACGGTGAAAGCAAAATCAAAGGTTTTGTTCTTAATCACTATAAAATTAAACAGTATTTTAGGCTAGAAAATAACTTGATTTAAAATGAAAACTGCAGCCTGCGACATACAATATAGAGGCCTTAGTATTTTTCAGTTCTGAGCTGAAAGAAGACTGAAAATAGTTAGCATTTCTGGATACCTGTCATATTAAATGAAATGCTGCCCCACTGAAATCAGGGGAGCTATTGTTTTTATGAAGAAAGGTTTTTACTCAACGTGTCTAAACCTGGATAACAACAAATGGAGGAGGCATGTAGCAGCTTTTTCTGAACTTTGAAATAAATGTACAAATAACTGTGGTGTTAGTTGGGTTATGTTAACACTGTTTACATAGTCACCACAGTCTGGAGAACTAAAATAGTTTCCCTTTTCACAGAAATATATTTTCACTGTATTCTAGGTTTTAATATCAGAAAATGGCTTGTAGCAAATCTCACTTTAAGATATACGGATCATATTCTGACCCTGATGTAAGGCAACTGAATTCTATCAGCTGTCAGCAGAAGGGATGCTGAAAAGAACACTGCTAGTATTTTCTCTGATATGACCCTTGAACATTGAAGTACAGTGCCCAAATCTATACTGTAATTATGTACTGCAGGGTTACCAGATGACTATTGTCAACAGCTGTACTCTGAGAAAGATTGTTCCTTGCTGTGGTTCCTAGAGCACTATTTTAAGAGAAGCAACTGATACAATAAAGTAAATTCCAGAGAATTTATGACTCTACCTTTGTCAGTTACTGTGAAAATTTTCTTGTATGACTTGTTATGTCAAGGTAAATGAAATTCCCTATAAATCAGAACATCTGTGTTTCACTTAAGTGTACCTTTTACGTGAGCAAAACCATGCGAGTTTTTTTTTCTCAATTTAGTGCAAGGACATTATTTGCCAAGGGGTGTAAACAATCAGAAAGGGAGGTTTGGAGTTGCTTGAAGATGCTGCATATTGTAAAGGTACCCCTTTACTCTGCCAACCAGGCCTCCCTGACCCACAGCTGATATGACGACTCTGCTTCTCTGCTATTTGAATAGGGAAGGGTGTCTAGTAGTTCTGAAAACATCCAAACTGTCCTGTTTGGGGAGGGAAAGTCATGGAACAGCTTTGTTGTTCTCTCTTATTTCCTCCAGCTTCTTAGGGACAAGAAGCTTGATCACTTCAATGCTAAGCCAGGTTTTTTTGAGTATTTGGAGATAGAAAAGTTTCTGTGTAATGTTATCAAAATTACAAATATCATACATATACATGAGTCAGAACTCAATTTGATTGAATAAAAGCACACAAATTAAAAGCCAAAAAAAAAAAAAAGCTAGAGTATATACAGATTGTCTGTTCCCCAAATGTGCAATCACAGACACATGATGTAAAATATTCCAGCATAAAGGAAAATGAGTTTTGGAACAATTCACAAAAGTGTTTGGAAATTCTAGTGTGAATGGCAGAAGAAATCCAACAAATTCCCAAGTATACTTCTTTTTTAAAGCTAATAATCCAATTTTTAAAATTTACAGGAATCTAGCCTTACTGCAGCAAGGCTTGGATTTCATAATACTAACATAAAACAATTCTCAGAGACCCATCACAAATTTATATCCAGCATGCTTTTAACTCAAGGACTATTGTCCAAGTCTCTCTAGCTTATTTAGGACCCTTAACAAAACATATTATTCTTCAAAGCAAGGTCCCTTCCTGACAGCAAAATTCTATTTTGCTGTCATAAACAATTACAAACATACATCTATGAAAACATTCCCAATTTGAGGGACATAATCTATTTTAGATAGTAAATCACTGAGACATCTTCATCCCTCGGGCAGCCACAGGTCGGATTTATGGCATTTCACACTGAATTCCCCAGACTTGAAAAAAAAATGCAGGTATCAACCCTGTTTACTAGGACAATTGATAAAAAAAAAGGGCATTTGAATAAAAGAAGGTATTTGTTTTATTCTGTTGTTGTTGACTTTCCAGTTTCAGCTATATTCTTTGCCATTTTCTAAGCAAACACCATGAATAAACAAAAACCTGTAGCACTTCAGGTGGTGACAACAGTCTTTACTCAGGATATCACACTGAGATTTCATTTATGGCTAAATCTGAAAATTTTTTTCATGTAAGCAAACACTTAGTAAATGTAATTGTGCTTCTGAATGTTTAGTCTTTGTGTTCTTTCTTTCATAGGTTTGCCATCCCCACTAGCATAAATTCCTTATTTTAAACAAATAAGATGCATTTTTTATGAGTTAATTTGTATTGAGCCAGAACACTACGAAACTGAAACTGCATAAATTATTCTTGGGTCAGAGGCAAATAACACTGTGTGGAAAACTCTGTTAGTTTGAGCTGAGAATAATAAATAAGACAGCTTGGAACCAAAATGTAGCAGCACAGAAAACTACTGTATAAAAGGCAGCACTGACTACAGAAACAGCATTTAAAAACATCTTTCTACCCAGGTCCTTTTCATTGCCTTCATAAATTCCTACCTGGAATACTCTGATTTGCTGAAGATTTATTGTGTTCTTCCAGTTGTTGGCTTCCAGGAATGATGGGAGGACTGAATGCATTCAGCCAATCCCTGAAAAATACAAATCAAAATATCGTTCACAAAAGCACAGTTTGTATTCCTATTTGTTCTAATTCTTTTGATTATTTAAAAAAAAAAAAATCAAAGGAAATTGCAGGTTTTTGACTGTAATGAAACAAAATCAAGCTGGATGTTATTATTATAAAAATAAACTTTACAATTAATTAAATGTTAAAGCTTCCTTCCCTCCCTTAGCCTTTTCACCTGTTCTGTTCACACTAAAAATCTGTGTTTTAAGTTAGGTTTGCTTTGCAGATTTCAGCTGGTATTTCTCTCTCAACAAAATGTGTGCATGAGGTGTGTTCCATAACCCACAGAGCTGTCCTTTGAAAGCCTATGGGACTCACAAGAGTCTTTTCCTGAGGAATAAAGACTTAGGATGAACAATCTGTGTTTGACAAGAGACTGTGGGGGTCAATTTGATTAAAAATCCCTACCCTCTCAAGGCTTAAAGACAACCACAAAAGATGTGCTTGGTTACTGCTGGAGCCTCCTGAAATAGCGTGACATAGCAAGTGGTGCATCCTTTACAGTCTGGGTGGCTCGTGAGGTAGAGCTGAGCTTAAACATGAGATGGATGCCACCAACATCCACTGTATAGCCTTGCCAGTAGCTAAAATCGTTACGCTCAATAACAATTTTTTATTTTTAGCATATAAAATTTTATAACAATAAAAAATTGTTATAAACAATTGTTTATAATGTATTTACCTAACAAAGCTTTTTCCCAATATCAACATCTATTATCAACAAAAACATCCTGACTCAATCCAATCTTTCCAATGTTTGCCACCAACAGTGGCTCACTAACTTTTCATCACAGCTGTCATGTATCTATTTTGCTTCTGCAAAGAAAAAAAATTGATGGGATCTTTATCATAGAGGAGGGAGTATGGACCTTCTTCACTCATTCAATTTAATAGGCAATTTATGTCTCTCCTGAACACTACTTTGTGATAGCTTTTAAAAATGATTTTCACATTATCATACATTCATGCAAAGTTCAATGTTCATTTCACATACACCACTTTATGATGCACTGTCTTTGATTGTTAAAGCTCAAAGAAAGGAAAACCGAACGGTTGTTTTCGTTATTGTTACTGCTTTTTATTGCAAACTGAACTGCAGAATCGTTCACTGAAAAAGTCACTCATACTATACTATCAATCAGAGAAAGACAGCCCTGGAAGGACACATCTAAGTCACAGAGTTAAGAAATTCCTTGTGCAGGTGACCACATCTTGTAATTCTTTTCATATATGAAACTAATCAAACAAATCTGTGTACACTGTGCACAGCTGATGTTTCCCATCTCTCCTCTTCAACAACAAAGAGCTGTAACACTTTAAAGCTTCCATATAACCATTAGCTAGACAAAATAACTGCAAGTTAATGCTTGCACACAGAATTCAAGGGACCTCAGTAAATCATTTCATTTTGATAGAACTAGATCTGACCTTTTTGACCACCCTATTTCAATGCAAAGGAAAGGGAATGGAAAGGTAAAGGGCTCTTTAAATTCCCTTACGTTTGCTTCATGCTGATGGGAACAGTGCAGCTCTACAGAGTTTAATGAAACTTGGGTTGGGCTTGATACAATTTATGTCTGGCCATGGCTGTTCCAACAGCTGGCACAAAACCATTATGCATGCAAACTTGTGTGCAAGGCCAGGGAGATTAGCAAGAGCTGTAGAGGTAACTTCAACATCCATGGCTTCCTCTAGAAGGGATGAATTTTTCCAAAGCTTGACAGATTTCTATACATTGCCAGACTATAATTGTCTCAACTCAATTGTCCAACACCAAGTAAACAGGTAATGTACTTCTACTTTCTGAAAGGCCTTGATGATCTCATGTAAGATTTGCTTCTGACAGAGAAATCTGGCACGGCTCAGTCATGTGTTATAATTGCTAAAATATGCCAATTGCTTTTTTTTGTTTGTTAGTTTTTCTGCTACTTCTGGACTTGTTATTGATTCCACATCATCTCCTGTTGGCATGTACGCATAATCTGGGGTGAATCAGGGGACAACCACCTATCTGTTTGCAGTCAAAAAGGAAAAAACTAATTTTCTGCCTCAGGAAACAGAACTGCTGGTGTAGAAATCCAGCAAGTTATATAGTAGATTTAAAGGAACAGATATTGAATTTTCCATCATTTCAACATGTAAAAAACATACTTCAAAATTTTTTTTTACACCATCATATTATTTTCACATAAATAGCCACTTTCAAAACCAATCCTTCTCCTCTTCTGCTGTTCAGCTAATGCCAGTGAGAATTGGTACAACTAATCCACACAGCACCGTGCTTGCCTAGACAACTCATTATTAGCGCTCTCTGGTTTTACTTATCATATTTGCATTCCCTCAATACGGCCAAAGACTCTTTGTTTACACCAGAGCTTCAAAAGTTTTTAGGAATAACAGCTAAATGCATGCTATGATACCCAGTGGCATGGAAGGATGTATTTTCCATTTCTGCTACCCGCACACATGGTTTGTGCTGCCTCAGAATCAGCCAACATAAGCCTGAGACTAGAATCTGACCATACTTATAGGTTGGGGTCAGAGAGCACGAAGGATTACCACTTGCCAGATTCTCTACAATTGCACTGAAACACAATGTCAGCAAAGGCAATCTCTTGGAGAAACGGCGGCAATTTTAGAGAAGGTAAGGAAGAACTACTGGTGCTAACCTACATCTCTGCTTCCCAAGCTACCCTTGCTTCCAAATTCACTACAGCTTTTTTAAAAGGCAGTGATGTTTGAGATGGAGAACAATGAGAAAATTTCTGCTAGGAAGATTGCTGAAGCAAACGTGGTGCAAGGACTGAGGAAAGACAGTGCTTGCTTCTAAAGAGAATTATCTCTGTCAGACCAACAAATGCAGTTGGAAAAGTAAAGAAGCTTTAGAGTGTATATGCAGTTCTACAGGTCTGGCATAAACCAGAAGAGTTTAGAGACGTGTTTTTCACATAAAATATGTATCAGAGAATTTCTAAAGAAAATAATTACTACCTGGAAAGCAGAGAGGATGTTAGTAAGAAGGAAAGAAAGATAAGGCAATTACCTCCAATGGAAAAGAAAGAGACAATTCATTTAGAGAACATCAAGGGAGCAAGGTAATCATGTGTCACTAAACCAGTATTTCTGTTAAAATAATAGTTCTTATTACTCAGGAAACTTATGAAATCTTTTTTGAAGCCTCATCTCTGGAAGGTCTTCCTCAGAGACCAAGTCTGAAACAAGTAATCAATGCACTACGGTATTAGGGATTCATTGTTGACTTAACACTACTTTTAAGGCCAAAACATTTCACACAATATATATTAAAAACTGGTTTATTACTTCCACAAGTTAGTTAGCAACGTCTAAATAAACGTTTCCTAAAATCTTGAAAAAATTTTATAAAATCTCATGTGTGTTGAAATCTTTTTGGCCAAATTACGTTAGATTAAATACTGGCAGTTAATTGATAAACTTCTGTGAAGTAGGTTTGCAGTGGTAATTCTTATAGATGCTGTCGTCTAGCAGTCAAGACAGATTTTTCCACAACGAAATCTACAGTGACTTATAGGAAGCAACTAAAGCATATGTGTGAGTTAATTCTAAAAAACCTGAAATTAAAAAAAAACAACAAAAACCGTGAACATTTTTTAGACCTTGCCTAAAAGCAGAGTCCAGCCTGGAGACAACTAGCAACATTCTGGGACATGCACACTGTGGGTTGTGTTCCCATTTATTTTGTTTGACTGAATAAAGCATATTTTTTGGGGGGAACTTGTTTAAGAAGCTAGTTTATCTTCTTAAAACTGAAAAGCTAATCCCACATTCTGACAAATAAAAGACACTCTGTTTATGCTATCGATGCCTCCAGCTGTAATCAATACAATCAACATGCAATAAACTATCTAGAGCTTTCCTGTTAACAATGTGGAATGCTAATTATTGTCTTTTGACATTGTGAGTTGCGTGGTATGATGGCTCAGAACATCACCCACACATATTCAAAGTATCACGCACCTTTAATGCTCATTATTGTAAAAGCTATTCTCCATATGAAAATATAATTCTAAATGCTATATAATCTTGTTATACTATGGTCTTTTCTTAAAAAAAATACTTTCAGAAAGTAATTGACATATATTGAAATATCACGATAGCAGCACTGGTATAGAAAGCAAAAGAATGTTTTGGACTTATAAACATTGTCTTCAGTGTTTTGACAGTATGTTAAGTTTTGCAGAAAATGGCATCCATCAATAAAATCTGTCGAAAAAATTAGTGATGTTATTAAGTAGCACTTATCAATGACAATGTATCAAAATTATTACCACTAACAGAAATCCAAAAAATCAGAGGGTTTTGATTTAAATCTTAATGAACACCTTTAATACTTTGATTTTTTACAGATATTTTTGTTTATTAGTCTATCCTACTGGTTGGACTGAAAAAAATGGCAAATGACTTAGTATAAAGTTTTTAACATTGCTGTGAACTGAGATAGCATACTTTATTGCATTTCTTTTGGATCAGATTTAATTTGTATTACTTAAATCAATGGGATCAATTAATCCACATTATTAACAAAATTAAGATGCTTCGAAGTTTTTGTATGGTTTTGTCCAACAATCTACACAGGAATTAAAAGGAATATTCATTCAGTCAGCCTGACAGTATACTTATGAAATGCAAGGCAAGGACTACACTATATTATATCAGGGAATCAGTTTTGTATCATTAAGAATACATCAAATTGACAGACTATTAAGCATCTGAAGAGTACAATCAATAAAGAACACACAAGATAATATTTAACCGCATAAACTACTTAGTAAATCTTTATGAATACAAGAGAAGAACTGCCTCTTGCCTGAGTGATAATAAGAGGAGCACATTTGCTGAATTATTTTTTACAATGGATAATTTGACTAACTCTGTGAAGGGCCAGAGAATTCCAATGTATGAATCAAGAGAATAAAATATTTTAAGGAAAAAGGGAGCAATTCTTGACATCTGAAGCAACTATCAGCTAAAATCTCAGCACATACTTCTGTTGTATTAGCAATATCTAATATCACATGAAGCAAATTCTGCTGCAAATATTCAAAGTGAATAAGTAATACCTTATCATGATCCACTGAATGCAAAGTGCCAGCTCAGATCAAAAGTATGGTTCAGTACAACCTAAATATTCAATTCAGCCAAGATGAAGACCTATTTTTCTCACTTGTTTGGATCTTTAATTATATCTATTTAAGAAAGGTTGTTAGAGACTAACTCAGTTCCTCGATAAATCAATAAAAAGTCACCTAGCTTTGTAACACCCCTCAACTATTCCCTGCTACATCTTTTTTGGAGTATGCATTACCTGCAAGGCTCCTCTAGATTAGCAGATCTAAATTTTCAATTATTTATGTATCTGCTGAATTTCATGTATATATGCAACTTCATTAACTTAAATCAGATTACCCATACACATCTATTTGGGTTCTGCTTTGCAGTATATTAATGATGTATATGTAACGGGAGGGTTTTTTAATAGAAGTATTTCCATAGAAATAAACCATTCAATAATAGATTCAGTAGTGAAGCAAGGACTTATGAAGGCTATTAACAATAAGGTGTATTTGTGTTATGTACAAAATGCATCATATTTGAAAAAATGTTGAAATCAAATTTCAGGTCCTATCACTGTATATGTCTGTAATAATTGTGAAGTCATCTTAGACTTAAATTTTCCATTATTGTATCTAAAATGCTTCAAACAATTTAAATTTTTCTACCTTTTTTAAAGTTCTTCCAGAAATACAGCATAAACCACAAAGCATAAAATATTAGTTTATACATCAATAACTGTTCAGTGCTACTCAGCTCCAGGTGAGAAAAACAGTATCTTTATAATGGAAAACTGAGCGAATATACAGAAGAAGAATGAGATATACTACCAAAAGAATATAGAGTATACTTATACATTCAAATCAAGGATTTTTGAATGCACATTTTAATAAAAATCTTGAAAAATAACATAAATATACACATCCATATGACTTTGCATGAATTGAAAGCTGTATTTTAAAGAGAAATATCCTAAGTACTTAAGGGCAATCTAGCAATACGTTGATGATTAAAAAAATGCAAGCCATGAGCTACATAGTATTATTCTCCTGGAGTGTTATTGTAGTTTCAAAATATCATTAAATCAGCACAAACCAACACTTATCATTTCCTGCACATTTTTCACTGTGAGCTGCATTCTGACTATGAGTAATCTGTTAATCTGTTCTTTGCCTCACAATCCGTCAAAGTGACAGACCCATTCCATCCCTAATACATAATATCTTCATTTACTGTATGCCTTACTGGAACTTTCTTTTTTTTTGCTAGCACTCAGATTTAGAAAATCACAAGCATATTTACAGAATGCCTTTTTCCTTCCTCCAAACCACTTCAGCAAGTCCTGCCTGCCAAGTGCTTTTCTTCTATCTAATAGAGGCAGAGGGACTTCCTAAAAAACCCTGAAATATTTAATTTGCAATGAATTAGTAACTAAAAAAGATCACAAAAGAACAAGTGCAACTGTGCATGGAAGACTTGAATCTGCTCCTCAGAGTCTTAAGTCTGTAAATGAACTAGTTTATGGGTTCTAGATTAGATTCCAGGATACCAAAGGAAAGGTGAATTTTTCTAATTAAACTAGACATTTAGATAGCGTAAGGTGCTATTACAACTGCGTACAGTATAATCACACTGACTGGTGTTAGCTGAAAGTTAAACTTGTTAAAGGTGATGCTGTTGAATATTTCTAGTCTGTGAAAATTACCTTTCTTTTTCAGAAAAATAAAAAACCCAACAAACTGCAAGAAAACTCTGACCTTTTAGTATATTAATGCAATGAATGGTGCAGCATGAAGCTGGAAATTTCATCATCATCACAAAATGAGAAGTATGATACCTCAGTTTAATTCTTCAAAAACATCAAGATTTGTCAACAGCAAATGTCAAATAACCTAAAGGAATCAAACCCAACACTCTTGCACCAATAATACTGGAATAGAAGGGAAAGGAGGTGTGGGCACTTGTGCCCTTGGAAACCCAGTTTTGCTCTGCAAGAAAATGTTGTATGAATATGGGATGTCAGTCAAGGAGCCTGATTTGTCTGTATTTAAATAAACTTCCAGTTCAGAAGGAGGATGAAGAAATAAATATGTATTTCCATAGACAGGGGGCTGGTGAGTGATAGTAAGCTTTTTCTCTCCAGAAAAGGGAACAATACAACCGGTACAAACCTGCTTGGAAGCTTCCCTGCCCTATGAACTACCCTAATCCCAAAGCTCTAAGAGCTGTCAGAAGCTGGACTCAGACTTGAGATGCTGGTTTGTGGCTGGACCAAAGTGTCTTGTCATCCCTAAACACTGGAGATCCCCTGGAAGAAGACACACTGGCAAAGGGCCATTTGAGCTGAGTACTGGAGGAGAGATCGTGACACTGTAAGCAGGGAATCTCTGACTTTATACCAGATAACACCTGTCTATTCCTTTGATTCTAAGAGATCTTAGAGGCGTGTGAAATCCTTCACTACCTATCCTCCATCTCTACATACAAGCACAGCCAGACAACTCTGCTTGAATGGCCCAGGAATATTCAGAAAAAGGATAGAACCAATAAAAAATATTCTCAGTAATTCTTGAAGCTACAAAACCAGAGATAAACTACCTTATATTAACATAGCTACAACAGCATGTTTTATACTCAAACACTTAGTGTATATGCTGGCTTTTCATGTTCTCAGATTCCCATACAAGGGAAAGCCATTTTGGGATTATTTTAACAAGCTTTTACATGCCAGCCAATTGGTTCTCAACAACCTTTCTGCAGCTAAGCTTTTTACCATCATGATTAAAATTTCTAACCTTTCCAATTAGATGTTTCCTGTGCCATTTGCTTCTTTTGTCATGTTCTTTTTCATGCATATTATAGCCTGACAAATGCAGCAGAACTTTGCTAATTCAGATTAACGACTGGGAAACCTATTGCAAATTACTCTATTTTGTGGATGAGTAAAGTAACGCAACAAGTACAATGAAAAACCAAAGTACATTTTGTGATACATTGTTCTCGTTCACTTATTTTGACAACTATTGTGTAATTTTATAATACTTCATAATGTAATACTGTCTCTTCTGCAGAAGTAATGGAGTTGTATGACTTTGATCTAGTAATGAATCATAAATATGCTTCTTTGTTTGCAAAACTGAATCTTTAAAATTGCTTCTTAACTTTAAGGTATTCTGCTATTTAAGCCTTTGATTGGAAATACGTGAAACAAAGACCTTTTAGGTACGAATTTCACAGCAGGCATGTTGGAGAAGTTCTGGTGTAATGCGAATAAATTGAGATGCATCGTTTTGTAGGTGAGTTTAATCTTACTGAATCTCTCAGTGGTATAACAACACAAGCATCAGCTACTGGAATGTTTAGNCTTATTTTACAAGTTAGCAACTGGACTGTCTTGAGGATGGTCCTGAATCCCACCATTTCAGAGAAATCTTAACATACCAGCCATTCAAGCATGAGCTTCCAGCAAAGCAGAGGAGATAGAGGTGGAACTAACAAGGGAGTACAGCTCTTTTTACTCCCGCTAATTCTGTACAGGTAACCCTAACTGAGCCCACAGCAGAAGCACAGATAATTTTAATTTTCATTGATATATTAATTAACTTCTGCAGGTTCTGCAGGTTCCAACCACTCTTGGAAAAGCTGTCAGCCCAACGTACATGGAATAGTGTGGGTAGGCTGTTGATTTTAGAGCTGTTAACAAATTAAACCAAATAGCCACCAACAGGGACAACAAATTAAACTGCACTTTAACAATTAGTTTAATTTGTGAATGAAACACAGCTTGATCACTCATTCTTTGGTTTGAGAACACTGATCAATAGACTTTCTCGTAAAATGATGCCCGTGTTTTATGTGCTGATCATATATTCTTGGCAATAGTCCAAATCAGGCAGACATTTACTATCATCAAATCTCTGTGCCCACAATTCACTATGGGAATACTTTTTTTTTTTTTTTAACATGTAGAGTCAAATGTCTGGGTAAAAGCTAACTGAAAATTTGGCCAAGTCCATTTGGTATGAAATTACTTCAGTAAATTACGCTTCTTGTGAAAGGATACCCAATGAAATGCTGAAATATTTGTGTCCTGCTCTAGTGTGGTTTCTAGGGAACAGTTATTTGAACTTCAGAGGAACAAATTTTGTTAGCTTAGGAAAAATTGAGCAGGATGCCAACAGAGGATCTGGTGGGGTGATGCTTATAAAGATAGGTTTCAACTTATAAAAAAACCTCTCTCTTCAACTTACCAAAAAAAACCCCCTCTCTCAAAGATAGAAAAATCAGCTTTTATCAGAGATAATTTTTTGGGAGAGCATCTGTAGAAGTTCAGAAAATCTTCATAAAATTAGGCTCAATTGACCTTTTCCAGAGAGAAGCTCTGCTCTACATTTTGAAGTTCAGTATGGCTGAAATTTCTTCTAGAATATTTACTTTCTTTCAGCATTTCCTTTAGTGAAACTTCCAAACCTTCTATGACAGACAAATATTTTGGAGGACAAATGCTTACTAAGTAGATGCAGGGTACATAGTGACTTCCAGTCCCTGCACTGGATGAAGAAGTAGCATAGGTAGTTAGAGCTTCCTATCTGAAGAGAAGAGAGCAATTCTGCAGTTCAGCTGGGACCACACAGCCCATCAGTCAGTGGGAAGTGCAAAGCTAAGGCCTGAAAGACCTCACATCACCTTGCTCACCTGGCTCTGTAGCCTCTGCAGCCAGTCTGTCTCCTTTCATTAACTGGTTCTATGTCTTGCAAAGCAGCACGATGTGGAGGTGATTTGTATTGCAGCAGCAATGTTCTTGGCAGACTTATGACCTTTACCCAGTGGAACCAATGGAAAACGAGTCTAGCTGGGTCTTTTTATTGACCATATTTCCATTATCTTCACAGGTACTTTCTTTCCTGGCTTGTTCTTTTATATTATTATGGACAAAAGGTACATTTACTGGACAATAGCTGCCACACTGCTCTCTTCTCATTTCCCAGAAAATATCACTACTACACTTTTTAAAGTTACTTGAGATCTGTCAAATTCTTTATCACTCTAAAATAAACTATTTCTTGCTTCAGTAAGAGCATCACATAACTGTCTTCATGCCATTTATACCCACTCATCTACATATGATACATCAATTTTTCAAATATTCTGTGTGCTTCCTTACATAGCTACAGTAGGCTTACAAAGATTTAGATATTTTCCAGTTGCTCATACATTTCTTGTTAAAATTGGCTTTAAAAACAGTTTAGGAACTAAGTTATAGAATTGCCATTAATTTTATCTCCCTCTCATTTAGGTACATACCCTCTGTGAAAAACATTACAGAGTTTTCCATTATATATGAAAGGTAATGATGTGAATAATGGTATTCAAGTCACATCATTCTCCAGTTTTCATATCATGATGCAAACTGACCTCATAATTTTGTCATCTTCTGTATTTACAGCCCAATAATGCTTTTCTGGCAGTTCACAAGGGCTACTGAATTTATGAGGCACTTGCAAGTCAGGTATTTTACCAATACTTTGCCTGCATTTCTCGAAAATGATTTCTAGAGAAATTTAAGTCTACTGTTTGAACTGGATTAAAATAGCATGAGAATTAAATCATAATTTATACTATTTTGTTTTAAATTTTATTATATGGAATACAAGTTTTCATGGTTGATCATATCAACTTGACATGATGAAATCATATCAAGTCATTTTTTTTACAGATCATGGTGTTTATTCTGTTTTTCAGTATATAAAATGTACCGAATACCAAATTACTTTAGCACATGCCTAAAAATAACTTAATAAAAAATGACTCAACCAATGTATGGGCAAAATTAACAAACACTGTAGCTTGCACTAAAATATAGGCAATTCTACTGCCACCAGAATTATGAAATTGATTCTGAAATAAAAAGTCCTCAACTAAGTGTCAATCACAAGGTACCTGGATCTCCTACTCTGTGCACTGTAGTCAAGTGTCTCCATCCACTTCAGCCATTGTAACAATTCATAAGGACAGAGATAGTTCCCTTAATAACCAGCACCCAAGGCAGAGAGCTTTTCTAGGTGAACATGGGCGCTTTGATTTATATGTGAAAGGGAATAGAGAATCCAGGATTATACTTGTAACTCCAGTGATGTATTGAGTGCACTAGGAAACATATGGCTGCATGTTGCAATAACTGGCGCATCTGGGTGAACTTGCACAGCAAGTTTCATAGTGCTCAATTCACAAAATCTAACAAGAAGATAATAAAAATGTGGATGGCAAGTGAGACAAGTGACTGAAAACATCTGTGTGATGAGAAATGCGTATTACTCTCATAACTGACTGGCAGTATGATACCATAGAACATTTCACACTGTTGATAAAAGAAAAAAAAAAAAAAAAAAAAAAAGTATCTGGAATGTTCTCTCCTCCTATCCCTTCCAAAACACATACACTGTCCAGTTAAAATCTGGACAAGCAAAATCCACATTAATCACACCAAGTGAAAGCGAAACAGGACTACTTTTTAAAATAAGTACACCTCATCTTCAGGCTGTTAAAAATTGTCAAAGTAATGTTGGCGTTCAAAAAACTGTGAACAAAGTAATGTTCACAGGTACAAGGCAGTTCTGAAACTGGACAATTAATTTCAATTGCCTCAATTTGATTATTTCTTGCTAGCCACCCCTTCCCCTTGTCTTATATAAAAGTCACAGGGATTTTGTTGCCAATTCCAACCAAAACAGATCAAGTAAAAACTCGAAAGCTAGAATACGTTGTAGCCAAGATCCCTTTGAATTATCCAACAGCACTGTAACACCCTCTCCTGATTGGGCTAGATAATAAAAAAAACCTGGTCTAAATAAGTAATGTTAAAATCTTTGCAACAAATGGACTTCCTGACACAGACAGTCATGTACAGAATTCTAGTTCAAAGCAGAGAGCAAAAAGAAATAAATGAGAGTGTTATGTATGTCAGATGAAGATTTGCTGAATCACGCATCAAAGCAGGTGTAGGAGCAAGGCCTAAGTCAGTTACATTAAATACACAGTGGTGCATCCAAAACATACAGAATTCAGCTCTGCATTCCAGGACAACGCCGACACACTGCAGACAATGACTAAAACGAGCAATAGTAAAGTCCTCTGAGAGGAGATTGCAATTGAAAAGAGATTTAAGATTAAATCAAAGAATGTCACATTTAATATTCAGAACACTCTTAACGGAATCCTTACTGCCTGGGCTGTAAGCGGAATCTTACCGTGGGTTGGAATGAGAAAGTGGGCTCATTTCTTTCTGATAGTGATGCTCTTGATTGACGGGCTGTGGAAAACAAAAAATAATAGTGAGAAAATAACTTCGCAAATATTCTTTCAGAATGTTTAAAAATATGTAAGAGATCCTTTATGAGAATACAACATTTGTGGCTTCTGATATTAGAATTTTACAGTCTTTTTTTCTTATCTATAAAATTTAAAAGGAATATTCAGATCCTAACTGTGCAAAAGTACAACTTAACAGATGATTCTTGTCTGAGTTAAAATACATATAAATTAAGGAGTCGGCCACATGGTCATTTCTCTATTGCCTGTGAGAGTGTTGGGATAGTGTCAGGAAACAGAGAGGGAAGGGTGGCAAAGTCTTGTCTGACAGAAAAGCCTGGACTTGTGTGTATAGGAATCATGGCGCGGGAACTGTAAGTTGGATTTGCGCAGAACCAACCATTCTTAAGACAAAAGAAGACTGAGCCAGAGCTACTAGTGCTGTCAGGCTCGGCTCCTCTCTCCTCAGAAGCACCATTAACAGTCATATTAACAGCCCCAAATAAAGTTTACTGAAGCGCATATATTTCTCTATGGCACTGCCAATTTAAAACCCGGATTAAGCTGCTCACGAATAGCTAATGGTGGACCATGTGAATATTCATACAAAATATGATCATTTTCCACAGTCTTCAAATCTTACCTACCCATTGTAAGAATGTACCCCAAGGTTTTAAACTACATTTGGTTTATGGCATTAAAATCAGTTATTTGCAAGAAAGATCCATATTGTAAACTGGTGTAAAAATTCAAGAAATCTAAAATTCGGAAATACATTTTCTCTCAGTATATATACATAGTCCATAGTGCTTCCAGAAGAGCATAGTGCTTCCAGAAGAGACCCCCCTGCTATTGTCACACACATCAAAAGCTGCTATAAACAAAGCACTGAAGCAAATGCAAAAGAAGTGAAAATACAAGCATACATTAACAATACGTGTACAATTTAGTACAGGAAATGCTAAAAATAAATACTAAGCATTATAAAAGCAATTGCTTTTTTTACAGAAAGCAATATAAAAGTATGTTCTCATGGCTTCAGGAAGTGAGGAGGGATGTTGTAAAATATATGTTCAGGATGAATGACATCCTAATTACTGCCAAATATGACTCACTGCCTGGTGGCGGGTAGTGCAATTCCCAAATGATGGCTAGTGGAAGACTGAGGATGAGACAGAAAGTGAATTAGTCAGTCCATGAACCAGAATATCTGTCTAAATAATTTTTAGTCTCATTTCATAGTAAAGAATAGTCTGCCTCAGTTTTGCAATTTGACTTGATGTGAACAGATCCCTGCAGGGGTTGTCAAACTGAGCTCTCTGTTGGAATAATTCTGGGTTTAAATATCACTCCTCTTGCCTGTCAGACTTCACTTCTGCCTGACCATTTTTGTGTTAAGTGGCTTTCTTTTCAGAATCATCACAAACGAGGCCAGAAGACCTTCCACAAATTAGGTATGAACCTGAAGTACCCTTTCAGATATTTTGCAGATCAAGGCCTATGTGACTGAATTTATATTTAGGAAGTTGCTTGGGGAACAAGTAATCTTTCTTTTCTGTGAGTACTCCTTACTTGAAAGACAGGTCTTAGTGGTGAACATATTTTGGAGTCTGCTAAAGGAGCATTACACCACTACAAGCTTCTAATAAATACCAACAAGCAGTCTAGGAGAATCTTCCTTCTCCTTTGCATTTCTGACTGAGAATCAGGGACCATATGGAAGAAGATACCCTGAATTCTCTTCTATATGGTCTTGCTCCAGAATGGTTGTGTTATATCTGAAGCGGTGTCTGCAGTGTGGGAACAGTCATCCAAGAAGCTGAATGGGCCAATTCCCAGGGCAAGATCTTACTAGATCTCTAGAACAAAGCAAGGAATTTAAGCAGAAATATTTTGTAAGCTTTGCAAATTTTCTTGGATAGCCTATATAGGTGTGGGTATAAACTTCACATTATATTCTGCAAGATATAGAACCGTGTATTTCGTATTGTTGCAAAGCTAACATGGAATGTCATAGACCTTAAAGTTTAAGAAAATATTCAGGTAAGACAGTTAAACAAAGTCTTCTAAAATATTTAGTTCTACATACACATATTTCTGATTTGGAAACTATGCCGCCCCCCCCCCCCCCATTTTACAAGGGTTTACAATTCTGCTTCAAAGTAAATCCATTTTAAAATAGAAGTTTTTCATATTTATAACTGATAGCTATACTGGGTAATGTATAATATTCAAAACTATTTTATTCCTTTTTGGCTGTCATAGTTTACAGCAGCTGTTAAACAACTTACATTTCAACAATTTCTCCTGACAGCATACAATCAGTTCTTGGTAAACTATCATAGGTTATAAAATTCAGTTTTAGTATATCTGTTTTATAGTGGTTTAAGGACATCTGTCGTAACTGCAACTTAGCAATATGATTGATCTCTGCCTTTACATTCAGAAGAGTTTCTGAGATTCATTTGAGAATTTTCAATGAATCTGAAAATCAGACTAACAATGGCAAGTGACGGAAAAAACTCACTAAAAATGCATTTTATATATAAAATATTGCTTTGATACATAAGTTCACTACCTAAGATGATTATGTTGTGCCCTGCCTTGCAAAACATCACAGGTATTTCAAAATGAATGATACACAAAAAGCTGCCTTCTGGTGGTGCTGTTGCCATAGATTCCACTAAAGAACGAAAATGTTGTATAAAAGGGAAGAAAATTTGGAATAAAAATACTTCTTACTTATCTTTGAAGAACATAAGAGAAAGCAATAGATACGACTGATTTAAATAATCAGAAAGATACAACCTGGAAACACATGTAAGCATGAAAGTTTAATCATGACAAGAATTTCAAGCTGTCCTTAATTTCTCAAACTACAATATGATGATTATTTCCATTTCTTTTCAGTATACTGCATTGCTAAAGATGGCTACAGATATATACAAACTTTTCTGCAGTACATCTGGTTTTGGAAGGACCAATCATTTGCAAATTCTCTTGACTCAACAAATGACGGTGGTACTGAAGATCAATGACATACAAAAAATTGCTTTTATTCTCCACATATTTTTTAGATAATATATATAAGGAGCAAATATACATATAAGAACACTTCTTGGTAAAAACTGCAAGCTGAAGAAGCAATGACTTTACTCATTTTAGGTCTTAAAGCAAGACATGCATGGCAGAAGAATGTGCTGTGGCAGCTACCTCAGAAAAGAAAATATGAAGTGAATCAATAGATACTGTGGACTATTTGACACTGTGCTGGTACAATGCGTCCCTTGGCATAAAGGCAGAGGCATACAGGCAGAGAAGACTGTAAAAGCTTTATTTCAGCAGTCTTTTTTGTAGTGAGGGACTAAGTGGTTAGTCCTTATCTGAGAAAGATTATGTTTGCTTTCTAAATTACCTCTTCTGGAAATGAGGTTCTTGCTATTAAATCTTATAACCTCAATGACCATCATGCAAAATACAGAGGAGAAACCTGACAAGGCTGTACATGTAAAACACACCAATGCTTCAGTCAACTGAATGAGCTTTGAAAAGCTTCTCTCTCAAAGACAAATATGTTGCCTTTTACACTTGATTTATGTAGAGAATGATTGCCACAAAGGACTATTATGAAAAACTACAGCTATATTAAATTACAATTTAAATTACTAACCTATTATATCTAAACACTTTTTTAGAGTGATGTTATTAGTCTGAAGCTACAGAAGCTGATCAAGGCAGTAAGATCAAAGAACTGTCTTTGCAAGCACATTGTGCTTCACTGAATACTGGAGCAGTACATTTTACTCTAAAAGTTCATTTTGTTTTAGTAATGTAATTTGTATTAACCAAACCTGACATGTCTAAATATTCTTATCAATTTCCTTATAATTAAACTACTCAAAAATTAACGAGACTGCTATTCTCTGTATTTAATTAAGTTCCATTTGTCCAGTCTTGCAGAGTTACATCACGTTTGAGTCTATTTAGTGAATACTGAGAAAATGCATTTGAAATATGATGAAAGCAACTAAATGTATAATGTCGATGCATCTCAAAAAGTTGAAACTAACTAATGTTTCTGTTATACTGCAAAATATTACTCTGTAAATCAAGGTCTTATTTGTACAATTCCTCACTATTTCATACATCTAATTTGAAACCTTCATTTACCAGCGTACCACAAAGTTCCAATGCTGTGTTGATCATTCACTATGGAAGATTGCTACTACAGGGCTCTATTTGGGCCCTGTACATCCCTGGAGCTAATTTGCACCAAACATTTTACAGCATTTACCCTACAATAGTTTATATTGGGGCAACACAGCAGTGTCTATTCTTCTATCGTTTTATCTGCTGCTTAGAGTTGTGTTGTGTGCTTTACTTAAGCCACATTCATTGTTTATTATTGTTTCACCTATAATAAAATAAGAACTATGTTGCTGAGATATAAATGGAGTACAAGGTTTTACAGCAGCTCCTGCAAGTACCTTTACAGTTGCTGAAAAGTTATTCTGTTATTTCATGCATTCCATACTCTGTGGTGGACTGTGACAAATACTCCTTTGTATCTTTTAACAGCACTTCATTGCATAGCGCAGCTGTGCGTGATTTTGTACCACTCTGTACCAGGACAAATAATGATACAAGGTATAAAATACAGAAGGATCACATACTAAGTGCTCAGAGCTACTGCAGTTTTTTTGCTGCTGTTCTCCTGCTTCAGTCCTTTAAACAGTTAGCTTTTCAGTAATGAGACTTTATCACTGTAAGAAGCAATTATTTCCCATTACTCACACTGTAATGCAGTTGCTGACTGGTATATCTGGGTTTCATTCATTTTGGAACTATTTTTAAGTACTATATCATGCACCTGCAGGTTGTCAGCCACTATTGTGACAATCTGTACAGCCTACATGATTATTCAGGCTTCTAGGAAGGAAAATATATAATAGATTAGCTCTTTGTCCATGGTGGTACCACAGAACCTGCTGGAAGTGCATGTGTTTTGGTTGTGTGTTTTACTTGATAAGTTCTAAAAAAAGTTTGGTAATGCTACCTTAAATTTCAAAGCTACTAAAAGAATTTTCAATATTCAAGACCACCGAGTCTTAAAATTGACAGAAACCATACAGAGAAAATACCGTGGGTTTAGACTTACTGGTGGGAAACACGAGTTCCAGGTTGCTGTATCATCACTGCTGGTACTTATGCTAACATTGCAGTTGTCTATCTGTGATGCGCTCAGCCCATGTGAGATCCCAGTATCCTTTAATTCTTCGTTTTCTTGTCTCTTCATGCTAGCCAGCATCTGTAGCTCAGATGAACTCAGTCTAGGTGATTGGTAGTTTTTCCAGTCATACTCCTGTGAAATAAAATGGAAAAGTCCACAATACAGGCAGGATATATGAATGAAACAGATACGTTGGAGAATCTTGTGGGGAATCTTCAGGAAGCTAAAATACTAAAGAGAAACAAAATGTTTACTAGAAAAGATTAGTTAACAGATTTTTGTTCAACTGTGAAAATCAAGCATATTTAAACATAATTACAGTTTGGAAAAAGAACACAAACATTGCTCTGGAACATTGTCTGTCAAACATTGACTGGAATTGGGATCCAGGGTGTTTGGTAAAGTTGCTGTTCCACTGCAATTAAAGACAGAAGATAAAAGCAGGCTTTCAGAAGTTCAAAACCCCAGCAGCTAAAATTGCTTAAGCATTAAATGCAAATCTTGAAATAAACCCAATCACACAGTTATCATAGTATCATAAACACCATCAACAGAACATTTAGTTATTTGTCAAGGACAGCATAAAATTTCTCTGGAAAGCTACATGTCAGCACTAAATTTTAAAAGTTATTTTGGTAACTTGCTAGTGAATACATTTTAAAACAAACATCACTATATTTTAATTTTTTTTATATTAATTGGTTGAATTGTTAATGTAACTCTAATTGTTATTATCAAACTTGATCCACAGGTCAAGAGCTAAAAACATGTATTAACTATTTTGCAGTTTGTACTCATGCCTCACAAAAAATCTCATGATAAAATTTTTTAAGTTCACCCAACCTGCTGTGACATCATCTTTGTTTAAAGAACTCCATCTTAAATAAAAACCTTCCTTTTTTTAAAGGGTCCACATAGATTGCTATTTCACAAAGGAACAGGTCTAATACTTGAGGCCTCTAGCTTTAGTTTTGAATGGAATTGCAAAGCATTCCTGCTTGCAAAGTGAATCCAAGTAGTGAGCAGGACTTCAGAAGCTTTAGATCACTGGAGTATGGCCAGTGGGCTGCAAGACACTACGTAACAGGATCCCAAAGAAGGACAGTGCTTTGATTCTAGTGAAGAGAACGGGGCTTTTAGACCAGGATTTTATCATGCTCCTGGCATGAGGAGCAATCTCAGAGCTTGTGGGTGGGAGGTACATGGTAACTGAAGACCTTAAGACCACAAGCAAGGCAACAGAACTGGTGATACGAACATCACTGGCTTTTCCTGCCGTGACATTCAGTCTGTAATGTTTCGGTGTGTCTTCTGGGGGTACAAAAGTCACATCGCCTCCTGAAGACACACTGGAATTATTACTACAACACACATATGTATGTATCCTAGATTTTCATGTATATTGCTTAATATTTCACATGCAAAGTGCCCATTTTCACTAGAAAGCTTATATGATGTCACTGCTGAAAAAGGAGGTTATTTTCAGTGACACAGTACTTTTTTCTGCTTTAGCGAGTTCCATATACCCTAATAAAACTGTATTTTCTGAGAATCAGAAAAGCATTATTGTCCATCTGATCCTCTGTCCTGCCAGCTCTTTTTGTCTTCGGGATCAGAGCAAAGCCATATAGGATACTGCATTCCTTATTTCCCCTCTGGAAGTTTAACTGGGGATGTGCTCATGGATTCATTCCCAGTGCTGAACTCCACGTATAAAGATGTGCAATACAATGCACAGGGGAAGGGAATTTTGGATGAAGGACAGATGGAGAAACCTTCCTTTTTAATAATACATCTAATGGCAACATGTGATGAATAGAATCTTGACTTCAGCTCAAGCTCTAGAATATTTTACTATGTATTTGCAAAAATAGTTTTAGAATAAAAATCGGTAGCATATTTTTATTTCCTCATGGCTGCAATAAAGAAATCAACAGTCATTATCTCAATAGTATGTAAAATAATACTTTGTATTTTTATTCTAGATAAGAAATTAAGTACCATTCATTAAAGATTGTTGCCCAACATTAGATTTTGGGAATAGCAACTTATTTTTGATGTTTCATTTTTGATGTTTCATTCTGATGACGATGATATTAGATTTCACTTAAAGCCACCTACAGAAAATAACTGTTCAAAAAGAATATTAGCACTGAAAGAATAAAGTAAACCACCTTTGATGGGAAGTGTGCCTGAAAGCTGACAATGAGTGGTAAACATATCACAAACCAGGATTTATGACTGAAGGGTGCTCACAGGGAAACAGTCACATGTGCAAATATGCAAAACTTTGTGAAAAATGCAATTAATTCAAAAGCCTGTTGCAAACATTTTTGAATTTTACTATGTATCTCAAATCCTTAAGTCAAATACCTTTGCAAAGATTTTTTTTCTATAGACTTACCTCAGGCACTCAGAGGCTTCTTTGTGGCACAGATAAATGTAGCCTGCCATTTTGTACAAGGTATAAGATGACAACAAGCTGTTAGCACAGCTGCCACCCCCTTCTTACCTCTAGCTTTTGAGGTCCAAGTTTCATTCCTGAATACTGTGATTATTACTACCATTTTTAATCCTAAAATAATACACGATGCTTTCTCTAGACCCTTATTGAACATAAGTTATTAGTTCAGTTACTAGAAGTTATTTGTTCACTTCAGAAGCTTGCTATGTTACATCTGGAAAGTCTCCTTTGCACTGATGTATTAATATTCTACTGGACCAAAGGCTGCTTTTTTATTGATCTTGCTGAAAATACTGATTTCCTGTTAACTGTCCTATATAGAAGCCTTCTGCATTTTTTTTGATTATTATAAGAGAAGCTTCAGCTTATCCTTCTTACCTCATACATGAAGCAATTGGCACGCAGTCATTAAAATGTCGGCATGAACTAGCACTATGCAGAATAAAAGCACTAAGCATTGAACGAACATTTTTCTCATTCTCTTTTTAATAATGGTGAAACATTGCCCAACCCTGTGTGTCTTTTCCTTTACCTCTATGAAGGAAGATGCATAGATTTTTGGAATTCTTACAAAACAATTTGAAACATTTGTTGGTTTTTTTTCCCCTCATCTTATTTAAAACTGTCATTTTGTTTTCTCTTGCAATGGTCTCAGTCTAGAAATCCATAATCAGAAAGGAAAATAGATGGCATAGCAATTTTCCGTGTTAAACATGCCATACAATAAACTTGCAATAAAGGAAAAATAGTTTAGACTATTTATTCTGTAGCTTCAAATGACTACTAAAAAAAATAAATTATATGGTCTTACTCAATTTTCAAAAAAGAATTTGAAAACTGAATTTCAGATTAAGTTCACTTTGTAATTTAGGAGAAACTTTTGATGTAAGAAGTAATTTTGCAATACTCGTAAATTTGTTTAAAATTAATATTCAATTTAGTAATTAAAAGCTTATCTTGTCTTTTTGCATATCCTCTCCTTATGATAAAGTATTTATATTAAGTGCTTAAAACTTCTCCTAGATTGACAAAACCTGTTGTTTAAACTATTTTTTTCATATGTAATGACATTTGCATTCTTCTAGGTTCAAATGATTTATTCAGAATTGTTTGAATGTAGTTATATGTGTGGAAAACTTTAATTACCAGCTATCTACATGCTTGCAATATTACCCAGAGGGCTGTACTTCTTTCTTAATTAAAAATATTTGAACTTAATAATAGAGAACTCTATTAAAACATGAACGAAACACTGCAAGCAACCAGGTTCTTAAAGTGTATTAAGTAGTTAGCAAATTGATTGCAGGAAGAGTTTGTTAAGCTTTTTTTTTTTTACCAGTCCTCCGTATGAGCAGATTAGAATACGCTACTCTGTAAACTCTCAAACTGATAACCTTTCATATAAAACTATAATTTAATATATAATTCTTAAAACAGTGAATTTCAAATATGGAATATTTCAAAATGGAAATAAAATAATTACATGCCCACAGCCAATAAAATGACTCCAGTGCTGCCTCACTGTAGTTAACAATACATCAGCACTTCTTTTCTTCAACCTTGTGGAGGGCAAAAATACTAGTTACTTCCCGCAAAACTGCTCCAGAACATAAAAAAACCCCTTTACATATGTATGTGGTCAGAAAAATTCAAATAGCTTATTGTATTAATTTTAAAATTATTGGAAATATTCTCAAAAAAACCCCATATTTGGCTCTATTCTGTAAGTGCTAGGTGAACATAATTTCTAATGTAAACAATCATTGTTTCAAAGGCCATCAGTGACATGAAAATCTGGCTTCAAATTTTGACCATGGCCTGGTACAAAATGAACTGTCAAAGAACTCCAAGGAAAGGCCCCTGGATGGGAAAATTTTATTACTTGATGAAATCAAGTATGAGAGCTAAATCTGCTATATAAATTCATGTTATGTTTTGCTGCAATAAAACAAAGTCTGTAACTCCTGAGTTTCTATACATTCTATTGCTATAATAGGCTTTGTCATTGCAAAAAAATAGCAACAAATTACATGTGTGATGCATTTATAGCTACAAGTGCAGTATGGTAATAACCCTAATGTCTAACTTAGTAATCAACTATTTATTGAGCAGGGGAAAAATGGCAGCTCTTTTCTTTCATCTTTTAAAATAAAATATCACCAAAAAAAAGTTGTAAAATATATCTAACACTTTAAAAAAACTTGACTGAAATTCACTTAGTAGACTATCTTTAGTTATGTGCTACAGGACAAAGTTGATCACTGCATTAAACACTGGTAACATCTTATAGGGAAAGTAATCAATGTAATTAATTTGTTACAGAAAAATAGATCACAGTTATGATTAGTAATAAATATAGTTGAATTTTAGGTGAATGTAACAATGCAAGTAGGCTGGCAATTTAGCCTATGACAGCCTTACTGCTGGCCCTCAATCACATAATTTATTACTTTGCAGGGCTGTCGTAGAGTGACTATGAAGTATCTAGATTAACGCTCTTTCTATTGTCACTTGTTAATATATCAATTCAAAGCCTGTCAATTTTCCTTTGTAATCTTTCAGCCCCAAACTACCTTCTAACTCACATATTTCCAAAATGTAGGTTGCTCAATGACATCTCTTTTTATCTATAAACCTCTGTGATTTCTGTTTTATTTGGTGTACTATTTTCTGTACCACAAAAAACTACGAAATCAAATTTCAACAGACTGAGCTCAGTAAATACTGTTGTGATGAAACCAGAATATATCTGGATGAAAGACTTATTTCTCAATTCATGCAAATGGATTTATCTAGTATAGCTTCTCTATACAATCTAATGATTTAAATCCAAAGTAAAAATCACTTACACAAGTCTGCTTTGTCAGATATGGATTTTCTCTTGAGATTTTCTTGAGAGATTTGTTACTGATGGATCGTTTTAATTTATCAGAAACTCCTTCATATCTTTCAGTCTTTTCAGATTCATTTGGAATTACTTTAACGAATTCAGATTTACTTCCAGTTGGAGAAAGAGAAAGGATAGGCTTTAAGCTTCTCTGAGAGCTAACAGAATCTGTTTTTCTCACAGTGGAACTCTGCGGTTTTGATACGATGGTCTCTTCGAGGTTATGCTTGCTCTCTCCCTTATTCTTCTGGTATTCATTTCCCCATGGCATACTCTTTAATGGGCTCTCTTTAAAAACTGCTGACTCAGATGTTTCTTGCCAGCTGTGGCTGATCTCAAGACTGTCTCCATTGTTGTCATCCTAAATTTAGGGAACAAAGCAAGAGTGATTCCCTCTCATCATCGCACAATACAGTTTTACATAACCTTAAAATTTCAAAATGGCTATTTAGTCTCTGCTGCCTAATTCTAAATTTGCAAGGATTCTGAAAACCAGCCGCCCTCCCTGGCAACTACATTGAGTATACCACAAACATATTCTTACATCTCAAGTAGTGAAAAGTAGAAGGTAGAAAGAGGAGTAGAGCAAAACAAGATTGCACTTTTCAGAATGTTGCCCCAAATTTAGAACACTGGTAACTTCCCAAACCTGTGTGTTACACAATAATCATAATTTCAATAAAATTTATTACAATTGTAATCCAAAAGTAAGTAAAAACTCCACAACAATGATGTTTTGCATTGAATTATTAATATTCCATATTTTCATAGCGCATCTTCAACTTAAACATGGAAGTAATAACTCCTGCTAAGATGGCTTTCCTCATCTCTGGTGATATCACTGAATATCATATTCAATACCATTTGAATATCATCTAAGAATTTTGGAGGTTAGTTTGTTAATCTCGTATTCATACTTCTAACAATGTCTCTGCAAAATATCCCATGAATCAAGCGTATGATGTTCACTCCTACTCCACCTCAAAAACAGCAAGTCCAAGCATGTGGAAAGAAAAACAATGGGGAAGAGCATCTAGTGTTTGCCTCAATGTTCTTATTCTCAAGGAAGAAAAGGACGAGAGGATTCATCTTCACCTCATCATGCTGGTCCTCACCATATGTTACCACACTGGATGTAAGGCTATGTATATTACAATATTCAATAAGACATTGAAATATCATCCTCAGTATCTCTCGTTGCCAAGGTTCAGTCTCACTGCAAACGCAAGTTTGTTACTGACTTCAGTGAGTCCAGGACTGGATTACACAGAATGAAACGCACATTCAAGAAGATAATCCTTCAATTTTATTAATGATACACGTTTTGGAAGCTTACAGTTTTGTTCTTTCACTTTGCAATTTCCTTGAAACACAGTTCTGTATATTCCTCTTATTCATGGATTTTTATTTGCCGTAAATTATCTTAAAATCCATACTGGAAACCCATATTAAATTATGTTAATTTAAGATGAAAGATTATGAAAAAAAAAAAAACCACTGTATTTTTTTCCCCAAACATTAGAGATAAACGGATAACTTTGATTAATCTGAAGCTTAAGTCCCTTCCAACTTTCCATGCCTCTTTAGCCATATATATTTAGGTTCCAGAACAATTTGTTAAATACTAAATCATGAAATGGTGCCAGAAACATCAATAATGTTTGCTTGATTAACTATAGTGCAGCATATATAAACTGAAGATGAGAATGATTTTCCTAAGGAACAAGCACTTCCACTGTTGTATTGTATTCCTTGAAAGAACACGCAGATGGGCAGTTCTGGATACATAAAACTGATTGCTCTCGCTGGGTTGTAATTTTAGGAAGATCATCCTAATGACTGTAGAGGACCACCTACTAGGAGCAGATGGGTTATAGTCCCTTTGTACAATGAGCTTTAATACTGAGGTATCAGAGTGAAATTAACAGCCTTTGTAAGGGAACGTTATCTTATTTAATCTTATTCCTTTACTCTTTGAATTGTAAAAGGATAGAAAAATTCTCAATTTCTTCATTGAAGGCTTCACTGATGAACTTGCCTCTTACACTTAAAACAGCATTTTTGATAGCATTATGTGACATGTGGTCCCACCTGCCTCAGACACACACCCCTTGCAATCAGCAAGAGTTTTGGTTTTGCTCTGGGTTTGACAGAATCCATAAATGCTGCCATGAAATGTTTAATTATACAAATTCTCTGAATGAAATCTGAGCTGAAAACATGGACACTCACATAATTACAAAATAAGTCACTTGATGCAAACGGTTCCAAGAGAAGAAGCAATTTTTATCCTTTACTGATTATTTGACTCTGATAATTGAATAACCACATTGAACTATTTCAAGGGCTAATTAGTAACCACTAAAGGGAATTTATAAATACTTGCTGTTTTCAGTTTGTGGGCTGAAACATTTCCTCGCCAAAAGTAACATAAACTGTATAATTCTAGCACATTTATTGTGCATATCTTATGGCTCTCAGTATATTCAACAGAGTCAGTGTTCACTTATTTGAAATTTATTCTGATGCATAACCTGCCAATTATAATTTACAATTAAGAACATATTTTCTGTAGATAATACTGATTTTCAACAGGTTTAATAAAAAAGTATATAATTCTCCTTTGCAGCTCCACTAACTTCAAATGTGGACTAGGATGAAACTGGGATTTCGCCCCTTTAACTGTAATTTTTGAGTTCACGATGGAGTGACATAAAAAACCCCAAAAGAACTTTCAACTTTTTACCAGTCCAAGATATTTAAACTACAAAGATATGCAAAATCTTTTTTTTTTAAGTTAAAACTAAGTTTTACTTATATTTTCAGGACAAAGGCAATTTATGCTCGTGTACAATTATCTAAATTGTAGGTTGAGATATTTATCTTATTTGATACAGTTCAAGAGTGTGCACGTCTATGTGTTATACACAAACATAACGTATTTGAATGTCAAAGAAAGCTGTAATACAATGATCATGAGAAACAATAATAGTGTGAAAACCTGTAACAACATAGCTTATTTCAGCATGTAAAATTAACATATGTTTTTAAAAAGCACCACAAGATTCAGCATAACTTAGTAAAATAAATATTTTGTTATATAAGTGAAGTAAACTGGGAAACATGTTATGGTTGGGCTAAAGAATTTTAGTAATTTTGCAAAGATACCTTAAATTGTGCTAAAGTAGATACCATTAAATTAGCAGTCTTATGTGCAGCTATCACAGCTTTTCCAGGATCCTCTTTCCTGAATTTTCAGTGCTTTAAATAAAACTTTTCTGGTTTACTTCAGTAATGCAAAGTAGAACAATTTGAATAGTAAACATGTATCCAGACTTATGAGTATAAGGCTGATTTCAAGAGGCAACACCGAATGTATCTGTAAAAGGAAGAGGATGAATATAGGCAAAATATGACTGCTAAGTAATTTGTTGGTGCAGTGACTTTTACATGAAAGAAAGGCTTAACTATGAATTACTAATGTAGTAGTTAGATTGCGAAAAAACCCTCTTGATAATTTGTTAGCACGCTGTAGACTTGTTTAAAGCAATTATCTTCTACCTTTGTAAGTCTAACGCATCTCCAGCTGCAGTGCTGATACTATTTAGTGCAGTTTGCATCCAAAGATAATGAATGAAACAAAGGCTGTTCCCTAGCATATCTCTGGCATACAGTCAAAGAGAAGGTTTTAGTTTAAATAATACCTTAACACTTTTTAAAGAAGATAGGGATCTTCTATTGGTCTCTCTTTCATCAAGCCTCTAGAATGGACATTAATGTTTTGCCCTAAGGTTTTTCTTGTGCTGTAAAAGTAGGCGTACTTGGCTACTGCTTTCTCTTTGTGTGCTTGGCACTGGATCTCTGGGGCAGGATAATCACAGAACCACAGAATGTGTTTGGAAGATTGGCATGGAATGTTTGCTACCTTCTTCAGGAAGGCTACAGGGGCTACAGGAAAGATGGGAAGGAACTCTTCATCAGGTATTGTAGCAACAGGACAAGGGGTAACCATTTTAACTGAAAGAGGGGAGATATAAATTAGATACTAGGAAGAAATTTCAGTATGAGGGTGGTGAGACACTGGAACAGGCTGCCCAGGGAAGCTGTGCGTGACCTATCCCTGGAGTTGTTCAAGGCCGGGCTGGATGGAGCTTTAAACAAACTGGTTTAATGGGAGGCATCCCTGCCCATGGCAGTGGGGTTGGACCTAGATGATATTTAGGGCCTATTCCAACTCAAACGATTCTATGATTCTGTGACTAATTTTATTGCTGAAAGATTTCCACATTGCAAAAGAATTAAAGCTGGTCATGCTGACACAACTCGGGATATAAAGTAGAAATACAAATCATCAAGTGACATAAAAAAGCTGAAATGTCTTAACTCACTTTCAATAGTGTTAGTGAGCAAAACAGTCTCCCTGCTTACAGTTTTAAAAGGCACAATAAAGCCTTATTTACTGCACTCTTGCTCAACCATAGCAGACTTCACCTCACTCGAATCTATGATACAGGCTTTCCTAAAATCTTTTTCGTTGTAATGATGCATGATACTTGCATCTCTCTGTTAGCCCAGGGGCTGACAGTTAGGTTTCTTTTGTCCACTTTTTACAAAGGGTATACCTGCATTTTCACTCCTGTATCCAGCAACCTGACAAAGACAAATCTATCTATAAGTATATACGGAAAAGACGATTTATCCTCTCTGTCTAGCCTGGAGACAGAATCTCATCCTAGGAGTTTTAGGATGAAGACTACTTTATCAAGAATTACATGTACAAAGTGGCCTACCTCTCCACTGCTGTCAGCTCCTTGAAAGTTATCTTCAGTTTGGGTTTTCCCATGTACTCTGTTACTGTCCTGCTTCAAATCCAAAGGGAAAATGCAACACTCTGGTGACATATTTGAAGACTTTCCATGAGGCGCTGATCGAGGTGTTGATGAAAATGTAAAAATCTCTTTATTATTAACTTGGTGATCACCTGTTTCATTGCTGTGATGTTCAACAGAGGCATTCTGTGGTGAGGTTATATTGTGGCAGGCTGAATCTTCAGTAGCTACGAACTGCTCACTCCTATCCAACTGAATACTCTCTGTGAAACTTTCTGGAAACACCCATTCATCTGAAACATACAATGTTTACTTTAATGCCAAATATGTAAATTGTATATTACCCTGATCACTCTAGTCTTCTCTGGAAGTTGTACACCAAAATAAGTTTTTCTAACAGAAAAACATTCTGCTTATCAAATCCATACAGTTGTAAGAGTGACGAGGATGCAATGAAGAAGATCAGGCCTCTTTCTAAGTGAGGCAAGGTTAATCATAAATTTCCAGATCACAGCTCAAAAAATCCACAGGCTATGATATATGACATGCAAGACAGCAATTTGCAAATCTGAAACTATTTAGCTGTTAAGATTTGAAATTGTTCAACTGAATTTCATTCTAGGAAAACAATTTTATTAAATTTGGCTATTGATCTATTTCTATAGGCATTTTTTTGTGGCTGACATTTAAAAAAAATAACCATATATAGTTGGGGGAAGTTCATAAAATTACAATCTGATGCTTCTTTATTGCTGAAATTCTACACTTTCTTTTATGCCCAGAACTTATGGTTTAAATCTCAATTTCAAACTGCAGTTCTGATGAAAAATAGCGTGACACGAAAAATGTATGAAGATATCTGTTTCACCAAGTTTCCCTGAATACAGGCAGTACTAATCTGCCAATTTTAAAACAAACAATAAACTACAGAAATGGATTTAAAGATTGAATGCACCAGATAAACATGAAAAGGCCATTTTTATACCCTTATTGTTAACTTGTATTTTACTGTTTGGAATGATGGTATAGAAAAAAAATGTCAATTTGATTGATTAAAACCAATATCAAATAGCATCTAAGCAAAGGTGAGTTGCTCAAGTGTACAATACTCCCTTATCTTCATTAAAGGTAGTGTGGTGTGGATTATTCACTACATCTTGAAACTTTCTGGCTCCATAAAACAAAGTTACCACCAACTGTATTAAAAAAGCCTCAATAAAAACATAATAATAAAGTAGCACTGCAATAATAAAATGTTTGCCATCACAGAAGTCAGTAAATTTACTATGGTATTCTATTCCTTTTAGTTTTGTTAGAGATAATTACCACTTCAGGCAGATTCAGCAGCTTTGGGGTAAGGCTGGGAGGGAAGTCTGAACCACAATATTTGAAGGCAAAAGAAAGAAAAAACAGAGTGCCAGGAGAAACAGCTGTCTTCTCACTGGGTTGCTGTGATTCTTCCAGTTTACTGAAGATAACTAGAGTTTGGTAGCTTTACTAGCTAATATTCTAAACAGTAGTTTGTACTAGCAACCAGTGAAAAGTAGAGACTTAACACATCTTGTACATTCATGGCTTGCACCTACTTGTTCTATCCCCCATCATGAAATCAGATTTGCCATGTAGCACGCTGTCTTTGCAGTTTTCAAATATGCACTGATAGTTCAGACCACTGTAAGGAGCCCTCTATAGTATGGTTATACATTTAGCGTAAAACCCACTTCATGAGAATCTGCTAATATTTATGCAGAAAGGACAGTGAATGAGCAGAGAGGAGGGGCTTTATTTTTATTATGGCCTACAGACTAAATAACAACCAACTTCCCTAACTGCAGTCTCATCTGTTCTATTGTCATTCTAGAATGACTTTTAATGCCGTTGTTACTGTTTAATTTGCAGAAGTCATTACAAATAAAATTTTATAATGAATTCTGAAGCAAAAAAAGGTGCTAAACCACTTGGGTTTTGTGATTTTAAAGTCAATTTTGAAGTTAGTATCAAAATACAAAAAAGAAATATTAAGGAACAGTTTTTGTCAAGCACTTAGAGAAGAGGAGGCAGTTAGAAGCTTAAACTTCTGACTGCTACTCCTGGCTCCGACACAGACACTCAAAAACTTCTTACACATAACTACTTTTTACTCACCATTGTGAGTAAAACAATATCTTTACTTAGAGCAAAAATACTTCAGAAATATAAAGACCTACTTCGAAAGATTTAGTGTCTGTATAGTAGCCTGGATATTCTGCCTTGTTAGGTTAACCTTCTCTGTAAAGAACAACATTTGCTGCCAGAGACATTGAAAAAATATACTTGGGTTAGTAATAGGATACATGTAAATATTAGTTTCTATACCACGGTATTATTCTTAATGAAATATGCAGGAGGAAGACAGAAAGGTCTGTAAGGCTTTAAGACGACATTTTACGCTGCCTGCGGAGTTCAGCAAGTGCTGTAAACTGTAGTCAGTGTAACATTTTGTTAATAGTCTACAAGTGAAAGATCCAGGGTGTTTTGGACCAAACCAAATCCTATTATCTCTCCACCACATACTATACTGGAATTTCTTTTTAACTCAGCATTTCCATGTCAATTGTAATGAACAATTTGCAGTATCTTCTTCGCAAAATATGCAAATTACTATGTAATCACAACATTGCAGCAAACAAGATAAATGCAAGAATGATCACCTAAACATCTAATTAGCTCTTCTACACAGTCAGGCTTATGCTAAAGCTTCTAATTGCAGCCTAACATTTTAATGGTTTCAGCATTGCACAAATAAGATTGGCAAACTATAAACAATGCTCACTCATTTTATTTTTTCCCTTCATTAAAAACAATTTACCTTCGTAAAGGTACTGCACACCTACTTCAGGAGACATGCTGATTTGAGCTCTATTCTAGATCTAAAAGATATTATCATATAGAGCGCTGACTAACCTCTAAGGTAATAAGATCTTACAGGGGATCTCACAATAGGCATCTGCAATCAACCTCCAAAACAGGACGAAAAGGCCAGTGGAGCATTATTTGGGTCGCTTAAGCAAGCTTTGGGGCAGCAGAACCTGGTTCTTCTGGGTGACTTCAGCTACCCAGACTTTTGTTGGAAGAACAACAGAGCAGCTCACATCATGTTCCTGGAACACCTAGAGGATTGCTTCCTCATACAAATGTTATATGTGCCAGCCAGGAACGAGGCACTGCTGGACTTGGTATTCACAAAACAAGAAAACCTGCTTTGCAATATCTTGGTAAGTGATGGCCTTGGCTGCAATAATCACAATATTGTGAAGTTTGGGATCCTGCTGAGCATACTGAAGGTTAGTACGAAGACAAAGGTTTTAGATTTTAGAAAGGCAAACTTCAGCTCACTCAGAGCTCAACTGGTCTCTGAGCACAGCACAGACTGGGATCTACCTGCTGGGGAACAGATCTGTGGAAAGGGACCTGGGGTCCTAGTGGACAGCAAGCTCAACAGGAGTCAAGCTGCGGCAAAGAAAGCTAACAGGATGCTGGGTCGCATCAACAAGGACATCACCAGCAGAGATAAAGAAGTCATTGCCCCACTCTACTTAGCATTTGTCAAGCCTTTTAATAGAAAGCAACACTACTTTTTCATAGAGATGAGGGCTGGTTTTGCCACAATAATGTACTTTCCAGACACACGCAAGAAAACCGATTGATACTGTATAACAAAAAATATCCACACCTTTTGGCAAATATGTTTGAAAGGGAAAAAAAAACATAAGCTGAGGTGTGTTTCTGTGAACAAGAAAAAAAAGTGACCACTGAATTTTAAAAACAAACCCCAAAACCCCCTCATATTACATGGGTACCATAATTTAAATCCTAAATTCCTACCTGGGAACAGTAAAATTTCTTGTACATTTGATGTTTGGAGTCTTTAGTGTTAAATTTAATAGGGATTTAATGAATAAATTATTTTTAGTTCTTTCCCTTTAATCATGAGAGCATAGAATTTTTCTTTCTTTATTCATTCATTGCTCTGGTACTCTCCTTAATCCTGCAAATCTTTATCAATGCTCAAAAGCAATTCTGTTGCAGGGTGTTTGATTTCCATAATCCCCCACAACACAGACATTTATATTTTATGTGAACTGCTTCTGGGTCTTTCAAAATTTACAGTAGAGAGGTCTCCACACCACACATAACTGAGATGTAAAAATAACATAAAATGAGCACCATACCACTGGTTATCTCCCATGTGCTTTTGGCTGCATTTTTTAGAGATAACGTTGTATGACTGTTCTTGTCTGCTGATGGCCGTTGTGGTGAAGTGAGCTGAAAATCTGCTCTTCCACTCTCAGAGGTTTTCTGAGTCTGAATTGCAGGGTCTAAAACACAAACCCAGAAGCTTATGAAATGCCTGTGAACACTTATACTGTGTGCTTTTCTTACTTGAGGCATGGAAAAACAGCATCGCCCTGGGATACAAACACCTTCCAAACAGCATAGGAATCTTGTATAGCAGCAGATGTAAGACTGTCACAAGAAAGTAAAAATTTAATACTAGGTATGGAAGAAGGGCAAACCATAAAGGTTATAAAAAAACATGCTTGCAAAAGTCTGCAAAATAATCAAGAACTACTGCAGTAGCCCTGTTATATATACAGCATGAGGGACAGCGGAATATATATATAACCTGTGGCTACTGCCAGCAGGTGGTGATCCCTGGCTCAAACACTTACAATAGGAAGATCAGCAGAGAGAATGAGCATTTATTCAAGCTTATACAGAAGAATACGCCACAATTTAATATAAACATCTTCAGTAATTAACAAGGTAGATAAAGTAATTAACAGAGAATTAGGTCTTACATGCTGAAGTCAAAATCATGGAAAATTTTGGTAGGTTGTGAACTCTTTACATATTCTTTGCTTTATGCTCTTACCATTTTGACATGGAACTTTAGTTGTTTGGGAAGTATCTCTTTTGCCTCCTTGATCTGAAGAATCATTGCATGGTGAGAACGATAGCTCCAGTCTCTCAATGTCTTGTACGGATTCAGTTCTCTTTCCTGAACTTTGAAGTCGGCATGATCTAGTATTTTTGCTACTGCAGATCTTTGTTACCTTGAAAGACATTATTTTCTTAATGAAAGATAAAAATGTAACAGCTTTCAAAATACTCAAAGGTAAACACACATTTTAAATTAAGCTTGTTTTTCAAATAAGTGTTCCCAATTTTTTCTTTTTAAAAATATTGTCTTATCAGGAAACTTCATGGTAGACACAGTTCTGTGCAGTACCTTCAATCTTTACTAACAAGCAGGGGTTTTTTCACTGAGTAAAAGGAAAACAAGGCAAAGAAAAAAAAGTTAAAGTTCACTATCTAGATAAAAAAAAAACAGTGATACTTGTGGCTATTCTAGACCTCAGAAGGAGTCCTTTCTTCTTTGGAGAAAGGAATCTCATTTTACATTTTAGCTTTCAATTGACTTCCTATAGAAGAGCCTTCTTCCTTTGGCCAGATCCTTCATTCACACTGGTAAACCGGGAATTGAAGTCCTGACCAGATTCCTAAAACCTGCATATTGTTTGCTGGCAGAGTGAGACCAGATGCTTTCCCCTGGCACTGTAATGAGAACATCACACGAACTACTGTATGGCTCATTATCATCGACTGAGAGTATACCAAAATACTGAATTTGTGCTCTGTACCACAGATTTCATCATAAGGAAAAACATTTACAAACACACACACAAATTTTACCAGTCTAGAAAAAAAATATCAGAAAAGAATGATAAGAAATCACAGAGTAATTTCAGCAGGAAGAGATGTCTTTAGGCTGAATGCTGAAATGAGATGAGCTTGTTCATCAAGTATTATTATCTTTGAAAGTTTTGAAATTCCACAATCACTGTGACCCTGTTCCAGTACTGAACCACTCCTACTGTTATACCCAATTAGAGCTTCCCTGATGCAATTTGGCAATGCTGCCTCCTGTCTTAGAAGACCTGTCTTCTCTACAGCCCTGCACTAGTTGAAAATAGCAACTAAATTCTCCTTCAGCTTTCTCTTCTGCTGATTGAACAAACCATGTCAAGTGCTATAGCCACCCAAGCATTTTACTTGCCCCCCTCTGGATGTTACAGTATCTCTCACACTGGGTGTCCAGGACCAAACACAGTACTCCAGACATAGCCTCACACCAGTCCTGAAGAAACCCCTTCAGTGGGACTCCTCTGCTCACCAGTCTCTTTCTTTGTAGGAATAGCAGCGCTTTTGTTGTAATTTAACCCTTCTTACCTCTCCAGATCCCCTTGTACTGACTCTTCTGTTTGAAGATGGAGGTGGCCCAAGGATCTTTGATCCAAATGCAATATGCGATACATCCTGATTTTTATTGATGCGTGTACTACCTTGTCCTCTATTAACCAAGCTACCTAAGAAAAATAAAAGTTTTAAAAAAGTTACAGTACTTTCAAAGAGTAAATATTAATTTTTTTTCAAATCAACTGAAATAAAAAAATATGAATACTTAACATACATTAAAGGTATGTTCTTTTATAGCACAATCCCTAGAAATACATAGGAATAGCAAACGCACGTTTTATAAAACTATGTTAACATACAAGCAAGAAACTTTTGGTCTATTATACAGACATATCTAATCTCACTTTAAAGATCTATTGAAGAAGGGGCTATTTATAAACAAAAAAACCCTGATTTGCATGATTTCTTTAGAACTTCAATGAAAATCTAACTTCTGACAGGAAAAAAACCACAACTCTAATTAATAAATAACGGAATAAATAAATAATAACAAGAAAACTGAGGCAAGAATGTCAAGGTATCACTCACAACTCAGAGCAGAACTATTTACATGTAGCTTGCTTTTTGAGATTAGTGAGTCTACTGCATTACCAGGGCTGAGCGCTAATAAGCATAAAGGAAGCCGCTTTCTGCCATTACCTTCTTCCCTTTTTCCTGATGTGACATTTGGTTGCTGCTAACAGCTGCCATTTCACAAGATTAGATGACCTGTCTTGCTTTAACATCAATTTCTTTAATTTGCTGACTACCTTGGGACGTTGTTAGCTCCAATTATAAAAGCTGATTTGCATGAAAATCTGTCTTTATGAACACATTAATTGACTGCAATTAATTACATCTACACATAACAGTGTGTTGATGGCATAATTAAATAATGTGTAATTAAAAGCGGATGATACTAAAAATAATTTTGGCTTTTGATTACCAAATAAACAAAAAGTTTAGCAGATAAAAAGAACATTTTCCAATTAAAATGTACTTAAACATACCAAAGCGTCCATTTTCAAGGCAGCCAACTTCTGAAATTTGAAAAGCATGTCTGGAAGAATGCATGCTATGTTCATAAAATGGCATTGAAAATAAAGATTAAATCTTAAACTGAAGGCATTTCATTTCCATGCAGGTCAGAGACGTCATCGTTAATTATTTTACTATATATACCTAAGAGCTATATATCTTTGTAGTCCAGATGGTAAAACGGGGGTCTTGTTTTAAATGAACATTCATTTTTCTGTTTAGTTACATCATTCACACTATTGTACTCATTTAAGTTTTATAGTCGCTTGTATTTTGACAACCCAGCCAAGAAGAATCGATTTTTGAATACAGTCACTAGAAACTGAATTCTGGTGTTTTGCTATTTCAAAAGCAAACTTATAATTGAACTTCACAACAGAACTTTGGCTTGACTACTTGTAGGGCAATAATACTCCAAAAATGTTATTTGCCCTTTAATATTACAAAAATGGTACCTGCATATGAAAAACAGCTGAATGTAATTTAAATAAGTAAATGTATGAAGAGTCTTAGCAAATCTCTATGCAAAAATTTTAAACCCCTCCTACTCATTTCAGCTGCTATAAGAGAAAGACTGCCATTACTAGTGGTTTATCTCAAGACAACAAAAGTTAACAAGTCAAAAAAGCATCAGCAAGGAGCTTAGTGCAGATGATAAAAATCTTTGAGTTATTTTTTTCATATTTCAGTAAAAGCAGAAGAAAAGACATTTAAAAAGTATTTTCTTAAACGTTTCATATTATCAAGGTTGTTCTCAAAGAAATATTTCTTTCAAACTTTAAGTTTCATGAGATACTATAGCTTAAATAATACTGTTGTCTGTAATACTCTTGCCTTTTATAGTATTAATCTTCATCAGTGATTATCATTCCCTGTAATTTATCTTACTCCTTCAATCAATACTTTGCACATGTATTTTCAGAGTATTTTAACAGAAATGGTGGAAATGATTATTCACTGTATTCTAACACTAAAGATGAGAATCCTCAAGACTGAGAAAGTGCTAAAACCAGTGGAATAAAATTATATCTTGCACCAGTGGAATAAAAGTGTATCTACAGCACCACTTCTAACATTGCCTACACAGATGAAGATGTATTGGAAATGGATTCTTTATCTAATTTGCTTGTTCAGACCCACTTCTAAGCTACTTCAGACCTACTTCCTTCTCAAAAGACACTGTTACCCTGTTTAGTATGATGAATCAATGACTCATAAAAGGTAGTACAGAGTAAGGTGAAAACAAAAACATTAGTAAGACACTGCAATTTTATATGGGCCAAATTAAAGGTTTAGTCTTGTGTCTCATTCAGAAACCAATAACAAGAGTAGAGGAAAGAGGGTGCCTAGAGACAGGTTTCACCCAGGCATTTTTTATAAGCTCTAGCACTAAGAAGTTTATGTAATTCCCAAGTTTAAGATGAAAATAACAATCAATTCAACATTTTGAAAGGTGCAAAATTATCAATTCTCCATGAAGGACACGAATCAGAGCATACAAAATATTCTCATTTTAAATTCCATTAAAACCCTCTTTTTTAAGAAGTGCTTGCACATATTCTAGGATGTATACTGCTGCAAATGGATCTACAGAATAAGAAGTCCCACTCTTTACTAGTAACTGTATCACACGAAAATTTTGCTCCCACATTATTCAATTCTCTTTTGAGATTATTCATAACTATAAGAAACAATACATAGCCTAGAACAACAACAACAACAAAAAAAACAACCAACAACTTTTGAGGACTCCTGCTGTTAGCCTTCAGCTATAAACATTTAACATTTGATCCTCTGTTTGCTTTCTGCCTCTTAGTTTTGACTCAAGTCAAAAAGTTTGCATCTTGGCACATGACTGCCTAGCTTCTTTAATAAACGTCTTCTACGCTGTGCTGTCAAGGTCTGAATTATATATTTTATTATCTTCTAGCTTACAGAAACATTCAATTAACTCCAAGACACTAATAAGATTTCCTTTTTCAGTGTATAAACTGAGGAGACTATGCATGGTCAGATTGTTAGAACAGTTTCACTAATGTAAACATACTTTAAAAGGAAGTGTAACAACAGAACAGCCACATTCAGAAGACATACCTCAAATACTGTTACTATAAATCCCACACTTCAATTAGAATTGTTCAGGCTGCACATAGATCTGTGAAACTATAGAACAGACATATGCCCTATGTGCTCATGATATTGCAGCTATGCAAGAGTTGTCATGTTTTATTATTATTTATTTATTATTTATTAAGACACTGGAACTCTTAACATGCACTTTTACAAATAACCCCCACATTATTTCAATGCATACTGTAGAGATCAGTATTTTAATCACAGTATTTTAATACAACAGAATACCTGTTTCTTGCACTGTTACTGGATATCTGCTGCATTTTATTTCTGGTTTATGAATTTTAGTCAGGTTCAGCAATTGTGTAACTTGTGGCACATCTGTATTTAGCTGGCAGGTTCGAGGAATAACATCTGTGGGCTCATATGGCATGAATGGAACAACACACGTATCTAGAATCAAAAAACATGGGCTTTACTTCACTCAGATCACACAATGGAATTAAATTTGACTTATATTATTCATTAGATTACATATATTTTGGTTCATATGGTTATAGCAATTTAGTACATTACAGTAAATTGAAAAATTTGCTGCAATTGATCACTTGTAAGACAATAAGCATGTGCATTTCAAAATGATATTGTGTACTTTTTAGGCCAAAACATTTGAATATGCTTAAACTAAGAAATATGCACCAATGGCTGGAATAGTCATACTAAACCAACTTTGACTTGGCAAGTGAACAAGCAAAACAGAAACACAAAATACATTTAATTAATATCTATTACAGCTCAGCTTAAATTCTGATATACTGATTTTTCAGACAAAATGAACATTTGAAAATAGCATTGGTATCAGTGGGAGTGAAGTAGCAAATACAGAAATCCCATATATGCAAATAAAGAATTTGACAAGCTTTGATTCCAAACTTTGGACACCATTACACTTTTATGATAAACTAAAACCCTGCCAACCTATCTACCCTTGTGCCACCAGGCACTAGTAGAATGTGATCTGATTGTCTCTGCTTTCCCTTTGATAATCAATACAGACTGACCTTATGAAAGTTATTGTCTATGAAGAAAGACACCCAGACTCAGAACCATTCCTGATGTTCAGATGCAAATTCATTCCAAATTTTGTAAGACTTGAATATAGTAAGCTAATGAATATTAGCCTCTTTTCCAAGGATAAGAAGAGGAAAACATAACCCTGAACCCAAACACAAAAATGGATCGAGTACTGAGACTCTAATAGAAAAATTCAAGTATGCTCAAGTATGCCATGCTGTATTTCAGTAGAGGACATATTTGTTTAAGTAAGATAAATGCTAGCAACCATTTTCTTCACCAAGCTGGTACTTTATTTACTGCTGTTAAGACAATACTTAGTGATAAAAAACCCATACGTAACCTCAGGATTACTATGGAAACCAGAAACTAGGTATATATCAAGCTTGTATGCCTCAACACCATAGGGCAGGGAAGATGAATTCTTTCCTCTTCTATCTCACACAGAAACAATTTCTTAGTATATGTAGTTTCTCCTTTCCACTTGCCATTACTTTAAGAATGCAAAACATATTGTATATGAGCTATTAAGAAAGAGTAATACACACACTGCACCTTGAAATCACTACTTCCACCACCAAGGAGGTTTAAGCAAAGAACTTGACCCACATTGCAAGTTGCAATGTCATTGCATTCAGTGGAGCTCCACTAACTGGTGCAATCATCTGAGAGGAAAAAAGCTTTATCAAATCATGATTTTTAACTAAAGTTAATTAATAATAATAAAAAAATATTGTTTTTCTGTAATTGGATATGAAGTACAGAATTATTTTAATACAGCCAAACCTTGAGCTGTAACGTAATTTTAAGACTTGCCTAGATAAGGAAATTCATAAGCACACAGAAAATTCTAATGCCCACCAGCTGTGTAATAATCATAGAATTGATAATCCAGTAATTAAAAATGTAGTTATTTTACCATGCATGCAGTTTATTAAAGCTGCCTGCTCATTATGTTAACTACATTTTGGAATTTTGGAACTCATTTAGAACATTTACACACATTCAAAAACTGTTTAGAATGGAAGAAGATAAAACAATGCACCAATGGGATTAAATTAAAGCCAGTGAAGCCTCTAACTGCAGTTTCTGCTGAGACTATACCAGATTCTCTCTATAGTAATTTTTTAATTAATATTTTTTTCAACCTCACCACCAACCACCACCAGAGTAATCACAAGGATCACATACTCTCCCTTAATCGTTTAGGTTTTCCAAATAGAAGATACATTTTGTTACATTTAAAATACCGCGTACTATCCCTCCTTCAGAAACCAGAACCATTTCTTCAGGTGTGTTCTTGAAAAGCCACAAATGAAAATCTGAATGAAATTGAAGCTGAACTATACCTAGGCTTCCTCTAAAATAAGAAAGTGCCAGCTGTGGTTTTCCAATTCTTCCTCTATTACTGCAAATATCAGTGAGGAATGAAGTTCTCTACGTTGGAAAATAATGATTTGGGATTATGACGTTAGTTTGGAGAGTGGTAAACCTTTGACCAATATCCTGCTCTATCACAAATTTAATCTCTCATTTTTCAGCTTACCACCAATATTACTCTCCCAATGAACAAGGACACATTAGGATAAATGGACTAAAGATCATGGACAGGTGTTTATGATAATTTCATTGCTCTGTTTCATATAATACCGTTTTGTTATAGTTTTTCTTTTGGATTATTTAAAGAAGAAATCTTTCATCACCGACTAACATCCAAAATCAAGAAAACACACAGTAAATGCTGCTAAGCTTAAGTATTTCTCTTTCATTTCACATACTCTTCTCTTGGCCAAAATATGATTCCTATCAGCATAAGATACGCACATAAAAACAAGCTCTCTACTTGAAAATTCGTGATAAAATTGCCAATTTTTTTTAAAAAAGGAGTGCAGATATATCTAATTACTTGCCTACAGACTAACACTAGCAGGTCTAATATGCTCTACTACCACTTTAATTTTCATGAAATCATGGTTTTTCAAATTGGCAATCTGATGACTAAGAGGCTTTTGATTTTGTAATATGAACAGTTATGATTAAGACTAAATAGTAATTATAACACACCATCTTCCTCAGCTGTATCTTGAGGCTTGGATTTTAAAGTGAAGATCTTTCTCAATTTACAGTTAGCTGAAATAATAATTCCATCCAAAGACTGGAAGACAGCTCCTCTGAATATTTCACTGGTGAATGCTACCAAGTCAATACACATATTGCACCACTAGAAAAGAGAAACAACACGCTTTAATAAAATCCAAACACTAATCATTGCAGAAAAGTATTAGCATATAGTTCTCTATGACTGAAGTCTCTGTGGAGTATTAGATTCTCACAGGCTGTGATTCACAATGTGTAACATTTTGATAATAAAAATGATATTGCTATACTTGCACTTAGAAGAATTATTTATACAAACAAATCAGTACACATGACCTACTGACTGCCAGCCCAAGTGAGCTCTGTTACCTAGCATATCCACAATATATTTTGCAGCTATTTCTAAGTAAAAACTACATTTATTGAAGGTTTTCCAGGGAAAAAAAGAATTGTTATTGAATATTACTTCTATAAGTTAAAATTCCAGCAGCTTAAGTGCTCCAAAGACTATAGTTGGAGATTCTTTGATGCTTTCTTTCTGAGATTCACAAAAAAAAAGGACCTCTCCAAAGGTTGCATCCCTTCCACACTGAAAATTATCAGGTAAATTTCAAGTATTGACAAGACCCCAGTGTATCGTAACATCTTAAATCTACTTCTTGTTTATAATAAATGTTATGCATGCCTGGTAAAACATTTCTGAAAGACAAATCAGATAATGACAAATGCTTGGGTTGCTAAAGACCCTACTTGAATATATGTTTTAACTCTCATTAGATGATTATTTCATTTGTTTCAGGAAACACTGTTAGAATGCTAACATCAACATGCTACACTCTCCTGCGCTATTCTTGTAGCTTTTTTAAATTCTCTGTTTCAAATTTTTTTCCACTTAAATCAACACTTGTATATCACTGTTCTTTATAATACAGAAATAAGTAGTTACAGGTGTCTACTTTGCATGTGGAACATCCTATTACCATTCTAGAAAAGAAAAAAAGAAGTTTCATGTAAAATAAGTAGTATGACAAGCAGAGGAACTAATAAAACCTGTTTTCTTGTGGCTTTATGTCTTCCATTTAGCACCTCTGATGTTTAAAACCACATACTCATAGTTCTGGTGTTCCTAACAATTCTTTTCCTTATTGATTTGGATTATCTATTGAGGAATGAACTGATGCTACCGCATCTTCTATAACTGGGAGATATACAGAGATGGCCTCAAGGAGAAACACAACCATTTTCATGAAATTTGCAGAACTGCAATATATTTGATATGATTACTCATGTGTAAAATTTAGTTGACCAGTGGGTTGAAGTTTTATTAAGGGAAAAGAATACTAAGGCATAGTGATTGTACATACCTTATTTTCTTATAAAGTCAAGGTAAAAGTACTAGTTTCTAAATGTCAAATAGTAAATATTTTCTGAGGAAAAAAAATAGGTGCATATATTACTGTTCAGCTTCTAAGTCTGAAATTTGGAATGAAAGTAATACTTTTCTTGAAGGCACCAAGCAATGGAAAGGAAAATACAATATTTAATTATAACTGATATTTCTATTGCTGAGGTTGAAAACCAGCATGATTTCTAAGAATACAATACAGGAAGCTAGCACATGAAAACGTAATCTATGTTCTACTGATAGAACAAACAACATATTATATCATTATTCACAATCAATCATACTGATAATAATGGTCAGTCTGTGCATACAATAAGTTAAAATAGCAGAGGCATGTAAAAGATCTATCTTATCACTGAAAGCAGCATACTCCCTCCTTTAAGTAAAAGCAACAATAAAAAGAAAGACGATCATTTAAAAGAAGACAGATATGACACTAAGAAATACAGACCTACTCGTTAAGGTTGGTCAAGCATTAATGTTATTAAAATATTTTGACATTGTAACTGATCAGAGCATATAGACAGATCTCTGATTAATGTTTTACTATCTGAATTAAAACACATAAGTGAAATTCATATTCTGATTGAATTTAACTTGGTGTACATTAATGCATACCTTTATCCTGAAACATTTGTGCTAGCCTGACACCAAGACCAACTGAAATTATACTAAAGAAAAACAATTTCAGTGGATCTTGAATTAATGACAACTTTAGGGGTATGATCTGATGCATATTCATTTGAAAAAAGTCCAACCAGTTCGTCCTAAAAAGCAGAAAACTCCTGAAATCTAAAATTATCACAGATGTCTTCACCTAAACTATCTTAAAAGAAATCATAACTTCAGAGGATTTTGTAAAATATTCTCTGTCATGTCTACCCTTAAATCCATAGCCGCTTAGTATACTGTTATCTCATTCCTTTGGTGCATACTTCCATTTTAAGTTATTTGAAATCTAACTGTTCTCAACTCCAAATGATTTTCTAAAGCAGTATTTCAGACTTGAGTCTTTACAAGGTTATATGGTAACCATCAGGTTTTGTATCCTGACAGCTATTACCATATGTTGTGGCTGGGCGTGGGACAGAGGAACAGGGAGAAGCTGATGGCTATTGTTTTATTTTCATCGGTTTGACATACACATTGTTTAATAAAAACCAGAATCCGGAAGAACCTGAAGCACATGAAAGTAGCCATCAGCTACAGTCTACCTACAACTCCAGTGAGCAAAATAAGACACTACAAGAGAAGGCACATATGAACAGAAGCACTATAATGAGGAAGTATCTCAGACAAACAGAACTTAACAAAGGCTGAATAAACAGAAGAAGTGAGAGATAAACACATCACAAACAGCATTAACTTGGGAAAATGGGAATGAACTCCTAATGTTAGAAGAAGGGTAAAAGAGCAGCAGTATTAAGTGGTTCTGATACGATCCAGCAGAAGGGACATAAACATGTATCTTGAATCATCAGGAATTGAATTCTAAACCAAACAGTAATTTCAGCAGGTCTATAACCATACATAAAACATTTCTGATAAAGTATGCTCAACTACAGTTCAAGGAATATTCTCAAGATACCTACTATTTTGCGCTTGATCATAAACAGAGGAATTTTTGCATGCAGAGGGGTTACAGACAATTCCTTGTGGACTGTTGACAAATACAATCTTCTTTTAATATTTCCTAAATCAGTTACCCTATAAAAGAAAAAGCAGGAGAGAATGGAACAGATCCTTGTCAATTCAATAATCCAATATCTTTGGGCAATCACAAAAAAACTATTCATATGCAGAACTTCTATGTCAGTGATAGCAAATATGGAATTTAAGAATTACTTCTTTTACAAGATGAGTGATGAGATTTCTTCCTCAAATACAAACTTGGTGGCTATATTCCTGCACATATAAAATCACTTTACATGCTAATTTTATTTCAACAGTCTACACTCTTCACATAGCCCTTCAGACTATGAAAGAATTCAATTTGTTCAAACTGAGAACCCAGTAGCCTTTAATAACCACACTTGTTTCTGCCCCTTAAGCTTGTGTTATCTTGGGACGCACTGTCATCTGCTAACTAGAAAAACATTATTTGCTTTTTCTTCCTAAAAATGCCTCTGTCATTTTATATAGACTGTTGGCTTAAAGATAGCCACAAGACATTGATTAGCTGTTTTACTTCCTGAGCACATATCTTCAAATGTGAATTATAATACGGAACTTTTTTGCTCACTATTCAGGTCATCTCGCAATGACACCAAAGACCTAACAGATTCAGACCACAGCTACAATCACAAAGATCAGGTTTCCTTTAAACTGATGAAGAGGATCATTTTTATATTCTGTTTCCTGCAAGTCTTGTGAGCATCTGTACTGGTTTTGGCTGGGATAGAGTTAAATTTCTTAAGGGTAGCTTGTAGAGTGTTATGTTTTAGATCTGTGCTGAAAACAGTGATGATACCAGAGGTGTTCTCATTATTGCTGGGCAGTGCTTACACAGCAGGCTTTTCTGCTTCTCATACTGCCCTGGCAGTGAGTAGGCTGGGGATGCACAAGAAGTTGGGAGGGGACACAGCAGGACCGGTGACCCCAACTGAACAAAGGGATGCTCCATGCCATAGGACATCATGCTCAGCAGTAAAAGCTGGGGGAAGAAGAAGGAAGGGGGGAATTTTAGAGTTTTGGTGTTTGTCTTCCCAATTAACACTCACACTTGAAGAAGCCCTGCATTCCTGGAGGTGGCTGAACACCTGCTTGCTGCTGCGGAGCTGCAGATGCCTTATTTAGCTTTAGTTGCACATACATCTATTAAGCTGCCTTCATCCCAAAGGACAAGTTTTTGCACTCTTTCCCTCATGACTCTCTCCCCCATCCCACTGCGGAGGGAGCAAGAGAGTGGCCGTATGGGGCTCAGCTGTCTACTGGGGTTAAACCACAACAGCAGCACAAGTCTGATATCCCCCAGCCATCCTACCTTAGTATACTGGAGAACAGACATTACTTCACAGGCTGCACTCTGTATAGAGAAATAATGATTTACCTATTATTTTTGAACAAGCTTATTTCTAACAGATGGGTATTCCTCTGTAATTAGCAGCCCCTCTGAGAAGATGACAAATAATTACAGTAAACAACTTTCTGTCTCTACTTAGTGTTGTTAAAAATAATTACTCATAATCATTATATTTAAATACTGGGGTTTACTTTAAAATTGTGAGACTGTCCTGCAGACTTTTTTTTTTAATTATTATTATTACTGAAAACACTTTTTCATTACTAAGGACTACTTCTAGCTTAACTAATGAAATGTCACCCAAAATTTGCAAATAAACACCCTGACATGTTCTTAGGATTCCTTAGGTTAACTTAGGAGGGCATTAACTCTGGAACAAGTTACATACTTCAGCTATTTTTGGCAATTTAAGCATTCAACCAAGGACAGTATGAAATATACTGCAAGTATGCAAACATCAAAAGGTTCTATTAGTACAGGTGAAAAACACAGGAGCACCTTCTTGTTTTCCCCCAGTCATTAAGACCATCATGCAAAGCAAAAAGAGTCCATGAACTTTCCAGAACTTGTTGATTCTTCCTCTCCCTTGCACATAATCTGACCTTTAACCTATTTATTCCCATAACATGGCTGGGCAAATCAATACAAAGTGGAAGAGTCTACCAGCTGTTTCATTTTGAAAGACCAGCAGTTCCTCTTATAAATCACATACACTTCAAAGCCAGAAATTTCACTACTGTGTTGGGGAGAAGAAGCTAGTGCTTAACATACCAGATATCAGTATCAGCTGCACATATATTTATGTATGGATGAATAATACTATCAAGTCCTTGAAAAGTGGTTTCATCATAAGACCTGGGCTTGATCTTACTCTGGAAGAAGTTTAAGCAAGATGTGAAATAATTAACCCAAGATCATCAGAAAGTTCACTGCATAGCTAAGCCTATGCCCCAGATCAAGGCTTACTTCCATCCATCACTTTGCTGCTCATATGCCCTTTGAAGAAAAACCTATGGATGTAGTTTTCAGAAACTCTCAACTCTGTTCTAAATCTTGATATTCAGAAGTGCTAAGAAATTGAGGCAGTGAAGAACTTCAAAGAATTGAAGTAGTGGTTGCTTGAAACTCCCCTAGATCTGGTTATGTATAGAGCTGAACAACTGTGCTGAGGAACCAGGTAGTTGCAGTAACCTGAGTGCTGAAATACAAATAAAATGCTATTCCTGCTGAAACTCAAACTGCATAATTCTCAATGGAGAATGTTCCTTTAAGTGATGCTACAACAAAGCAATAGGAGCCTAGACTTAGTCACATGTATCTCCAAAGAACTAGCAATAAAAACTTAAGTTCACTTTATAGTATTAGTTCAACATGTTTACATTTTATTATTTATTTTTATATGAATAGTTTTATCTTTCTCCCTCATGAAAAATATTAGGTATCTTAGGAATAAAAACACCATTAGTAAATGTACAGCTCAGTTATATTCTGAAGTGCAATCCTAAACACATACATTTAGATCTAAATACACACATTTATATCAGACTCTGTCACATAAGTCTAAAATAAGATGGTTTTGTGATGGTATGTGTGCTGTAAAGAAGCAGCAAACCTTAGATCTATAGTCACATATATAGATATATAATCACACCTAAAGAATCTTAAAGTTTATTTCAGTAAATACATTTAAAGTAATAAAAATATTTATATTCTACAAGCAAAAGTAGGTAAAACATTTGAGGAACAGGCACAACTGGAGAAAGAAGATGGTTTTAAAATTTGGTAAAATAATTTGTTTCCTGGGAGAAGACAGATAATTATATGAGAGTCAGTGTAACTTTCAAACTTTTCAGTTACATTGCTTCTTGGAAAACAAAAAAAACCAAGGGTCTGATGAAACTCTTTTCTGAAATAGTTTAGACAATGGGAGTTAGAACATTAGAACTCTCACTTGTAAAATGAGTCAAGAGTACTTCTGGTGAAACTCAACCTTTTTTTTTTTCCTGTTATCAAAAGGCACAACCTATGTTAAACCTACAAAGGCAAGAAACATCTGCAGCACACATCTTGATTTTCAAAGATGCATTAAAAAAAATCTATATAGGAGTTAATGTATTTTTATTATGTCTGTGCTTGAGTATTTATATCTAAGGGTCAGACGTGATAGAAAAGTAATGAGACCATGTTGAGAAAAATGAGGTAGTCAACAGGAAAATCAACCTCATTTATAATAATATTCCTGTGATCAGCAGGTGCATAACTCTCCCAGCTATGGTCATTAACTGCATTCATTTCACACTTAACATCTACATTTGCAAATCATTTGAAAGTAAAATTACCTTCCAATTCAATTTTCAATTTTATTTTATATCCTCAACTTTGATTGACTATTCTCCTCACAATGGTAACTATAGTGAGATTGCAAGAAAATGGTAGGAACTACCCAGGAGTACAGATAAACTCATCTTCTCAGATTACCTATTCACTTTGCTTCTGTATGTATAATAATTTATAAACATTTGTTAACATAAAATTCAAGGCTTAAAATGAACTTTAAAAAAATGATGTTGGACTGTTGAAGGGATGCTTCATTTATCAGGCTCACTTGTGCTTAAAATGAAAGTGTTTCTCTCTTATAAATGACTTAAACTAGAAGTTTAGCAAACATGAAAGCAGGTATTTCATTGATGTTGCTAAGCAAAGAGCAACTCCCATACAATTTATTATTAATGGAAGTTTCTTTGTAACCTGGTGAAAATCCAGATAGAATCCACTGGTAAAGCTCAACTATTAGTATGTTGGTATATTAGTTCTTTTAGCAATTGTAGTGGCATTTTCTCCATTAAAAGCATGGAAACATTAGACAGTTCAGAAACATTAGACAGTATCACCTCCCTTTTAAAGATAGACAACCAAAGTCAAATACCAGTATCAGCTGATTTGCCATGCTTACAGATTCTTACGTTTCCTTATTGAGGAGCAGCCTGTAATTCATGTATGCTTTATTTTATTCACTACTTGTAAACTCATCTCATAGGAGATACCATGTTATTGAACTGGCTGGCTGATCATCTGAAACCCCGAGCATTTTATTCCGACCTCAAAACCAGACTTAGCTATGTTGAAAATAAATCAAATCTCTGCAAAATAAGAGATCAGGAAGACTGATATGTCACCTAGACCTAGAGAACAAGTTGTGAAGAACCAGCTTTATTTTTATATACTGGAATTCTCTGATTATGTTTTTCTGGAGAGAATTAAGGAAAAAACCCAAAGAAGTCCCCTTAAACAGTAGCCATAAAAGGTCCGTAATACAGGTGGCAGGTGCAAAAAGAGAATAACCAAATCTGGTTGCCAGACTAGAAAAACTTCCTAAATATGTGCAATTACAAAGAATTGGTGATTCCTGAGATACCCCTACAAGATATTGACATATTTGCAATCAATTCTGCAACTGAAAGAATGACCTGTTATTTTCACAGATCAAGAATAATTTGTTGTGAAAGTTTCATTACTCTTCAAACTTTGCATGTTTCAAAAAAATAATTCTGGAAGTGTTCGTTACATAACATATATTCCAGAAACTTTTATCAATATTTTAACATCACTGGTTTTGAAATGAGCACATTTTCCTCTTATTTTCAAGTATTTAGTAAATTCCATTTTAAAGCATAGTGATATGTTCCTCTGAAGAATGGTTTACTGTACCAAACCGTTTAGAAAACCGTAATTCCAGCAAATAGTTTTTAATTTGTTCACTACACAGTAATCTAATAAGTATTAATATATGGAAAGTTTAGTGCTTACTTCTTTTCAAGAATCTAAACAAATTACCCTTATAATGTACTTATTTATGCCTGCAACTAATTCTGTTGGCTCTTTCTTTAGTTTATTAGCTATTATTTTTTCCTTCCATGAATTTATCTATTCTAAAGAGACAATCTGTCCTTTCATGTTTACAAAGACGAAGAAAAGGTTATGTTTGCACCTGCTATTTGTAACAGTTCGCTTAAGTGCAGCCATATTTCTCACATCTAAACCATTTATTCTAACTACTAAGAATTGCTAAGAGATCTGCCCTTTAAAAAGGCAAAATTAAGTTTTCTTGCTAACGCTGGATCATGCCTTTACTTTTAGTGTATGGAAATCCTGAATAACAAACAGGATTCAGTTTACTCCATGTTATCTAAATTGATCCACCAATCAAAGTATACCTAATTAGTACTCTTCCTCTCTCTAAAGTCTTAGAGGACAGTCATTGATTCTGTAATATCACCAGGACATCATCTAACTCCACAATAAGTATTAGTCTATTCATTTAATAGCAAATTGTATGCTAGATTAAAATAGACTTACTACCTGGCAAGTTAACACTTAACAAAACAAAACATCTCTCCCATCAGTTCCAACAGATCAAAGATACAGTTAAACAAAGATAAAGGGATACTGGTTAAAAGAATTACTTTCAGGGCATTTTGAAAATATTGCAATACAGAAAGATAACATTCTCAATCTTGGACTGAAGTGACTAGTAGAAAAAGGGTAACTGTACAGACAAGCCAATGTTTCATCAGTTGACTAAGCTAAAGGTACTGCGCTATACTAAATTAAGACTGCCTGTAACTTGCATTTACAAAAAAGCAGTTACACTAGTCATTCATTAGCAGACTCTACAACTGCAAGACAAATCCTGTGACATCAGCATCAGAGGATACAACAGCCTGATGAAATAAATACTCCTTTTTGTCACAGCTATTGACTTCACTGTATAAATTGTACCTAATTCGAGCTTGGCAGACTGATGAGTATGCCTTGGTCTGAGAAGAAAACAATGTGCTATTTCTGCAAAAAATTCTAAGAAACATTTTTGTTCATCACTGTTTTTCTGGTTTTTAAATAAGTGGTAATGCTGGATAAGCATTACCCATTAGCAGGCCCAAAGTGATGAGCCAAAAGGCGACTAATGCATGGATAGAGAGAGATCCCCTTCCTCCAACTCTCCCCTCCTTTCCAAAGTGATCTCCACTTCCCCTAGCATTCTTCATCAACCATTCAGCAGAGCCCTCCTCTGCTTTCATGCTTCTTCTCCTTCCCACACTGACTCCTCCTGGTCTGCAGATACAAACTGTTGCCAAATACAACCTGAAAGACTTTATCGTATCACTAGAAGGATGCACACTGGAAAATACTGGCTTACAGCATTAATTAAGATAATCAGACGTCATCCAGATTTAGGATATTTTAAAGTCACAAGCTTCAAGACACACCATGGACAAAAATTAATTGTAAATTTATTTTGAAAATGTCCTTTTTTATAGCTGAGTCAAGAACCTCATTTCAGGACCACTATAAATTATCTGGCCCAGAATCTGACTCAAATCATCTCCTTTCTGGTTTGAAACTAAGTATGTTACTTGGATTATCATAACCTGTGTCTAAGTACTCCTCCTTTTCTGACCTCAATTTGCTTGTCACCAAGTATTCAGAAGAATGTAATAGTTTTATCTAAAATTAGAACTCTAGTTTATCTTTACAGTGAAAAAGCTTGTAACTCTTCTAATCCCATCCTTCAACTTCCTGCAAGATGCAACAAAATCATTCTCATCAAGGTCTCTGCCATTAGACTCCCACTGCGCTCTTCCTTTAAGAAACAGATTGATACACTGTTCCAATGAGTTAAATTATTTTATTTCCATTCTTGCTCTGATCCCTTTCTGAAAGTAATAAGGGAATAAAAGCACATCAGGGTCAGAACGGCAAGTGAAATGTTTTTGCCTACCAATTTAAAATAAAGCAAAATACTTAACTGTTGGTGACAAGATTTAGGAAAGGATTATCAACTGTACTGAGCTCATGGTGAAAGCCTGCCAATAAACAGCTGACTGAAAAGAATACAAGGAATCACCTATTCTGATTTTGACTAAATATGATTATGTGCAAGCTCTAGAACAGAAGATCAACAGCTAAAAAGGTCTTTCTCCAGGCCTAAAGTTTTATACTGATTAATTGAATGAGCAATGAAATTATTGATATAAGATGACTTTGAACAGTTTTTCAGCTGCAGAAGCAATGAAAGGCATAAAATCTGAGAAATTAGAAATATCTGCAGAATAAGGGTAACAGCTTTAGATTTATCCTGTCTAGGGGGAAAGAAAGTACCTACCTTCTTTGAGACCAAGTGGCTAATCTAACTAGCAACATAATTTTAACTAGGACTGTGCATTTTGTTATCAGTTATAAAAAAGGATTCATGCAATTATTACATATCTGGAAGCAGGACACCCTGATTATGAGATATCTTTTTTGGGATACCTGTTTTCTAAATGACCACCCATGCTGTGTTGGTACTCCAGTGAAAGTGATGCTTGGAAGAGTTAGTAAAACATATTTACTCTTAAATGTATGAGGTAATCTCCTACACAAGTTATGGAATTTAACATACGCTAATACTTTTAAGAATGTTTCTATGTTTCACTCGTCCTTCACAAAAAAAATTTAAAGAGCAAGCCTCATGTTACTTACTAAATATCAGAATTTCAAATAATCTCTACAGCTGAATCTGTTCAATAAACTTTACCTTTAACCTCTATCTAAAATCTTCAAATGCTGTCAGAAGTACAGAACAGAATTAGCATCTATGTCCTGCTTCTAATTTTAAAAGGTTGGTTGAAAATTTGCAAGACTAACCAAGATTCATATTTTTATTGTTCTGTGTCTGAAAACATGCTGGGTCTTCAGATTAACATGAATAATTCATTCTATCTGTCAGCAAAGCTAAAATGATGACTAATTATGTTAGCATGTAATTCACATAAATTCAAGCTATTATGGTGTCTATGAAAAAATTAGCTATGCACGTAAAATCTAGTATGTGCTGGTTATTAAAAATTTGAAAGTAATAAACTTCTATTTACAGAAACTGAAAAAAAGGAAATAGGGTACAACAATTTATATTCTACTGTGCTGTTCACAAGCCTCGCAATAAAAATTTGTTATCAACAAGTACACCTACTTTACGAATGTGGACATTTTAAGCCCTTTCCCCCCTGCAGATTCCTCTATACATAACTAGCTAAACTTTGTCAGAAAACTTCTTAAGCCTTATCAGGTATGTTCCAGAGTTTGAAACTCCGCAGAGTTCCCATTTATTCAATAAATCAGGAGCATCTCTTTGTGTTATAAATCCACTAAGCTTCTATGTATGATCAAAACCATCACTCCTCACAGAGTGAAAATAAGCTACAACTGTGGTTTCAGCCCATGCTAATTCTGAGATGTCATTCCAAACAGAGTTAGGAAAATGCCAAATTTTCAAAGCTAGTATGTACCAACTGTGTTTGATTATTCCCAAGCTTTCTGCAATTCTTCTCCCCAACAAAAAGTGCATATGAACAAAAAGCAAACAACTGCCTTAATTCTGATGGATTTCAACAAGTAAAAAAACCAAAACCAAACCAGATTTAAAATATAAAATCTTAACTTTAAATTAAACACTGTAAATCCTGTACATGGAGATGAATAATTGCATGTGCCAGTACAGTCTGAAGGCTGACTGGCTGGAAAGCAGCTTTGTACAAAATGACCTGAGGGTCCTGGTGAACAAGTTGACCACAAGCCAGCAAAGCACCTTTGCAGCAAAGAAAGTGAAGAGCATCCTGTGCTGCATTAGGAAGAGCATTCCAGCAGGTCCGGGGAGGTGATCCTTCCTACTCAGCCCTGGTAGGACCACAGCTGGAGTGCTGGGTCCAGTGCTCAGCTCTGTGATATGAGAGACACGGGCATGATGGTGTGAGTCCAGCACAGGATAATAAAGATGATTAAAAGAATAGAGCATCTGAGTTAGGAGAGGTTGAGGGAGCTGGGATTGTTTAGCCTTCAGAAGGTTCAAGGGTGGATCAATGGTGTATAAATATAGTATAAATAGTGGTTCAATATGTATAAATACCTGATGGAAGGGAGTAAAGAAGGCCGAGCCAGACTCTCCTCAGCAGTATTTAAATGGACAAGAGGCAATGTGCACAAATTGAAATACAAGAGATTTTCTTTAAACATGTGAAAATAGCAGGATCAGAAATAGATGATAAAATCCTGCAAGGTGACAACAGAACAAAGAAAACATCTGGATATCTTACCAAACTACTTGTGCAATCATCCAAAATCTCTTTTACACTTTTTTTAGGCAGATCCATACATTGATTGTTAATGTAGCGATACTCATCTAACCATGCAATCTAACTAAGTCTCTAACATTATACTTAAATTTATTCTAAAGAAAAGGCAAACCAGCTAATTTAAACACTTGTTTGCACATTCAGTATTTATCACAGGAATCCTCATGACTGGTTGATAGCAGTAAGTTAGAAGGTTTAGCTGAGCTAATGCCAGGAGTGATAGATGGCCTTGAAGAAATTCTTGTTTGCTGATCAGATCAATCACTAAACAGAATGCAAAAAAGAGGATGAGGCTCAAACTAAATTCATATTTCCATCTCTATGCAGGATGGGAGAGGAAGAAATGTACCATAAAGCATCATGTGCAGCTATTATAAAACTTGCCAAAGTGTTTCTTGCATAAAGTAAATTTGATGGCTTGGTATGCTATCAATTTCACTTGAAGCTCCTCAAAGATTCAGTAGTAAGTAGTAGTCAGATTATGTAAGAAACCATTTTAAAACATTAAACTTCAGGAAGCACCAGCGCAATCAATATTCTGCCCACAAACAAGCAGGAGATTCCTTTCAAAACATCTGAAATGAAGAAAACCAAACAGCAGTCATACGAAGCAAGAAGGACTAGTCTATGCTATTTACTGGATTATCATGAGTCTACTAGGACAAAATAGTCTATTTTGCAACTCTTGAAGGAGTTTATAGGTACATTAATAGGTTCTTGTTAAGAGATGTAGATGGTTGGCAAGTACCCCAAAGGATCAAACTCAATACGACACTATAGAAAAACTTTATCCCCGTAACTGTCACTAAGTCTCTGCCATCTGTCTACAGAATGTCTATGAGGAACAAATCGTGTTCTTGGTTTCTGGTTACTGCATGACACATCCTGTTTGCTTTGTCCTTTTTGTTATACACATTTAGAAGTAAGGCAGCAATTAAAATCATAGAAGCAGAAAGTGGAACTAGAACTACATTCAGGAAGTTTACCAAAGAACAGAAAAGTCAGTGTGATTTGACACAAAAAGAAGCTCTTTGTTGCAGAAAAAAAAAGTTAGCTTTAAAGTTGGGTATTCTTAAGTAAGAGATACCTTATTATCTAAGCAAAAAAATGTTTTTATTTCTTAGCTCATTTTGAATCAAATACATTGAAAGGAAAACATAAGAGGAAGACATATAAAGGCTGTGGTAGGAAGAGAAATTAATGAGAAAGGGAAATTGCTTGAAAATCTACAGTTTTTTCATCTATTCAACAATTACCAGCTTCCTTACCAACAGTTTCTTCTCACTTTAAATTAGTAAAACATTAGTATTTTCTGCACCAAGATCTTGATGCATAGAGCTGAAGTTGTCTTTAAAACAAGTATTTTGAGCCCATAATTCCATGCTCCATGGAGAAACAAAAATATGCTGTGGTAAAGATCTGTGCTAAATAAGTTATTGTATCCTTTGAAGATTTTCTCAATGTTCACATTCTAAAATGATGTTAGAAATTAAGCATGCCACAGAGGAATGTATGATGTTATGACCATGATGTAGGTTATAAATGCCCACTAACTCAAAAACCACTGAGACTAAAATAGCTGCATGGATTGTTATAAATTGAATATAAAGATTTTTAATAAATATGACTCAATTCACACTAGCATGTTCTTTGTTAATATAACAAAATATTCCGAGGTGACTATACATACATGAAGGTACAAAAGATAACAGAATTACCCAGCAACATAAAATAGCATGCCATCCTAATTTCATGAAATAGATTCACATTATAATGTACAGTTTCTCTACTATGTTATAGCTGGAATGATATTTGCTCAGCATCTCATTTTACCCTTTGACTTAAACCTATAAAGGTTGTTTGCCCTTACTACAGACACAAAATACTTCAGTCAGTCAAGAAAAGCTGACACAGATGAATGGAAACTTAGAGAAAGACAAACAAAAATAAAATTCGGCATTGACTTTACTCAGTTTAATTGCATACCCTTAAACCCATCTTTTCTTGCAGGGTTTCTAGCAGCATAATACACATTTTGTTAATCCAAATCTTAGATGTTCTACTGGCTACAAAGCTGCGTGGGCTGTGCTGGTTATGAACAGCTGGTGCCACTAGGGTAGATTCAAAGACTGACAATTGCTCAAGTTTAAAACTGTATTAAAACATTCCACATTGAACTAATGAAAAAAAGGTCTGTTTCAACTGTATCTCTCTTTCCTTAAAAAACAACTATACCAATTAAGCATTCCAAACTGTTCTGGATTTTTACAACCTTTTTGGTTGTTTTTTTCTCCCCCTATTATTAGAATATAGATTTCTTTTTGCCCTGAACCAAAGGGCCCTGGAATAGTTAATTATAAGTCTCTTATGACTTTTCAGGAGACTCATGAGCCAATATTTTCCCATTTGACAAATTCATGTTCTGTTTCTTCAGATTTTCTACCATCTTCATTCATGATTTTTAGAGCTTGTTCTGTCCTCAAAGGAGTGTCAGTGTTTAAAACATCCAAGAAATAATGACCTCATTAGCTTAATTACTTCTTATTGACTTGATAAGTCACCGTGCTTTAATGCAAAATCTGCCACTACAATTAATGGCTGCAATAAGGCATTCACTTTACATTAAGTATTCAAGGAAATTTTTTGCATCTTACAGTAACTCAGTGGAGAAGTCTTGTCCCAGTGGCACAAAAATCTGAAGTGTCAGAAATTGCTGTATCAGTCCCACTAGAAAAAGGAAAAAAACTAAATACATGTTCTGTATGCATACAGATGCACATTTTACCACCGAGCATTTCAATTTTGTACTATACGGCTATACTATTTTGTACTACAGCAACACTATCTCCCAGTGCTCACACAACATATGAACATGAGAAAAACGTAAAGAAAACCAATTCAAACTGCAATAAAAGTGTTGTTTTAAAAGTCCCATCTGTGGCTTTGATGGCTCTCATGAAAATAAAAAGAAACTTTTCCTTACAATTCTACATTGTGTTCCAAGAGAATGTAGACACCAAGTATCCCACAGAAATTATAAAATAAAGTAATACTTTCCTATCATATTATCTCATAGTCATATGAAACTTACTTTCATGTTTGTGACAATATACACCTTATTAAACAACTTCAAAAACACATTGGGTAAAAACGCAATCCAGATCATGACAACAATGCTTGGCGGAGGCTTCTGATTTTCAGAAAAACTGATTTAACTGAGGGAACACACAAATCTTCCAGGATTCAGGCAGCTCCTTATAAGGGAAATCAGATAGTACAAAGCTGTTTGAATTGAACTGTATGTTCCTTTCTTAGTTATTCTGTCAGGGAAGGTATAGGCTGCTCTTCGTTGGCTCAACAAGACTCAACAGCAACATCAGCTTCTCTTCTAAAGAATGCTAATTTAGAACTTCCTTCTTTTGTGGGTCAAATGACACTTTAAAATTTCAAATTACATTTCTATATACATAAATGTCTTATTTTGGAAGAGTATTCCAAGATTACAATACAACTGGGAGATGGTATACCTTTCATAAGTGAAATACTTGAGGTACAGACACCTCAAAAGAGGAAGACAGAATGGTAACAGATGGGAACTTGACTGTAGTACTGCAGGACAAGCTAAAATAAATTTAAAGCCAAACTATTTTTAGCAGTGATAATCCACAGCACTAATTCTCAATCCTCATTTTAAATTCTAACAGTTTCTTGTAACATTGGCAATAAACAAATCAAAGGGTTTCTCAGAAAGATAATACATTAGACATCAGACTGTAGCAGGATCAGGTGCAGAAGTGAACCTGGCAGCAGTAGGAGAGCATGTATCAACAAGGATCTTCCCTACAGCACTTACTTTTAATATGGCATTTCTGTACTTTTTACTTATTTTAAACTGATCTGCTAAAAAGTTAATGAAAAACCACTTTGCTAATGCTGAATTAAGTCTAACGTAAGGAGAAAATGTAAGTTTTACGTTCCAATGTAACACTCATTTAATAATCAGAACAACACCACAGACATTTAATCCTTTGATACTTACAAGTTTGTCTAGTTTCCTTTGGTAGCTGCATTTTGTTGATTTGACTGCTTCCTTCAAGTACAAAAACAAAGCCTTTTACTTCTTTATCATATTCCTACAAAAAAAACAATAAACAAACATAAGCAACCTGATACAGTTTTTCTCCTCACAACCAACCATGCTACTAACATGCAAAGCTACTTTTTTTTTTTAAAAAAAATCACAATTAGCAGACAGCACTGCAAGTATGACAGTAGTTCAAATGTGATGGTAATAATATAATCCACAGAAATACGTCCTTTACTTGCATGTATTGTGAACAAATAATGCTGACAGACAGGACCCACGATCCGCTGGACCCAACTCAATCCATTAGTTATCAGAATAGCAAAATTACTTTCTAAATATTTAAACTATAAAATTACACTGCAACCAACCTAGTCTGCAAGTGGGTATAAAGAACTAATTTAAATAGTCATAGTCTGTCATAATGACAGAACTGCAAGTGACAACTCAACTATAAGGTCAAAGCCCTCATTACTTTCTAATTTTAAGCTTCATTCACGTTTTTCTGTTTTATACTCCAGGTGTTACAAGTTTTTTTAAAAACTTACTTTCCATATAGCTGATGGATTGCCAAAAATCTTCCATTTTGCTCCTGGGTTCTTGCCTTGAGCACTGAATATTTCAACAAATGGGCCACCCTATGATAAAAGGGTTTAAGGATATATGATCCAAGCAAATGTTCAGCACCGAATCAACAATGGTAAAGGTGAGCACATAAGAACAATCCCTCCACACATCAGGCTGTCACCACAGTCAGTATTACTGATCAGTCAGACAGCAGAGTATTAATAACAGCTCATAGACTACTATAATGCAGCAATCCATACAGTCAACATTTGGCTTTACTAGAGGATCAGAACATAAAATTAAAGGAATATTTTAAATTATTTTATTTGTAATGTCATTCTCTAAAAAGCTAAATTATAGTAAACATTCTAAAAACATGCAGGAGATTAGTAATTTATATTTGGATATAGTTTATTGCTACAACTCAACAAATGAGTTTTAGAACATTGCTAAAAAATAGTATGTTGCAGATTGGATGTTTTGTCTGATTTCCTATGGAAGTGAAGTTTAGACAATTTTTCTACATACATAAAAATGTTCAGCTCTTTCTGTGTATGTGAGTATGTCAGGGACATTTCTCAGTAACTTTTCTACTAGTTACCATATTCCAGCCTGGTTTGACCAGACTGAGAAACTCACAAAAAATTATCTTTTCTAGGCCAAACTATGAGGCTTCATAGTAGATTCAATCCTACAGTATCACCATAAAAGTGATACCTCTATGAGGCATCAGAGAATTAATCCTGGGAAAAATTACGAATGTCCTCGCCAGGAAAAAACACCTTATGCAGAGTATGTGTCCTACTGGACATCAAAGAATCTAACCACAGTCTCCTGGGGAGATAAGCTTTATCACCTCTGCTTAGACAATTATTTGCTTCAACATTTTTCCCATTTGAGTCACATATTTTTGTGATATCTGCTGTATTCAGCCTATAGTTTGATAAGCAATTTTTTAGCAGCATGGTCAACCTAATCAATCATTACAGCTCTGCTGCTCCCTTCTCATTCCTAGCTGCCTGCACTCCTAAATTCTCTTCATGTTCAGCTGCCCAAACAATTGTACACAAGTCGGAATGAGCAAGAGGGACAAGCAGTCTTGCCAGTAAAATAAATGCTCTTAAATTGTGCTCTCAGAGAGCAATGCTGCACCGTACACGAATCAGGTATTTTCCTCTGTCCATTCACACGGCTAACCCCAGCCACTAGACTTACTAAGTTCTAGGGAGATTCAAAACAGCATTCCATAAACTGCACTCGTAAAATTTTTTTATCCATTATAAATTTAAAAAAAAAAATTTCAAAATATGGCATACTACCAATTTGAAACTTATCTGACTTACTTAAGGACTACAAGATCAAGCTCAGAAAGTTAAAAAAAGATTCTTAACTGATAAGCTGTATGTGTTCATGGCAAATCTTGAAAAAGAAGTGGCTTTTCCTCCCATATTTACAAATACATTTTATTAATACTGCAGCTATTGAGCAGGCTCTGATTTAAGGTTAAACTAACTGAACAGGACATGAAAAACTACCAGACATGACATGAGAAATGCTGAATGAAAACTGACATAAGAAGCTGACAAAAGCTACTTAGTGCCATGGGAGATGCCTCGATCTCATGGATGGCCAAGGGCAAGTTACACAAGAAATGGTCAAACTCCACAATCAATTGGAGGGGAGGATGGGGCATCTTGTGGGGAGCACAATTCTGCAACGCCCACAGCACCTAGGCAATGGTATCAGGAATACCATATAAAGCTGAGGTAGCCTAGGTAACAGCATCAGAAATACCAATTTCAGGTACAGATGTAGCACATCTGGGTCCGATGGGGAAAAAGTAAGTAGGGGTGGGTGGCTTTCTCAGGAAGGGACTGGTACAGAAAAAGGAAGGCAAAGCATGGTGAAAAGGAAGGTCAGGAAACAGTGTAACAGACAATGAGGTTTGTGAATGATGCAACTAGTGTTGTCATAAAACTGTGCTGGACCAAGCAAATAAACCAATTCCCCTTCTCTGACACTTCTCTGCCCCTGAAGAGTTGGGCCTGCTTCCATGACTGGGAAGAAGCAGATGGTGCGCCTTTCCTGGCCCATAACGGAAGGCAAACCAGACAAGAACACGTTGAGAACACCATGTTGGTGTCCATTCCAGACCTGACGGCATCAGCAGCTACCCACTATTTCACATTTCTATAAAAAATAATGAATAACGAAACATTCCAAAATACTTATGTATCTGGACTTTTTGGCCCCTGGAATACACCATTTTAATTGAGCTCTCAGGTGAAATGAAAGAGAATAAAAAATAAAATTATTTCTGTTTTACCTGGTAGTGATTTTTAAACATTTTCCAGCTTTCACAAGCAAAAAAATAGTTTCAGCCTCTCAATCAGTACAGACAGACACCACTGCAAAAAAAAAACCAAACAAAAAACTTTAGATAGGATTTGACATGAAAAAAATTTACAATGAAACCCCAAACACATTTTAAAAGATATGAAAGTATAATGAAATACTTTTCTCAAGTACCAAATATATATCAATTGCCTAAGATTGCTACCACAAAGAAATTAAGATCAAAAAAATATTAATATTGATGCTGTCTTAGAAAACGTTCTCTTCATTCGTCAAGTATTCAGGGCTGCCTTTCCTTGTATTCTAGTAAAACTAGTAATTTTATCATCAGCCCTTAGTCTTCATTGTTAAAAGTTTCTCACACTTTAAAAATGTTTGAAACATCATTTTTAATACACACTTTTTTATTATTCTTTGTTGTTGAGTGCCCACTAGAAAACATTAGATGCCATTAAAGAGGAGCTTAACATTTAATACAGAAAAAGAGAAACATATGGAGCAGCTGCAATAGAAACTACTCCATCTAGAGGTATTTGGCAGAGACTTCTGAGACAAATTATCTTCTTTCACATTCAGCATTCTTTGAGGATGATTAGTGTAAGTCTCAAACGAAGCACTTAAGTTATTTGAGGGTTGCTAAAGTCAATGCGAATTCAGAGTTGTCTGCAGTTAGAGAATCAGAACAGTAGAAAGTGAAGGGACTGATCCTTGAAGCCTCACATGTCCCTCTTCAATCACGCTGAGTGTCTGTAATTTCACTTGAAGTCAACAGAACATACCTGAACATAAAAGGTAGTTGTCAGTTTCCAAAGACAGGTAGAACCAGTCACATGAGACAACATGCACCTTCACTGTGAAAAATGAAGGTGCTCATGAACTCACAGAAATCCTTTCACAAAACTTTGTTGCTTATTTGGTATCTTTGTTTACGTTCATTGTTTTAGTTCATGCACAGACCACTTAAAGGAATTAAATTACTTTTAATTACTGGAAATTTTTTAGGCCTTAAACCATTTTCTTAATAGATAAAAACCAATACGCTGATCAGGAGAATATAAGCATAGGTTCTCATAAAGAACAGTTCAGCTCTCACAACTAGAAAGTGACAAAAAGTTTAAAAATATTTAAGGAAAGATATAGGACTGCGAATGAACTAAAAATTTAGTGACAACATGCATAACTTCATAAACAATGCACACATTTAAAGGATTAGAGCAGCATTCTATTTTAAAAAGTCCATCATTCATTTAGGAAAACGTGATGAAATCTGTTGATGTTTAACTGCAATTATTTTAATCAGCAACCATTACTTTAAGGCTTGAAGTTGTCTGTAAATGAAATAAAAATGGAAAAAAAAAAAAGATCAGACCTTAGAATCTTATCCCATGCTGTTGGCAGGAACATTAGTTCATTATAAACTTTTTGATTATTAGGAAAGCAAAATTTATAAACCATAGCATTTTTAAGAGGCCTAGCAAAACCCATAGTTAGAATTTTGATCATATTACTTTAATACTGCCACTGCACATCTAACACACCAGCTACATTATTCTGTGTTTTAGACCATTTTCTATACAAATTTCCTACTTCTTCAGTTGGTGCAACTGTTTTTTTTAAGAATGACTACATTAATAGCTATATTGAACTCTTCTAGATTATGAAGTAGACATTTTAGAAATGCCTTTTAGAGAACACACTTCTAAAGCAAGTGTATTATTTCTTCCTTCTGAATATATTCACTTCACATACAGAGCAATTGCTTTGGAAATCACTGTTTATTCCTCTTTTTTTTTTCCTGTAGCCCTAACTTCACTATTATCTATAGCCTTTAGAACAAGCAAAACTACTCAAAATTGCATGATTCATGTCATAGTGAGAAGCAATGGCACCGTGCAACTAATCTCAGAGTGACCCGTTGTTTTGATTCACTTTGCCAGAGCTAAATGTGAAGGACCAGTAGTGAAAGAAAGGTAGAAGTCATGCCCTCCTACAGCACATATTTACAATGACTGTATTACTGTAACTTCCATGGTCAGGCACTTGTCCTTCTAGGATTAAGGATTTAATAATGCCTTAGTTTTTATTTATTAGCACTTTCAAGTGAAGAAGGTACAAAGGAAGACTCTGCTTTTTCCTTGGAGCAAAGTCCTTTCACTTATTTTTGCTTTAAAAACCAGTTCCAGATCTGCAAACCATCACGCACCTAACAAAACCCTCATGCATTCTGCAGTTCTGTTACGCCTTATTACATCTCAGATAAAAATATTTAGACTAAATAAATGTGAGTGATTCACTGCAGGAAAAGTATGAAGTTCTGAGACACAAAAAAATTCTTTATCTCTTTCACAGACTATTACTAACATTCTGGTCAGAAGTCTTCTGCTGACTATACTCATTCTGTATATTTTGGAACAAACATTTAGTGTATAGTATGTAGAGGCCAAGTTTAATCTTCGTTACCATACCACCTTTCAGGATAGAAAGGCTCAAGCTAGTTTGCAAGGTGGAACTAGCGACAGCAACAGTATTTGCAGACACTGCCATAGTCAGAATTACATATAAGACATAGAAAGTAATACATCATTTTCTTCACTGTTTTATCAAAAAGTGTACCTGGCTTTCATAAGAGCCAGTCCACTGATGGCACATCACACAGTTTTGAAGGAAGATGCAAACAGCTCTGCATACGGTGCAAGATGAGTGGAAGCCACATTGATATATTAACTTGGGTTCAACACTGTGCTAATATACTTTGCCTCTCAGAAGTGCTTTTTAGCTTTGGCTTGACATCAGTAATTTATCTCCACACTGTTTTGTATGGAAATAGTTTTCAGTTGGCCCTGAGCACAGAAAGAACATACATGCATTGAGAAAACACCAGGAAGACACACACCTATATCACATAAAAATTTTCTGCTACTAATTAATTCTTAAATTTAAGTGGAGGAAGCATGCATCTGAACTGAAAAATTCTCATTCAAATGATATACTTAAGATAGAAAAGATGATAAAACAATTAAAGACTTTCATAATGGAACACAGAAAGGGTAAAGACATACATGAAGAGGAATATCTAGGAAGTATGTGGTACTAAAAAGAAATACAAAAACTGTAGGGTCATTAAAGCTTATTGAAAGACTAGAAAACTTAAAATTTCAAATTATCCAAAAAAATTCATTCTTACAATCTGGCTTAACATTTGTCACTAATGCAGTTGTTTTTTAACCTGACAAACATATGGGCTACCCAGGTTATTTATTGACTTGCAGAACGTATTTTATACAGACTCAAAAAAAGTGATGAACCTTGTAACTGTCAAATCCATAACAAGACGGCTCTTCCTAACTTTAGTGAAAGCTAAACTAGACCTAAAGTTTGTAAGCAGTTGTGTTAGGACAACTCATTCATACTACAAAGCTGATTACTGTAAACACATCAGTGAAATGTCAGTTTGTTTTCATAAAAGGCAAAAATTACAGCAAGTGACACTGCAATACCTTTCTGCTTATATATTGCTTACTTCCCAATTTCCATTAAGTTACTACAAATGAAGACTAGGAATTACTTGAATATGAATTACATGAATGACATATTTGTCACATAATTACTGAGATAATATGAGGTGCTTTTATTATGCATCAAGTATTATTGTCTTTAGTTACACTAACCTATGCTTAAAAATGAAGGAGAGAATGAACTGGAAAATTGATAGTTGCAATATTTTTTCCCTTTTCATCTTTCTTCCTCCTATCCTCCACAGAAATTCTAAAAATCAAGAGCTCTTAAAATCCAGGAGGCCTATTTTATAAAAATCAACAGCATCTAGAAATGTAAGTCCTCAATTTTTTGCATATTTATCAAATAAATAGATATTTTATGACATCTTTATAGAATACCATAAAGTAGCAATTCTCTCATTTTTTAGTCACAGATCAAACTTATTTTTTTTATATTGCTGTGAACCATGTTCTTTAGTACATCTGTCCAACTGGAAATGCAGGCTTAAAGTGTCAGTCAATAACAAACCATCACGAACATAGCTTATAAAGTTAAGCAACAATGAAAGATACTCATCTTTGGAAGAACAGATTCCCATCAGGATTTACCTTGTGAGGTCTTGATTTGTGCCCTGACTTTGATTGTTTTCAGTGTAGGAAACGTGAAACTAACGAAGTGGCTGCAGTCCGACAGGCCCTCTAATCCTTCCATTCACACAAACCACTTAGGATCCTGCAAAAATATCTCCATCCTATGATATCTTCTAACATATACTTTTTCTCCAAACTAGAATGTTTCACATTCAAATATTCCAATAATACTTTGTGTTTATGTAGCCCTGCAATCCAAACAATTGGTCCCTAGTCAGTTACAAGCAAAAGAGTATTTTACAAACAGCAAATGCAAACAGACCTTCATGGTTCTCCAAATTACTTAATACCAAGCATTGTCCTAACTGCAAGGGAGCCAGGGATGGACAGACTCACAGAGTCCTAAAAGCCGTTGTAGTCATGGTTAGTCCCCTGACTTAAAAGGGACAACTTAGGTAAGCACATGAATACATTTTTCCAGTGTTGAAAAAGCTGTGTTTATATAAGGTTTTCTACTCTAAAGTCAAAAGTGTGAAGCAAAATAAAGTGAATTTGCGCCTACTGCTAATCTGCATTGAACCATGGCAAAAAATACACTATTTTTGGCAGGGAACATTGGCAGGGAACAAGACTGTTAATACATATAACTCACCATCATGGGCCCAAAGCCAGGGCTGATTTATGGTAGGCTGGGACACACCAGAGAAAGCAGTTCATCACTGGTGAAGGGTTTTAGTATCTTCCAGACAAATGAATTCCACATATTGAATATTTAAAGCTGGGTTTGTAACACTGCTATATATTTTCTCAAAATACAAGTTAACATAATAAATGGGCAGAAAGACCATTAATAAACTATACCAAGACTACCGGTGTTCCCACGTGAAAAGCAGCACAGCCAGCCTTTACACACAACTCGCTGAATTAAGAAGAAAAAAATAAATAATTAAAATCAAGCTTTTCACTTTTTTTTTTTAATAAAAAAATATAAAAAAAATCAACCCTAAAAGGTTTTGACAGAGGACCTACGCTTCAAGCACCAGCATCCCCACAGACCCTTTTCTCTGCGCCACCACAGAGCCGAGGCCGCTTCCCCACCCCTCCGCCGCCGCCGGGGCGGGCCTGGCCGCCCTCCCGCCCCGCCACGTCCCCACCGCTCGCCACGGAGGACTGGGGCTGCTCAGACCGGGGGGCTCGGTCCACCGCCGGGTCTCACCTGGGCGAGGGTGGCTGGGGTCGAGGCCGTACCTACGGAGGGGCGGGCCCCGGACTCGCCGTGAGGCGGGGCGGGAGGGGGGAAAGGGGCGGTAAGCGTTTAAAATGGCGGCGCGCGGGGCGTGGCTCCAACGGTCAGTCATGACGGGCGGCCGTTACCTGCAGCCGCGCCCTCGTTCGTCAATTCGAGTTCCATCGGCGGCGGTACTTCAGAGGATAAGGCGGGTACTGGTCGTCGGGCTGTCCGCCACCCTCCATGGCCTTACTAAGTGAATAAAACCCGGCCAAATCTGGCAGAGAGGGCTGTGCTGGCCCCCTCACAGGGGGTCCCTCAGGGCACCCGAGGCCGGCTTTGTGAGATGACACAGTGTCACCCAAGGCCTGTGGAGGCATTTCAAATGCAGATGTTACCCAGATCTCAACTCCTGAAACATGTTTGCCATTTACTCTTTAAGGCTTCATCATGTAAAGTGTTTTTTTGAGAAGGATGTAGGAAGTTGTTGTGGTTTATGCTACGAGCCAGAGCAGCCACATTGATGTCCCTGCTTTTTAAGGAATTAGAATGGACTTGCAGATCTGGTATTTTTCTCAAAGAGAAGGAAATGAGAAGCCCCAGTAGTTTAACAACCCTGTCAAAAATAAGTGAACACCTCCTGATGACTTCAAAAACCTCTGGGAAGAAGCTCATAGGGAACCAATTTGGTCCTGGTTTGTGTTATGAGATATTAGTCAAAGAAGATCTTTCCTTGAAGTTTGTTTTTTGATCAAAGCATTTCTTCACGAAACTTTGTAGCCTTTCCATGGGAAAATGATTGAATACTTCTTTCTTCCTCAGAGTGTGTCTTAATGTTTCTACAAAGAACAATTAAGAACCTTGTAACCCATCACAGCGTGATGAAATACATGAAATGAACGTGCTGAGCCACTGATGAGTCCTGCCTTGTCTTGACCCACCGCCCCCCCTGCTCACCTTCCTTGCTTTTGCTCCTGAAAGGTACTGTCCTGGTTTTGCCAAAGAAGGGAATGAGTTAAATCAATTATAAGACTTATTTAGCTTTTGTATTTTACCTTGGGATTTTCAAAGAAATCACATCCAGTGTAATTTTATCATACACTGGATTACACTGATTAGAGTTCTTGGGTACTGGAGATAAGGAAAACAATAACACTAAAACTGAGCTACAGGTTATTAAATAAAAACAGTTAATAGAACAAGGACAAAAGAGAGATGCTGATAGCGAAAGAAAGGTTAAAAAGCTATTGGTGAGTTCTGTAGCCAGCAGAAACTATATAGTTCATTATACGTGGTTTAACCTGAAGTCATCTTGAAATTTGTTACACATAACTGTATCTAAAAAGCCCGAATCCTTTGTGACAGGAGTCGTGCTAAGGCCTGAGGAGTTAAGAAATTCCAGTTAAATACCACGATTCAGGTTTAAGAGCCTAAAGTTATAAAGGTATATGAAGCATCCAGCTGTGAGTGTAACGTGTGGAAGCAGCTACCTGACTGCTCAGGGCAAAACTGGGCAGCACAAGTCCCCTTTGCCAGCTGCCGGAGAAAACTGGTTTTAGACATATTGTGAGGGGAAAATTTTTCCTCTGTTTCTACCAGTTTTACTGAAAAAAAAACCCATATCTCTTGTAGACACTATGACTCAAAAATTGCAGGTAATGTAAAACTAGCAAAGAACCTTGCATTACTGCATTTGGCCCATCTGTGGCCTGAGCCCATCATACTTCCAAGGTTTGTTTTGGAATAATGGTAATGTGGGAAACTGTAAAAGTAACGATCAGACAATCTTGTTGTTTGTTGTGCTGACTTCTTTAAGGTTTTATCTGTAGGTCAGCTGCTATTGACACCTGAACTGCTAGTTTATGTATTTTTCTTTGGCTAAACATTTTAGGCTGCTGTGCAGTGTACTTTTATTAAAGCCCTGGAAATATATGATGAGTGTTCAGCAAGTGCTTGGGTAATAGTTTGGGGAAAACTGTCAGAAGTCATATGTGTTTATCTTCTAATACAACCCTTCTATGTTCTGAACTTCTTACATGGTACAACACGTTTCAGTGAAGAGACTTTTATTGTATCTTGGAGTAGGAAATTGGAACAGATGGACATCCCTTCTTGTAAATGCCCTAAGCCCAAGGTGTGGTTAGTTCTCCTGTATTAAATTGAAATACTAAGATGTTACTAGTGTCATGCTGGGAACTGAATTGATTTAATTTAGGAGAGTATTCAATGTGCACTAGATATTTGATGTGTGATATTAAACCCAGCCATTTTTAAAGGACCCCCACTGACATAGCTTGGGTTTATATCTGTAGGAATAGTACTGTAATTTCCTTCATCTATTCCTGACTTATTGGACACCATTGCTTACACTTGGAGCAGCCTGCCAGTTGATATATGGCAAGCAGCCTCCCTTCCCTCCTGTGGAAAGCTCCATTTCAGCTCTAATGACCATTTGCCAGTCTGTTCCGTATTGCATTGTTCTGAACTGGTTTGTTTTATACCTTTTTAGATGGTTGGTTCACGTACTCTGGAAATCTCTTGTCTTTCTAGTTCATACTATATTTCGTAAAATGCCATGTTATCTTTTGAGACCAATATGAATTATGAATACTGGTTAAGCTAAGAAAGAAGATATACAGGCATCTTATGACATTTTCTGTAGAAACTTGTTGCCACTATTGACTTACAGGGAAGGGAGACATTGTGTGCCTTAGGTAACAGCTGCCATGGACCTGAGGCATATTTGCCCCAGTGCCAGGCTGATTGTCATTTCCTTTGAGCATTCCTCCTCAGCCAGTGACCTTCCTAGGAACGTGTTTGCCAAGATTTATGTCATGCAGGGTAATTTAGCTGCGTGGTCACCATTGTATCCATTGCTGTTTGTAGATCTCTGAAAATTTTCCAACAGAAGGCTTCCTCCTTCAGCCACGTATGTGAACTCTGAATTTTGTCTCATTTTTATTTGTACCTTGACTGATACAAATACTGTTCAAATAAATAAAATAGTGGAATTCATTAGTTATCCCAACTATTTCTATTTGAACTTCTAGAACAGAATAATGTCTCTGAGACATGCATCTGTATAATCTCTCCATGAGCCTAATGCTTTTCTTTCAGAAGAATGGGGTAACGCCTTTGATTCAGAAAACACAGTGTTTTGGAGAAGATAGTTCTTGGGTAAATATGTTAAAATTGAAAGTGAGTTCCCAATCTGTTTTCCTAAGTCCCACAAATACTTCATCAACAGAGCTTCTGTAGAATCCTTATTTGAGGATTGTGGATAGTTATGAAAAACCATAGTTGAGCTGACTTCTGTGGCATGTACTTCCAAGATTAAACTTGCATCAAGTTTCCTCTCACTGCTATGCAGTATTGTGGCTCAAGCTTGTAAGGGGACCATGCAGGGCCATGGGCAAGGGGACTGTTAAGGTGCTGGATGCAGCTGCAGCAGGAATGGGAAAGCTGTGGAGGCATTTCTTCTGCATCTGTCTTTTCTTCATACCACACTGGACAGTGCTGAGATGAAAGCAAAGACATTAGTATACTGCTATCAGCAGACTAATTCTGTTCATGAATCATATTCTTTCTGTGAAATAAATGTGCTGCGCCACTCCAGAAGGCACTGAGTGCTCAGACAGTAATACTTGAAACTAGAAAATTGGCTACTTATATCTTATCAGGCTCTATAGGAATCCACCCGTGTGATCAGCTGGCCAAATTTCAGTTCTGAGCAGGCATTTAAACCCTGAAAATTATGAAGACATATTTATTGAGAATGCCTACTTAGTTAGCCAGTATTCTTGGATGTAGAAAGACAACCAGCACAGAGCTGAAGAGTATTAATTTGTTCTTCTTTTTTTTTGCTTTGTTTGGTTTTAAATGGGGGAACTGGTATCTGTTTACAGATAAAATAAATGTGATAACATGTGAAAAAAGGCAGTAAACTTGTTTAACTGAAATACCCATCAGCTTTATGCAACGTGCGTGTTAACGACTTTCATTCCTTCAGAGTAGTTCATGAAAGTTACATAATAACAATGAAAGTGTACAGGAAAAGTTAAAACCTGCCAGGGCTTGCTATAGTATTAAAACAATCTGTGCTTAACTTTGGGATGTTATATAAAAGTGAAAAAGTTCTCCTTGGACCTGCTTTATAGCGGTTATAGTCTTCAAACGCTCTGAACTGTACTGATCTATTGGTTGTTCTGTTTCAGCTTCACAGTGTAGAAGGAGATTTTGTCTGATGTTTCTTATAGTTTGTTCACGCCTCTTTGATTCCAATAGTTTTTGAGAAGGATTAAAGAAAAACAACCTCTGGATCACTGGTGGGAACTTTAAATAGTGTAGCCACTCTTCTTTGTCCAGTAAAGCCATTAAATGATAAACTATTGATTTTTATAATACAATTAAGTTGCCAATGATTTCTTAAGAATTCATTTTACATTTTCTGTACTACACACTCAGCACATTTTCTATTGTAAATGGGACAATAGTGTTCTCAGTCTGGAATGAAACCATTCTCAGAATGAAAACATCTTCACGCTAGTTGCAGTGCTGCAGGATTTCACCTCTGAAATGAACCGATGGCCTTCATCAGTTTGATCATGATGTGTATGTATACAATAAAATTTTTAACCACTGTAATTTGCTCTTATTGGGACATTCTTAAGGTACATAGTTTATCATGCCTAAAAAGTTTTAGTGACTTGCATAGACAAGAATAAGTATTGCAATTTCACAAAGACCCTCATGATTCAGGGTTAAAATGGAGGGCTATCTGGACTTACAGAGGAATTTCTTCATCTCTCTATCACACAGATTGTATATGAAGAAGAATGCCAAATAATATTTCCACTGAAGTAGCATGAAGTATTAGAAAGCAAGATATTGGTTGTGATGGGTCAAAATGGCCTCTTCTATTCTGACATTCCTTGTGTTCTTTTTTGTTGAGACAGGATAAACAGAGCCTTTATTCTTTTTGATTACTGTGGGGTTTTTTTGCTTTCTTTCCACTTTTTACTTTATTTTTACTGACAAGATAGAAAAAGAAGTCAATATATAGTTTGACATTACTCATCCAGGTTGTCAGATTTTTGTTTAGTGTTTTGATACTATTTTTTCATTTATTTATTGTTCATGTTCTTAGGGTTTAAGGTTTTTTCCCAGTATGCACCACATAGAAATGCCTCTGTTGAAACATCTCTTAAATTAATCTTTTTTATTTAATATTGGGTTTTGCAGAAATGCAGCACTTTCAAATAAACTTCTTTGCAGATTTCGAATATAAACCTACAAACCTGAATGCAAATTTTGAGAAATGAAGAACATCTGCAGTTTTCAATTATTTCCTTTGGGCTGAGACACTGGATTCCATACAGCATTCTCCATTTGGGCTTTATGAATTTTTTCTGTGGACAAAAGTCTTCACAAAGACAGATTTCATGCAGTTCATGCCCAAGTTCCCCATGTCTAACAATCTCAACTTTCTCAGTCTCTTGTGACTCCCTTAAAGCAACAAGCCCACTTGTCTTTCCTCTTTCTTCTATAGTATTTTCACATTCCTACATCTTTTGTCAACAGTCCTGTATCTCAGCCAGTTTTTGTTTTCCTAAAACTCTTCTTTCCTCAGTGCAGGGCTCCCAGATGTCCTAACTCCTCAATGTGCTTTTTCTGCTCAGCAGCCAGAAAAGAAAGTATGTGCTGTGGTTTGTCCAACGCAGTAGATGATCCAAGTGGACAGCAGTAAGTGTATAATAGCCTGGCTGCTGCCAAAGAAAATTATTCTGGCTTAATTCTTCCCACCTTTCACTAATGGCAGCATTAATAACATCTGTTCTCCACCCTGCTGTTGATTTTCATAAAACTTGCAGGAACTTAATATCTTAGGATATTTCATATGAAATAAGGCTAAAAAATGCCACAAATTTTCAGAGGAAGATTTTGAGTCCTTGGCAGGGAGTACTTGACCTAATGGCTTACATTTCTATGTAATACAGTGTGTTCTGGAAGTTGACTGAGTATGGCCTTTCGTTTGTATCTTTCACCTGAAATATAAATCAATATATACTGTGTTATGACTGAGTAGTTGTTTATCCAAAATCCCAGCATGGGTAACATTAAAGTTGTATTCATCTTTCAGATACAGTCAGCTCTATTTTCTGTTGTAAGCAGAGAGGACAGGGGGCATGTCTTAGATAATTTCTTACTCGATTTGTTTTGAACTAGTTAAAACAAATGTTTCTATAAATTTCTAAGAGGGAGCTGACAAATCCAAACCTACCAAAATGAGTGTGATGTGCCTTTTGTAAGTTCATATGCTCACTTGTGGAGATTTTGTAGTAGACAATGTGACATAAGTACATTGCTCCCTTCCAAGGCATGAATTGTGTATGACTTTAACTGATTCCTCTTAAAGAAAAAAAAAAAAAGCAACATAATTTGAATTATTTTAGCTTTCATTTTAAATTAATGAACTAAGTGCTGTGGGTTACCTGTGGAGGAGCAGCCACCCTCATAGAGGATAGTTTGTGGAGAGGTTACATTTATTTACTTCTTACCAGTATGCATTGCTAAGGTGAGCACACCATGCTTTTGTGTGCACTGAGGATCTGAGCTTTCATAGATTTTTAGCAGAACTCTGCTAATAAAGTTTGTATGCTTTCATCATTAGGTGTTATGAATAAAGCACAATAACTGGAGACAAATAGGCTTTAGGGAATTGCTAAAATAGGAAAAGATTTTCAGTCTCTTCAACTTCTGTTGTGTTACCCCTGGCTTGTGTAGAAGCTTGGAATACAGACCAGAGTGATTTTAGAGATGGAGCATCTTAGCTTGGGGACTATGCCACAGAGTAGAATTTGAGATGTCAATTACTGTATACAGTAATACTAGATTTCATTATCACCTCCTTCCTCCATATTTCCAAATTCTTCCCAAGAAGATATATCCTGAAGAAACAACTGTACTTCAGACAAGTCAAACCTGCGTAGTTCAGGAGATAACTGTTCACAGGAGTCTTGCATCATAATAATATGAAACTCTGTGTTTATTGGCTAAATTCTTCATGAATGTCAGTGTGAACCTGGGAAAAGAGATGATGTTTTTACCTTGTCCCTTCCCTGACTGAACGTTTTGTTCTTTTCAGAGCTTACTGCTAACAATGTAGTTTTCTGACTGCTGCATAGTACGCTGCACCTTGATATAATGTGAATCTAAAGACAGGGAAGATGGAGAGGTTCCCTGCCCCTGGGTAGCTGCTGAGGTAAATAGGGTTACTCAGGTCCAAGTGATGATGGGATTTGGTTTCGCTTGGCAGTTGCAAACATTGGCACTGATGTCATATTTGCCACTAATAGAGGTTTGGATTATGAGCAATGAAGGTGAACTGGGCTGGATGAAAAATATAGCACCTGGCATTTTTGCAAACAATCTTTCAGCAACTTGTCTTTTTGGCCACTGCTCAGCACTGATTTGATGGAATACATTGAGGATAAATCCATGGGGACATCTTTGATAAGATAACTCATTTTCTATATAACAAAATGCAATTGGACTCCTGTAGCTGGGCTGCAGCTGTGTATGTGATTTGGCAACTCTCAGGGAGATTAGAGATAATGCTCATCAGAAAGAAAGTTGCAAAGTGAGTAAGGAATGATGTGAAGGTCTGAGAACTGCAGGAGACACTGGAGAGTTTTAGTTGAAGGGTGAGGTTACAGGACAATTTTTAAGGACTAATCTTTTGACTAATCTTTTTTTTTGGTATTTTTGTTAATATCATTGTCCTAGAAAAGAGATGTGTACTTGTAAAATATACAGATGACTGAACTCTAAATAGGAGCAGCCTGTCAGATAGGAAGAACTGGATGAACTTAGGGCCTGGAGGAGTAGAAATTGAATGAAATTCACTACTATGTGGTACAAGGTCATGCATTTGGAGACTAGTAAGCAAGTTTGTATATGGGAAATGACTGAGGAAGCAGAAGAAGTGCTGAAGCTAAAGAGCAACGCTGGCAAAAAGACAAATGAGTATAAAGCAATCATGAATACAATTAAATTTTGAAACTAGAAGGACATTTTTGGTTGTCGATGAAGTAAAATTCTGGAACAGCTTTCCCATGAAAGAAGTGGGGGCGAAAAAAATTCTAATACCTTTAAGACAAAACTATGTAAAGGAGTTATTATGACATGGTAGCTTGAATGAGGAGGAGACTAGATTCCACAAGGTTCTGTCTTCTTTTTTCCTAAGAATAAAGTTTTATGTCAATTCAATTTATTGCATATTTTTCTCTTCATTTCTTGGGATTAAGACCCCAAGACCTGATCAGCACCTGACCTTGGATAGATATAAAAAAATGGGAAAGTATTAAACCATATATAAATCTTTTTATTAAAGTTATTAAAGATGCATGGTAAATTATATTTACCTAAATGTACCAAGTCCTTCTTATTCCTCAAACCTTAGATGCAGCTTCTACTGCTAGTTCTTTATTTAATATAAGTAAAAGCAACTAAACAACTTTCTTTGCAAAGACATCCCGTCACATGCAGCGACAAGTTTGTGGGACATCTGTTTGCTCTGAGGCGGAGTTGGGTATTTGAGAGTAATTGATTAATACTTTCGCCATGTTTCTTGTAGTGTGTGCCACCACCGCAAAATGAGAGTGAAGGAACGAAGAATGCTTTGCATCTGTCAAGGCCAGCATGCCAATGTGCAGAGATCACAGCGGGGAGAACAGCACAAGCCAGTACAAAATGCTTCTTTGCTCTTCTATCCTTTTAAAACATTCTTTTTATGTTTCAGTCCCGTGCAAAGAGCCGGCCCCTCATTTGTGGCGGCACGTGAAGGTGGCAGAAAGGCTGTCTTTTATGCCACAAGTACCCTGAAGCCATCCAACTTCTGCTGCAGTTCCTAGTGAAAGCTCACCTCCCATGATTTGTCTGCCGGCGTCTATAGAGGCTGTGCTGATGGCTGGGGGCTGCAGCACATTCAGGGTGACTGGAAATGTCCGGTTTCCTGGGGTAATGTAAAACCTCTATGGGAGATTGCTTGCCAGTGCCTTCCTAACTGGCTTTGGGGCTGCCTGAAGTCATTGGAATAGCGAATGGCAGCTGGCATGCAAAGCGAGATCAGGTTCAATGGACGTGAGAAAGGTTTTTCTGAATATAGCCTTAGGTGATTGAGAGGAGAATGAGGCCTCTGTCTCCTGTGGCTTCTGTGCAAAATGCTGCAAATCATGTCAGCATTTTCCCCTAAGGATGACTAGGAATGCTTTGGGGGAATGCTCTGAGGGTCAGTCACAAAGTCAATTGCCTCTCAGGCCGTATTTTGAACAGCTACATGAGGCCGTTGGCACTGAACTGAAACGTGAGAGAGATCTCAGTAAAGAGCTACAAAACCAAGAGTCATTTTGTACTGGCTTTTCCTGCTTCTCCTGCTGTGATCCTACACACTGGCACTCCAGCCATGGCAGATGCAAGGCATTTTGGTTCCCTCATTTTCAGTCAGTGGCTATGATACCTACTACATCAGACACTAAGCACCTATTATATTCTCTCTCTCAAATCCACTTGGTTCCTTCTACGAGTAAATATGTTGTACAGATTCTGTCTTGTTTTGGAGTATTTTTTATTTTCGTTTATAAAATTATATTCAGGATATCTAGCTTTGCATTGTTTAAATTACTGACAATTAAGCTAATCTACAAATTTATATGCTACTTTATTTGCGTCTGTGGTGTGTTCATATGTTCCATGGTTTCAGTCGTCCTCACATCAAGGTTGTGCATCTGTACAGAAGAGGTCAGTCTTTCAGACTGCATTTTAAAATATAATGTTGCATGTTGTATTTGTGGCACTCTGTTTCTGGATACAGCTTTTCCAGAATCAGCCCTGTGAGGTTGCCACTGAAGAGCTAATAGTACCTGCAGGACAGGACATGTTCTCCTTTGGGGTTGGTCCCAAAGCCCAGCTCCAATTCTGCTGCCAGCTTCCCAGCTCCTACAGTTGTGGATGCCCATCTTTCAGTCTCATCCTCAGAGTGAAACACTTGCCAAGAGTTGCAAGATCTTGAGGAGACCTTAACAGTACTCTGAGGATTAGGAAAGCTGTGCAATAAATCATGAGAAAAACTTGGAGGGGCTGGGGCAAATGACTTAAATATGAGTTGAATATTCTACCAGAAGAAATATTTGAATATCTGGAATGAAGTTCTGTAAAATTTCTTTCTGAGAAGGAAAGGTTGTAATACTGAGTAATCTTAACCAACAAGTGGAATTCAGCAAGGATCTTTCTTTTTTCATCACTTTGTCTAGAACAGTAGCATTCCTTAGCATCAGCAGCCCCTAGGATATATAATCAAGGTTCTTTTCTGTTTAAAATCTGTATTTTAAGCTTATAATTCTTCACAACACATAATTAAGCATTCCTGGTATGGAACAATAATTAAAACAATAGATAATTGGATGAAAATTCCTACAATGATTTATCATAAATGCACGGGGCTGATTCAAATAAATATGTTTGGTATGTGGTAGCAATCTTACTCAAATTTCTCTCTAGCAGGTGCCCACAACACAGTAATTCTCATCCTATGTGATACTAAAGAAAGTGTACTTCAGCAGTTTTAGAAAAGAAGCTAAGGATCTGAGTGGGCAGCAAACGTGAAGTGCTCCCCTCGCTCTACCCTTGAAATTATCAATGTAGGTGAAGTCTGAAAAACTTGAGAAGAAAGTGTAATGCCGATATTTCTGCTCCTGCTGCTGCTTTGTATTTGTCCAACAGATCACCCTTCTCCCACCCCTGCAGTCTGCCCTTGGTGACCCTGTCTGTGATCCATCACCTCCCTAACATGCAGGGGGAGGATCCCTCGCCTTCTGCACTCTGGTCCACAGCAAAGAAGGACTCAAAGTAAATGTGATTTTCTGAGGGTCTGCCTATATTGTGTCTCACTAGCTCCTGATTTGCTCACTGTAGATTTCCCAAATTCTGCTCTCAGCAACACTTAACAAGCTACGTCATTGTATCAATATATGCCCCTACAATTCTGTGAGAGATAGTGCCATAATTATATTCATGGTATAGGGCTGTTTGTTTTCTAGAGTCTGTAACAACTCATTTGTTTCCTGTTTATACATGATAATGATTTTGTTGGCTGTTCTTAAAAAATTTTATAGCTTATTTTCTAAGTATTGCCACAATTTTTAAATCTTGCATTGCAAAGGTAACAGGTAGATGCAGTGAAAAATTTTTACTTTAAAAAAACCAAACATATTCCACTCTTATGGGACTGTTGACATCACTTGTTTTCCAGATGTATGCTGATGATTTGCAGATGCCTCAGTTTTCATGGCTGCTACATCTGACTGGGTATCAGTTCATGAATTATGCATTTTATGTAGTGGTGATATATTAATTTCACACTAGAATCTGTAAAGATATTATATTTACAGATAAAGCATAATTTCTCACACTTCCAGAAATGAACATTAATTCTTTTCACCTCAGAAGGAAGAAAGGCCTTGTTGCATTTCATAAGAAGAAATATAAATCTGGCACCTATTTGGAAGATGAAGTCCATTAACTTACCAGTAAAGTTTTACAATTTTTTTCATTATTTTATTTTAATACAGAACTCTGAAATGTGAAGTAATTCTCTACAGAAATATGGGACGTATTTACTTAAAGAAACCTCATCCCAGAACCATCTACTACTTCATGCCATCCCTGTAGATTGGGTCTTCCAGGTGAAAGTAATTGCATAACTATAAATTTTTCTGATATTTTATCATTTGTCTCCAGTTGAGAATGAACAGTAATTCATCTTGTTTGTTGAGAGTTTTGATGAGAAGGATGCATTTGCATAAATACATCATTACTATTTCACTACATCACACTATTTTTTTTTTCCTTTTTGTAAGCAATGAACTCTAAGGTAAGAAAAGTGATATACATATTAAATAGCATACCATGACAACACATGACACATTTCTGACACTTGAATCATTCATTATAAACCACTAGTCATATAATCTAAATGTCTAAGTGAGTGCTGGTCAAATGGCTTCCCCAATGTTCTGCATCTTTACATCCTAGAGATTTTGATTGATTTCCACTTTTAGGCAGCTCTGCTCTCCAGTGTAATAAGTAGCACTGGGTTGCAAATGTTTAGCTGGTGTGGCTAATCAACTATTAACAAGATTGATTTGAAGTTATGTTGGTAAGTAGAAGCTTGGAGTTTGATTTACATTAATTTTGGGGACATAAAATTCCCAATGTGTGCACTCTGAACAGCTCCCAGAAGTCTGTGAATCCTCACTTTAATTGCAAATTTTAAAATATAATTAATTTCATTACAAATTGAAAGCATCCAAATGTTCAGAATGGACATGTTTATTTGCTATTTACCCCTTTCTAGCTTCAATAATCCAGTTAGGGATCAGAACAGTAGCAATATCTTGCGATTTAAATGATCAGTGATCCTCTGTGAATATCCAGTAGAGCATTCCTGAAGTGGACAAGTGGCAATGATCCAGACAAAAGATGAATTATTATTTTTCAACTGGTGAATATGGTAATTAGGATTGGTTTGTCAAAGAGAAGAGTTCGTGCTCATAGCCAAAATTATTTATAAAAATATCTCACTTGCAAACAGGTAAATTGATCTCTGTCCTTGCTAGTTGTGATATTCCATTGTAGAAAGCATCCATCATATCTTTGCTACAATGGGAAATGTGTGCTTTTTCGAATGGTAGACTAAGCCCATTAGACCTCTATACTTTTTCTTTGGCTAATTTAACCAGCAAATTTCATTATCCGGTGTACATTGCAGTAATACCTCTTAGAAACCCTTACCTCCCTGTCTTTTGTTGACACATTTATACCTACATAAAGACCTTTCAGTAAGTCTGAATCTTTTCAGGGAAGTGGAATTTACTTAATGTGACCGTTACAGAAGCATAGAGATTGAGAGGTCTATGTATTAATCAGCTCATTACTGCTGTTGCTTCAAAAATAATTAAGCTGTCAGATGAATGTTTTCTACTCATGTTATCAAATGCTACCTTTTTTGCTGAGAGGTATCTGTCCCTAATATAAACACAGCTATTATTTTCTACAGTACTTGACAGGGAAACCCCCTTTCTTATTATGTACTTATGGTATATCACTTATTAGATATTTGCACTTGCCTTTTGGTTTAAAGAAACCATACTTCTTAATCTTCTTTTCTTTCAGCTAAAGCTTTAAGGTAAAGGGCTGTTCTAGCTCCACCTCTTACTAAAAGGATGCAGTTTATGCAGAAATCTATTTCAAGTATGTAAAAATTTTCTTGGCCCTTTTAATTTTGGTGTAACAGTATGTGTTTTTCCACACCAGTAAATCTGTCCATAGAGATTTCTGGAAGCACCAGTAGTGATTTTATAGTTAGGGTATGCACTTGAGTTTAAATGAAGAATTCAGCCTTTGCCTTATGCAGAAAATGCAGTAAATCTTTGAGTGTGATAATCTATCTGAAAAACCGTTAAAATAAATCCATTATTATTTTAGGAATTAACATGAAATGAAAATGGATTTTGAATAAAATTTAGTGCCCAGTTTGAGACTTGCTGCCAGACAGAACAGAATAACACTTTAAACTTCTCCAGCTGCATAAACAGTGATTTCTTCCTTCTTGGATACATTTGATTTTTTATTTAGGATAAAGGGTCATTTTCCACAATGTTGCTTGTGCTTACTGAAGTTGAAAGTGGCTGAGGATATTATTCTGTGCTGTAAAGAAGCTTTATCTTTCCTCATGGCTACTGACTGTTACTGCCCTTCCTGGCATTGAAGTAGGAGGTGGCCCCCAGCTGTTTTTTTGGGGAAGGAAGGGTCTATCTGATGAGTGGGAATTGGAAGGGCAGGTGGTGAAGGCATGGTTGTCCCTTAAAAATGAGGAAAAATAATCCAGATAAAAATAGTTTGTCTTTGTAGACATGTGGCGGCACTGGAAAAGTGGGTACAACTGAAAAAGAACTCAACAGGCTGTGAATTGAGTAGGTATGAAACACAGTACAGAACAGATACTTCTTATCACACTTTGATGTTTCTAATGACACAGAGATGGAGTGATCTGCTGGAGGTCTCTGTCACAGTAGTAAAACTGTACACTAGTCTCCATCAGAAAAGGTAGTGGCTGAGTGGAGACATGCAGGTATATCGGTAGATTAAGGAAATGAAACTTATGTCTGTTTTAAGGATTTTTATTTTCACTTGGGGGCATTTAACAATGTGGTATTTTATAAACTGTTCTGCATATGTACTTAAGCATGTGGAAATAAAAAATTATTTATGTTTAATGAAACAAAGAGAGACTAAATTTTTTTACATCAACAAATTCTCTCTGGTCATATAATTTTAATACAACTATGACCTATATCAGGTTTGATATTCAAAGGTATTTTGTACAGATCTACTGTTCACTGGCTTTAATTATTCTATCACTATTCTGTATAAAATAAATGGTAGGGTTCTCATTTAATTTCTATTAATAATATTAATTATACCAGCAGAAATGTATATATTAAAATGATACATGAGTCCATGTTGGGATGAGTAGGGTTTTGTTGGAATAAGTTAAAAATGGCTATAGAATTAATTTCACTGGATTCAGGTCATGGCACCAGTCATCGTAAAGCTGCTTAACAAAACTAATTCCTGGGTGATGCATAGGTGAAGTACTGAACAGTTTTGAGGGAAATAGTATCCTGTAAATTTCACTGAAGGTCCAAGATATTTACAGAAGACAAGGCCTGTGAAAGTACATTGCTTCTGCTGGAGGACAAAGCATTGCTCACATTTTAGATCAACGAATTACAAGTGCATGAATCCAGTTCCCCCAGCTCACAAATGCCATTACAGACACTGCACATGCAGTTCTCTGTGGACCTTTCATACTTCAGTGCCCAAAACACTATCCCTTTGGGTGATTCTTTCCTCAACACATCTTGACTTTGATATGTGACAGCTGTTTTATGTAGCTAAAAATCTGGTTCCAGGGGTCTTTTATTCAAGTGGCTTGGCTTACCAGCATCTTTTCCCTTCCTGAGTATTTAAGAAGATTTTTTTTTCCTTTTGAGGAGAGGAGGAAGGAGTCTGAAGTAACTGGCAGTTTTGCTGGCTGAGTACTATAGTAATGTTAATCATGTATGATGTGCCAGTCCTTCCTGGCATCAGTTCTGTTTGGTCACCACATTCTCATGGCTGTTTGTCGGCACTGAGCCAAACAGATGAACTTTGCACAATTACTAAAATGAAGAATGCAAATGTTCTGTATAATTCAGGATCCAGTCTTGCTTCAATGACTATCAAAGGGAAATTTCTCACCTAAAGGAGACTAGATGATTGTATATGAAACTTTTCCCATACTCTGGAAATGTAGAACTTGAATGGGAAGTATTTGTGTAAATATTAGTTGTTTTCTATTAATTTGGTTTTGTGCCAAGTAGATACTTTTGTCACACATAGTCTAAAGAAGTGTGAGGATGTGGAGAAATACTCCAAAACATACTTTTCACCACTTGCATTTACCACTACTAGGACTTCATAATAGATTGTATTTTGGCATATTTACTCCATGTATTTTTACCTATATTTTTAAAAATCTTAAAGTGAACACCTGAATTAACCAAATCCCATCATCCATTCAGGTGCAGCTGCTAAGTTCAGTGAAGGCTCTGTGGCAATATGGAATCACATGCTGCAGCATTCACTCCTACCTTAGATATCAGCAATTCCAGAATGTTTTACTGTCTTAAATTGTCCTCTTAGCAAGGTGTGTTCACCATTGTCACTCTTTTTCGCTGTCACCAAAGCATGCGCATCTACTGACCCATATTTGAAAATAGTAGTTGATGTAAACTGTATAAAGGATTGTTTCTGTCAGTCAGTATTTTTGCAGATTGGGTTATCTGCAATGGTTTGCAAGAAACTTTGTGATTTTTCTCCTAAATTTCTGCTCTTTGAGCAATCCAGCACAGATTCTCCTGTTTTCTTAGGCGTGTGGTGACTTGCAGATTGCTTTATGAGCCATTTTCCTGGCTGCTCCGTTGACTCCGAACTGATCCTCAAGTTGTCCAAACCTTCCCCCCTGAAAGATGGAAAGCTGAAGTCAGTACAGACGGGTCTAGCAAGAAGTCACATCACCTTGTGTCAGGAGTAGGGCAATTCTCACAGCAAAAATTTTGTATTTTGGCATGTTCGATAATTGACACATGATACAGCTGCAGAGTTGTGAGGTCTGCCTGGCTGTCATAGAGAAGAAGAGTAGAGCAGCTGACACCTCTAGAACTTTATTCAAACTGTCCCCATATGCTGACAGGTAACTGTGACATATGCTTTGTTGCTGTCTAGATTCAAGCTTAGCTCTACAATCATAATGCTAAAAAAATACCTATTTTACATTCAGATTCTGGATGCCAATTGTATGATCCAGTGTGGTGAATGTGAGGCGAAGATCCATAAGTGTTTGACTTTTGTTTAGTATTGCTTCTACGGGAGAAAATGATTTATTTAGGTGTCATAAGCTCAAATTCTGCATCCACAGATAATTTACCGTGTCTTTACAGATGAAAAATGGAATCAAACTACATGTCCTCTTTTCTCTACTAGAAATTGATGAAATAAAATTACAAAATAGCCCTCATCACCAGCAGAGAAATTATTAATAACTGGTTATGCTAAGAGCAGAGTTGTGATTGGATGGCAAAGAATTCAAATTTTGTTCTCAGGCTCCAGGGTTAATATTAATTCATTAGGGTTGCATATTTTTTACTGAAATTTAGGAGTTCTGACACTGCTAAAGGTTTCAATAGTTTTTTACTCATTACTACTGTAATTTTAATATTCTTTTATTAATTGAATTGCTAAATGCAATCGTATTAGTTCTTCATGACACCTGTTCTGCAGAAACTGAAATTGAAGTTAACATCAGAAAAATGTTACTATGTTTAATTCTTATTAAAGAGCCAGCCATAGAAATAGGGAGGGACTAGGGTGTAATAAGAAGGTATGGAGCTGAAACTGAAGGGCAGTAATGCAAGATGACGTTCTGAGCTGCTGTGGGGGAGCAGGAGGTTCTGGCTGAAGACTTGCAAAAGGAGCATGAAGTTATTCCTTGCAGAGCCCAACGCAGCGCACAGGGAGCTGCCTGCCACCCCAGGGCTGTTCTGACACGCAGCTGGTGGCACTCCCAAGCAGCCAAGGAAACCAGGAAACCCTACTGCACTTTTCCTGTGTTCCTCTAGTCATGTGTTTTCTGGTTACAATGCAGAGACAAAAATCTTTCTATATTCTCCCTAATTTAGTAACTGGGGTGGCCTTCTAGGGAACATTCATTGCCTTTTGGTAGCTATAGTCAGGAGACATTGCAGCAGGAAAGGCTGCACCCAATTCAAAGTTCTAGTACTGCTTTTTTCATAATAATAATTTTTGTGGTTATTAATGACAATGAATTTATAGTAATGCAACTGCTTGTTAGTATTGCAGTACTTATCACCTGGCATCTCCTGAACTCAAAGTGCTTTACCAAGGAGACTGAACATTTTCTTTTACAGTTTACCGGTGGGCCAAGTAGGGCAAAGGAAGCTTAAAAACATGTATTGTAAGGCTATGTTTTGTTCATAAAATATTTTCAAACCAGTTTTCCTTGTTTGGTGATAAGCATTTAGGACAATTTAATATCTCCCATGAGGATGAGGTCTTAAAAACCATAAGCACACTTCAGTCAGCAGCCCTGACCTGCCGCTGTGGTGCATTTGCAAATCCTGCCCGACTCCCCATGAGCTGCACCTGCATACAGCAGCAGCAGAAGAGTTTATCTAGTTGCAATAAAAGTAACAGCTTGTTTCGTAGCATAAATAAGGCTTGTACGGTTTCATTACCTGCACATCATGGTTCAGAGCTTGTAATGTCATACATATGGGCATTTGTTTAGTTATAAATTATAATCATGGCCTTCAGCTATGTTAGCAGAGGGATCATCCTGTATATCTTTGTTTAGAAGGCACTGCTTCAATTGCATTTAATTGCTTTCCCCTGCAGCTTTGCTTAAAGGTGTGTGTGATAAAGAAGCAAATATTGTACTAAACAAGAGCAGCTAATGAATGAAGGCAAAGTCTATTATAAACTGTGCTGTAAGTAGGCAGCTACTAAATTGAAATGGCGACTGATCAAGGCTATTTCCGTGCATAGCATTGTAGTCTGTAAATCAGATATGCTTACACCAAATCTGCCTGTGCCACTTTATTTATGAGTCAGTTCTAATTTCAAGTGGTCATGGACTGTAATAAATACTTCAGCAACATGGCCCTGTTTCTTAACGCCAGTGCAAGAATGAAGTCAGAAAGGAAATCAAGAGCGGAAAGCGAGAGGTGGCTCCAGGCCATATTTGCACTGTTTTTTATTGAGAAAGCTCGATACTTATGGGACTTGCAATGAGTCAGAGAGATTTCAAGACTGTCCTGGCTTTCATTCAGGATTCCTCTAAGTTCATGAGATTTTCCAGTGGTAAAAAATAGAGTAGGTGGTGTATCTCAGCCTTTTCCTCCTTTTCTCTAGCAAGCCCTTGAGCCATCATCCAGTGCTAGAGCTTGAAAGGGAACTAGGAAAAGGACAGGCAATAAATCTGTTATTTCCTTTGCTACCCAAAAGAAGTTACTTGCAAAGAAAACATGTCTCAGAGGCCCGTGAGTCACCACAACAGTGTAAAAGATGCAGGTTACCTTCCAGAGCTATAAGATATATAATTTCATTAGCACAGAGTTATACCTAAGCTAACTGGAGCGAGAACATGCTATAAAGTTGCTATGGGGTACAGATGCTGGGCAAAATAGCCTGGGAATGGCAATACACGTCAGTTCCTAAGAAGTTAGTCGTAGGTTCCAAATTTCCAGTACCTCCAAGTACTCACTTTGCCCACATCAGAAGTATTTTGTGACCTATTTGACACAAATCTACAAAGTTCAAGCATACTTACTTCATACTCATAGATGAACTTGTTCATATTCTCTCTCCACCTGCTGTAAACCTATTTAAGCCTTCACAGCTCATAAGTGTAAGTGCTCTCTCATTGCAACAGAAAAAGCTTGCACTCCATTTATATCAATGTGTAGTTGGGACTAGTGAATATTGATTGGTGGGTCAAAGGTTTTGTGAACACAAACTTGCCCTCTTAATACGCATCTATTAATACAGTTTAATTCCCCAGTTCTCACAAAAGCAAAATACGTACAAAGCACATACAAGTTAACTAAACAGGAGTTAACATTTCTCATCCCCAACCAATGTACCATTAATAAATCTCTCATTTTTCTGACAGAGCTACACAAACTTTGACTGTTTTCATTATTGAGTTAATTGCTTTTCACTTACAGGTACACGGCCTTTTCCTGTTGAAGGGTAATGCACATTTCCTTGACAGGTAGAATAACCAGAAAGGTTTGAAAAATGATGGAATAGCCAATGCAAAGTGAAACACGAAACCAAGGTAATACAGGAGAAGAACAAACCTTGAAAGATCCAGAATTCTGGTTCAATGTCCTTTGGGCCAAGGTGAGCTGCTTACAAATGTGTATGGAGGCTAACACAGCACAGCTCAGCTTGAAGGTAGCCTGTAAATATTACCAGGGCATCAGAATTTAAGAGTGATAGGCAATAATAATCACAACAAAAATAACAACAACAACGTCTGTAAATAATTAATAGTAATAATAACAATAATAATAATAATAATGCACAGTAGGAAACAACTAAAAATTTAGTTAGCTGCATAACTTGCCAAGCCTGACTGTATATTGTCTTGTACCTTTTGAATTCATTTATGAAGTGTGCTGGAAACTGTGGGTATGCGTGGATGTGACTGCACAAAATCAATCTGAGTGTCACCTTGAAATTATTTTATAGGAATGATATAAAATTAAGATTTGCCAAAGGACTTCCTTCCCTGACTCTTCTTGAATATGCCATGGCAATGGTTCTATGGTAAGGTTATAGCTACAGTGAGAACAATTAAAGAATTGACAAGCAATGTTAAAAATTAAAAACTACATTTGCAGAAGGGTACCAAATTCAAAACTGGCCAGTAAGATGTATAGTTTGAATTTTGAATTGGTCCTTATCTTAAGGGCTGATTTCAATTATTTGTTGCTGCCTGTTTTTCATATAGAATTGCTGCCGTTGTGTTCTAGACTTTCAGCATCATTGAATACCCTTTCCCACATTGCTAGTGGATACAGTCATATTAGATTCATAACACTGATTAGGCAGCTGATATATAAATTCACAGATAATTTTCTATTTGACTCGGTAGCCTGGTATGTGCAATCCCTGTTGCTGGAGTGCTAGATATAAATGTCAGAGTCCTTGTTTTTTCCATTGATGGATAATGTTCTAGGGCACATGAACAGGTTGGCGAGAGGAAACTGTGGGCCCTGATGAAGTCATGACCATTGTCACAAAAAGCATCTATGGAAATAACAATCGCCAACTCATTTTAATAGCAAAATTCCTACTCACACAGGACTTAAAAGTATTTGAGAAGATTCCCATTCCAGACCTGCTGTAGGTGCAATGTTTAGAGTTGATAACATCATTATATATGATTACTTTATCCCAGCTGTGCTTCTTGATTTAGATTGTAAACTGCTATCATCTAAAATTTGAATGTACAAAGGCTCACACAAACGCAGCTCCACAAGGACCAGATTCTAAGAGACATAATACTACTTAGTAAGAAAATTTTGATTTATGTTTTCTAAATTTTGGAAGAACAGTAACTGACTCTGCAGCCCAATGTGACAGTTGTGTAGAACTGAAAAGGAAGAAGTGTGTTCACAGCTGCTGTTGGTTAACAGAACTGACAACTGAGACAAAGGAATAGATTCGTAAGCAGAGAATGCAGCCCTCTGTTAATTCCTGCACCTTGATTTTGGTGTGTGACAGCTAAACCATAGGTTTCACAAATCAACTGTTTTTCTTGTCTAAATCAAGTTTTCAATTAATAAAAAAAAGTAGGTGTGCAGCAGTACATTGTGTATCTGAGAATATTCTTCTGTGGTCTGGGATGCCAGGTCAGTGTGTGTCTGGGAAAAATGAAAGCTTGCTGCTGCTGATGTACTTTAGAATTGTTGTGGGAGTTTATCAACTACAGACATGCTGAGTGGGGAGAGAACATTTGGGGTTTTTCTAATCAGCTTCTTGTGATATATATACACATACTATAATACTCTTAAAGTTCCAATCTAAATTGTATCTTTAACAATGTTGGGACTATTTGTAAGCTTTTTCAAAACGTTTCTTTGGTTAGCATCGCTCATTATTTAAGCCATTCTGGGTTTGCTGCTGTATGTCTTTTACTTTACAAATTTTTACTGTCCAAGGACATGACCTTTCTGTTCAAACATCCTATGCCTTTCCTCATATTGCCACTCCATTGCTACCTATTTGCCGTTAAGATCTTGAGAGGGTTAGCTGCTAAGTGGTACTTGCACAAGCATTCCTTTTGTATGTATTTGCTGCTTGTTCTTAGGAAAACATGCTTCCTCTTTCCATGCTAAATATGATCTATAAAAGAGGTAGTAAGGCATTCACATCTGGAAAGTGTGCCTGACCCATCAGTTATATATTCATTATTAGTGCTTTTGTGAGCATAGAATCAATGTGTTTCAAGAAATCATCACTTAGTCTTACCACTGTATTCAGAAAAGTGTCTGAATATTCTTTTAACTGGAGTAGAATTTCTTAGCTGATAAATTTGGCTCTAAAACATCATGACTTACAATGCGGTAGGCAAAACAGTTTTGTACACCTTCAGTCTAGTGTAAAACTTGATCTGGATGCAACAGACTTGCAGAATTGGCATGGTGGTTCGAAACTCTCACAAAAAAAGTGAACAGTTAAGCAGGCAGATGTTTAGATCTGCATATGTGAATGGTAAAAAAGAGGATTGCTACATGGCAAGTATTGAGCATCAGTTCTCCATCAGTTGAGCATTGTGTTAACCTGACATGTTAACCAAACTTGTGGCAGTTCAAAAGCAAATCGTGATATTTGTGATTAAGTCACTTTGATCCAGCTCTGCCATATAAAATAATACAAGTAGGATAGGGCCCAAATGATCCATCCTTTAACAAGGATGTTTGTCAGAAGGAGAAGGTGAGACTCATTTTCTGCTGTGCAGTACATTTGATTGCTAGAGTCACCTTAAAACTGATTGAAACTTTCTTGCATAGTCATAGAAGTGCAGCTGAGCTCCCCACTTTAGATTAATTAAAACTTGAACGTTTCTTCTTCATTTGCTGATACACAAAATATATGTAAAATGTTTTATGGTTTCCTTAGAGCTGCCCTGCAGTCCAGAACTTTCCTCTTTGTCAGATGGAATGACACATAATTGTGGAGAATCTGAGAAAGATACTGGCTATGGAAGGCCAGTGGTGAGACTGATCTCTGTATGGTTTCTCTCCTTCCATCTCTTGATGATGTATCTATCTTTGAAATACTGTGGAGTGATACCTGCATCCCAAATCTGACAAAAAAAAAAAAAGATGGTACAATCATTTAAGCAGAGCCCGTCAGCTCACACTGTGTGTTTCAAGAAATGATCATCTTGCATTGATGCTATTGTATTGCTAATTTGGCTAGAACTGGTAGCTCAACCAAGCCTCCTCAAAAGTGAGTCCAATACATTCCTACTGGTGGTTGTGTTTTTGCTGAACAAATACTGAAAATGTTGGGCCCTGATGCCTTGGCAATCTGTCATCAGTGCATTTTTTTCCTGGTTGTGATCAGCATTGTCATGATCTGTCTTGGTCCATAAACTCCCTTGAGCCCATCATAAAACAAACACATATGGTGCTTGTCAGCATTTGCTTGCTGTTCTTCAGCCTTGGCTTTCTACCACTGACCCTTTATCTGACATAATTGATTTGGACTTCATGGTGAATCTTCTTGGAAGCCAACTTGTCTGTAACTCAATCTGGGTGAGCCAGCACAATCTGACAAGTGCTCTGAGCAGAAGCTAAATTGCAGTATGATAGCCATTCATCCTGTTCTGGTGTTCCCCACGTAGAAAGGCAACAGTCTGCTTGAAATCCAACACGTCCTATATGGTCTACCATACCTTCTGGAGAGGATTTCCACAGAAGAGAGAGCAGTAATCGGCTCATACACAGCTTTTCACATTGGCCTGTCCATTGGGTTTTTGTACATTAACCTGAATAGCTGCTTAGCTGCTGTGGACATCTAGGAGGCTCTTTGTGGAGCCGTTTTGTACTATGTGTTGACCATCTGTCAGTCAGATGCATATATTGATTCAAGCCCTTCCAGTGCTCAGTGATGTACCTGCCAGTCTGTCATAAATAAAATTGTAGATGCATGCAAGAGAACTTGAACTTAGTTCTTGAGACATGGCTCTGGTGATTTTTAATTTCATGCCTGATACACAGAGTAAAAAGTGAACTGTTTTGGCTGAAAATCACTTCTTCTATGTCTGTTCTCCATGCGAGGTCAAAAAGTGTTGTTCCACCTCATGTGTACATTTACATCTCTCAGCTTAAGAATGTCAGAATTGAGGAATACACAGGGAGTGCTGGTTGACATTGGGTCAGCTTGCTATACAATTCTAGCAACAAACTAGCCCTTCTGTTTGCTTCAGACATTGCCATCCATGCAGTGTAAAATAATGGTAACTAGAAAAGAAGGTGGGCTTAAAATAAATGGAGAGCAGATAGAGGAGTGTTTGTAAGATAGAGAATGCAAGCAATGATCTTTTGTGATGCAAAGTAAGTGCTGTGTTGACTACTATTAAATTAGTGCAGTATATGTTTGTATGTATATATAGTAATAGAAAGGGAAAGATAATGTGGAGCTTGCAAGTGAGTAAATAGATGGATGCATGAATTTTCAGGTTGAGTTTTAGGAAAACACATAGCGTGCATGTTAACAGACAACTGGGAAAATCAGGATGGTGAGATTCTTGAGGGTATAGACAAGATTCTGCTGTCCTGTTACAAATTTCCTTCTAGCCAGTATTACTCCGCCACTGCATACTTAACCTTACTTATAAAAATTGTGACTTTTTTTTTTCCTGGGTGGTTTTATGCTCTCTTCCCTCTCTGGCATTTGGCAGAATAGGTGCATTAATATTTCCCATAATTACATTATGTCCTCATGGATTCAGAAGGTGCATATGCCTTAAAGTTATCTGTGTCCCTGAGGGCTGTCCATTTCAGTCAAACCCCCTTGTTCTGCAAAGCCAGCTTTAGCAAGATGTGTTCCTCAGCCAAGCCCTTTTGCCATTAGTAGGTTAACCCTACAGAAAGATCCCAGAGCTGTTTCCCTCAGCCAGCTGAGTTTCACTCGGTGGTGCTACGCTGAGTCAGTAGGTAGTCACTTCCCTGCTCCTAGCACTACTCTGTTCTGGGCAGCTGGTCTTGGTGATATTGGGGGGTTTGGGTATTTGCAGGTAATACCTGTGATACAGGTAATACTCCCACTGGATGCCAGCTAAGAGTAACAACGGTGATTAACTCTATAACTTACTTTTCTGTCGTTAAGGAGTAACTATGGTAACTTTTTGCTACGGTGAATTTATCTGGGTGATAAAGACAGCCAATTTCTGGGCACCTCATCCCTTCCATTTTTGCAATGATTTGCAGAGTCCAACACAGGACCACTGAGTCATTAAAAAATCATTGAGAGGGTGTTCTAGTTTTGCATCAGCAGCTGCGTTTCAGGCTGCACACATTCAAACTTGTCACTCCAGCTTCTAGTGCTATTACTGATTGCTCCCTGTATCGTTTCTCCCTGTGGTTTGTGATTCACTCTTTAGTTACAGAGGAGATTTTATTAAAGACTGTTTTTCTTGCTGAGAAGTTTTTATTAAAGGTTGTTTTTACTGCCCCCTCTAAAGAAAAGTCTTTTCAAAGACAGAGTTGTCCCCTTCCCAATAAATGTTTTGGCACATATGAATTGTCTAATGCTGAACTGATAGATGAGCTGTCATCAGAGTACAAACCTGTGACTGTAAGAACAAAGGTTGGCAAATTCTAATGGGAAATAAAGTGCAAATTTTTTAATAGCAAGGGAAATTAATAATTGAAACAACTCACCTATGGATCCAGTCAGGAACAGATGTCTTCCTGAAAGACATGCCCCAGTTCAACAAGAAGTTATTGAGCTCTGCTCAGGAATCAGCTGGTGAAATTCTCTGGGCTATGTCTGGCGGAAGTCCAGAGCAGAGGATCCAATGGTATCTGCTGAATCACTAAAGCAAAACCAAACTGCCTGGGAAGGAACAGCAAACAGCTTTCCTCTGTAGATCAGACATCAAAGCAGGGAAATGTAGCATTTGACAAGTGTGCTGTATATGGTAATTAAATTGCTTCTATGCTCATTTACAACTTTCTCTTTCCTCCTCTCAACTGCATTTTTCATCCTATATTTTCCCACTCTTTTTACTCTGCTTTTTTATCACTTTCTACTCCAAAGCATTCATATTGTAGCTGAACTTTTGAACCACACATGGAGTTTGTTTATCTTTAATCACCAACATACACTGTAGTATTCCACCACATAACCATTTTAGAGTAGGCACCCCAAAATTGCAGTATAAGGAGGAAATTGACAAGTTTTAGGATTAAAACTGTTTAAAAATGTCTCAGAAAAAGAAATTATGGCAACAAATCATAATGACTTAACTCATTGGTGGCAGCAAAAGGCATGTGGTAGCAATTGCAGCATATGCATCAAAGGTAAGAGGGCTGATTTTGAACTGCTGGAAGCAGTTCAGCTGAGTTTCAACTTATGAGAAGGGTCCTCTCCTTCTGCAGGGAACAGGAACTGTCAGCTTCTGCTGGAACCCTGGCTTCTACTGCCCAAAATGCAGCTGGTTAGCCTGAATGAGTGCAGACTAATGCAGGTTCTCAAGCAGAAGGATCTCATTTACATTTTGCTACCTTTCTGCTAATGTGCCTGAGCATTAGGGCTTGTTTACTACTCATAGAAACTGGGAAGCAGCATAGACAGAACAATGAAATGGCCAATGGAATATTCCGAACCATAGACATTATGCTCAATATATAAGTGGGGGTTGGCAAAGGCAATCCATGATCACTGCTTGGGTCGGGCTGCACAACGAATTCATCAAGTGGTGACAGTGACTTGTGTCTTGTATATTCTTTTACCATTATTATTGTTTCTTTTTCCATTATTATTCTATTAAACTGTCTTTATGTCAACCCACGAGGTTTTTTTTTCCCTTTCCTCCCCTTTTCTCCCTCTTCTTCCTCCCCATCTTATCTTATCTTATCTTATCTTATCTTATCTTATCTTATCTTATCTTATCCCCTTCCTATCCTCTTATCTTCTTATCTATTCTTATCCCCTTCTTGTTTCCCCTTCCCTTATCTATGTTTACAAGTACCTAAAGGGTAGGTTGAAGGATGATGGAGCCGGACTCTTTTCAGTGTCTGTCCAGCAATAGGATGAGGGGCAACGGGCACAAGCTGGAATAAGGGAAGTTCCACTCAAATATGAAGAAAAACTTTTTTACGGTGAGGGTGACAGAGCCCTGAAAAAGACTGCCCAGGGAGGAGTCCCCTTCTCTGGAGATTTTCAAGACCTGCCTTGATGCAGTCCTGAGTAATGTTCCAGGGGAGTTGGACTAGATGCTCTCTAGAGGTCCCTTCCAACTCCAAAAATTCTGTGATTCCATGATTCTTGGGGAGAAAAGGGAGAGTGAGTGAGTGAGTGGCTGCATGGTCCTAGATGCTGGCTGGGGTTAAACCACGACAGTCCTGGGACAGGACTATGCACACTGCACACACAGATGTTCATGGTTCCTTGACTGAGACAGCCATTGCTGTCAGTTAGTCTGAGGCAATAAAAAGAGACTTCTGTCCTTGAGTCTGTCTATCTCCATATCCCTCCCATACTATCCCACTTACTACAGGTACATTTCCACACCAAGACACCAGTCAGATATTCCTTAGCCGTCTTAAGAGGGATTGTGCTGTGCTTGTGTGGTACCCATGAGTTTGAGGTCTATACTTTTATGATGCTGTATTATGGGGATGGAGATGCCAATTCTGCAGAAGAGGCTGTGTTCCCAGACGTGTCCCCAGCCATGGAGCTGTTACTGACATCACTCCAGTACTGCCAATGTCTGCCCCCTTGTGGGTGCATCCTGCTTATGTGGCAGCAATAAACTGAGTGGAGGTTGAAAGGAAAAATTCTTTTGGAAATATCATCAGAGTGACCACATAATAGTGATGTCTAAGAAATGCATTAATAAGTTTTGCAGAGGCTGGATTTAAATGTAGGTTCAAAGGTACTGTTGTGTGGCATTTGGTCTCTTGGAATTTTATTTCCCATACCTTTATTTAAATTCCTGAAAAGAATAAACTCTGTTCTGTACTTCAGCAGAGAAACCTGTTCAGCTATCGGAAAAAGGGCAGCAAGTTGGACTTCTGCATAGTATTCCCTCAGCTACATTAAATCTATTACAGTAACATCAAAGTCCTACTTTTAATCCTCTAAATCTGATCATCATTCTGTTACTTTGACCAGGCAGGATAAATCAAAAGAAGTGCCATACTTGCATGCTGAAAGGACCTTGAAAAATCTTTAAGGTAAAAAGAAGTAGTATGGGAATTTTTGGACAGTCTTCAGCTGCACAAAGAATCAGTAATTGTCTAGATCTTAGCCTTACAGATGTCAATATTGACTATACTTCTTGCAGTTTTCATGTGCAACAGACTATCTTTCCTTCAGAAAGACTAAAGACTGGATAAACAGAGATTTTTCTGGATGAAAAAAAGTTACAGGAGTATTTTGATTTTGCTTGGAGCAGTGGAAAAAACTGAACATGAGTTACTTTTGACCAGCCAAGAAGCCATTTTTCTGTTCTGATTTGCTGACAGTGTTCTCCATACTTCATCACTTACCTTTCACCTGCATAATTCCATCTATACTGGTCTTCAGTGAAAAAACGAGACCATATTATAACACAGCTGTGAGGAATAGTTTAACTAATAGTTTATTAAGTATGGCTTTGTGGGATGACGCTTCTGTGAAAGTTAGACTGTCTGTCAGTAGAGCTCTGATTCTGTTGGATTTACCTCTGGTGAGCTAGCCCATTGTTAAACACAATATTTTCTGCCTACATTGAAGTCTAAATTATATTAAACATTGTTCTTCAGGGCTAAGTTCTTTTTTGCATAATACCTGAGAGTACCTGGTAGTATTAGGAGGCTCTGACAGCATTGTCTCTCCTGCCTGTGTGCTAATAATGTGCACAACGGAAAATGTCAGCACTTCCCAGCCACTCCACGAGAGCCACTGCAAAGTTGGTCCTTGTCATGATTCAGCAGTCATGTAGGTACCTACCTCTGACACAGGAATGGATCTGTTAAAACCATTAGGCTAGAGATGTGCCTTGGTGGGTGTAAGTGCTTGCTAAAGGAACTGTTCTTGATGTGGATGAACAAGAGTCCTATGATTTGGCCAATGGCCCGCAGCCAGAGACCAGTGAGCCAGAGGAGTTTGCCTCCAACATCTGTTTCCAGTTGTCTCTATGACTCTGGTATCAACCCTTCATACTGTGAAGTGAAAAAATGCATAAAATAATTGGTTTATATATTAAGACTTTCGAGAGAGTTCCTTATTGACCTTCTTCTACTCCAGTGAACTTAGCTGTGAAAAATTGGGTTAGAAGCAGGGCCTTGCTGAAAGCGAGATATTACATCTGAGCAGTGCACTCTTGGATAAACAGAAATTACTGAGTAAATAAGAAAATGTGAAGAAATAAGATCCAAATTGAAGTGTGGAAATTGTGGACTGTAGAAGTGATTGCTTTTATAAATACTTATAAATGTGTATTTGCTCTCTGAGTTTCACTATAAATTGTAATGAAGTATCTCTAGGTTCAGATGTGAATAGGGCCAAATCTTGCAGTTGTTATTTGGGCAAAGAAAAAACTCTGAAAAAACAATTTTCCAACTGAAAATAACTGTGCTTAGACTCACTAAAAATATCAGGATTGGGTCTGAATATCATAGTATTCTGCTGACCGTTTGTTGTGCTAAGCATTTGCTATAACCTTTTGGACCTTCCTTGTCATTCATGCTTGATATAAAATAAAACTACACGAAAAATAGTGGATTTTAAAAATCTCATACATTCTGTCTGTAATTATCCTGGTGGCATGGTGTGACCTGCTGATTCAGTTCTTATTGAGATGAATATGAGCTGTTAGTAGACCAAGGTTCAGCAAATACATTAATTCTTGAGGCTCCAATCAATTACCCATTTCCTCATGGCAGTGTCTAGGATGTCCAGAAAATCAGAAGAATGAGAGGTGATTAGAAGAGACCTCATTGGGTGCAAAAAGTCTCTGAAAAGTTGCATATCAGTTTTGGATTCACTTCTCCTGGTGACCTACTGAGTTTGACGTTTGTTTTTTTGCTGTTACAGAGACACAAGAGAAAGCAGAGCGTTTCACTTACTGTTTTCCCTTAAGCCAGTGTGCTAAGCAGGGACAGGCTAAGATGTGACACTTTGGTACAGCCCGCCTTAGCTGCCACATGGAGTTACTAACACACAGCAGCCTTGTCCAAATGGGAGCTGAGCACCTTTATTTCCTGCCAGAATCCACTTTGCAAGTGGGGCTCAGGATGAGGGTGAGGAAGCTGTCGCATCCCAGTACGCAACTTCAGAAGAGAGAAGCAGAAAAGGAAGACCAGCAGTCACTTTGAACTAAATTTTAAAGGCAATGCTTTTACCCTTCCCAGGGAATCGGTCAAGTGGCTCTTGTGCTATTTTCTTTCTCAGGTGTCTGACCCAATGGTGGAACGGGTTTTCTTAATATCTAAAGATATTGTTTCCAGTGTATACACTCCAGTGACCATCATGATTGATGCTATTAGGGAGCAGAGGGACACACAGCAACATATGAATGATAGTGTACTCCTTTTTGTCTTGTTTCAGTCATTTTACTCATTTTTTTCACATCAACTTCATCCCTTTTATTTTTCTGTGTGTGTATAATACATGCCGAATTTCTCACTCACACCCACTTTTCCTTCTGTCCTAGTGGGAGACGTTCCGCTAATGATACAATCAGGGAATACTGTAGAGACAAAGGGTGAAATTTGCCTCATCTGCTGAGCCCATTAAGCTCTAAACGTCCCATTTCATTAAATCTGTATGGCTGCGCTGGAACAGCAAAGGACTGTTCCCATCCCTAGGGTTATACTCACCTCCTGGTAAGGTCTATAGTAGGCATATATTGGGAGATTTCTATTGCTAATGGGGTTGTCAGCCTACAAAGGCATGTGGAGGTAGACAAATTTGTACAGAAAGTAGGTTTTTAGTTTGTGAGAGTTTGTGTGGTTTATTAACTAGAGTGGGTAATTATATATAATTATTTTGGAAATTCCCTAATTCTTTGATTCTAGAACAAGTACCAAGTGTTGTGTCCTGTCGTTCCCTGCCCCCCCCCCCCTTTTTTTTTGGTGATCTCACTAAACTTAGCAGATTTATCATGTCTTTTAGATTTTAAAATCACAGAAGTCTGTTGTTATATTGTGAAGACCATAGCATTTTAACAGGACAAATGTCTTGCCTGGGATCACTTGGCAAAATTGGGAACAGAACTTGTCTTCTGACTTTGAGCATGATGCTCCATCCATCACTGCCTGGGAAAGAGACCAGTGAGCTGGATAGATGAGACCTGAATTCATGCTTCTCAGGCCCATACCTCAGTGCACCTTACTGTGATCTAATGGGAATTTTGATGAGCAGTCAAATAATACTTTTCTGCTTTTATGGGAAAAATAATCTGTATCTACTTTATGCAATAAGGTAGGAGAAGCTACTGTGATACACAGTGCTTTCATTAGAAATATTTACATTTTGAAAGTGATTGCTTGTTCAGTTTTCAGAGTGTAATTTACAAAGATGCAACTAAACTGTCTTTCTTCTGGAAAACATTTTATCTGGCTGGGCTATGCTAATCTGATCAGTCATATGCTGTACATCTCTTCTCCATCCTTCCGACCTATAAATTATTCAGAACTATTATACCTAAAACTGTGAGTAGATGATTTTATTTCTGTCTTCTGAAATGCTAAAAAGGATTTGGTTTGGAAGGAAGGGGATGACATCCTTGTGAGGCACTGGGAAATCAAGAATCAACTGTGACTGGCAGGGTTTCTCCTGGAGAAATGGGAAAGAAAGTTAAAAATCTCTTTTACTTAAAAATATTAGAAGACTTAACATAAAATATTTAAACCTCCCCAGCTCACTCTGTAGATCTTCCTATCAAATATAACAATAAGCACGTCAAAGTTTATTGAGCCATTTGCTAAGATAACTCTACCTCAACTCCCTTACCTAAGCTGAGGCTAATTTGACTTTGTAGGAGAAACTTAACCTCTTGCAATAACCCAAAGATTTAAGTCTTTTCACCTGAAAACACATTATTTAATCTCTATAACAGAAGCCAACAAGTGATTCTTGACTTCTACTGCATACAAATAAATAATCCTCTGAAATCACATTCTGTAATTTGATTCACAGACTTCATCTCTTAACTACCTTGAACTACAATTCCCAGGAGCACGTGTTGAAGGTCAGAGGTTAAACTCCCTTTATCAACTTAATGACATCAGGTGTTTTGTAGCTTGGAGGGGGGGGGGGGTATTTGTGGTGTGAGGCTTGAAGTTACTGTTGTTGGGCTGCTTTGTGCAAACTTTCACCTTCATTCCAGTGCAGCACAAGGTTAAGGTAGGGTTATTTTTTTATTTGTGTTTTCTTCCAAAAAACCTATAACAAGCTTTGCCACCTTTTATGTGGAGAAGCAGCTCTTCTTTTCTATAATTGAATTATAGAATTGTGCACCTTGCAGCCCTTGCATAGAGCTTGCTTTCTGGAGTTCTTTGCCCAATAGAAGAATACAGCTCTGCAGAGGTATGGACCATTTTGTCTTGATTCAATTGCATGGTCTGGACTGCAAATTATGTAACTTTTTGTTTTAGTGCTCCTGAGGAAGCCTGCTAACTGTAAAATGCTTGTGTGATTGTTATTTTGTCCCTGAGGTGTAAGCTTTGTCCTCCATGAGGAGCAATATGCTCTTTATGTCATCCATGGTGATGTGGCCAGTGGTGTTATTCCCAATTCCTACTCTAAATACCATACATGTAATATTTTCTAGGTGAATTTTAAAAATCTGTGGAAATTCAGCTCTTAGTGCTAGCAGTCCTGCCTGGAGGGCACTGAGCGCAATATAAATATGGTACACTAGTAACATAGCTGGTATTAAAGTGATAATATAAACTTAGAGTCACCATCCCTGGATGCATTTAAGAGACGATTAGATGTGGTGCTGAGGGATATGGTGTAGGGGAGGACTTTGTAGAGTAGGGTAGATGGTTGGACTCGATGATCCCAAGGGTCTCTTCCAACCTAGATGATTCTATGATTCAAGACTGCAGTGGTGCAGTCTTTGGGATATGTATTATATATTTAATTTGCATCTAGGATCTCTTATTACTGGTTTCTCATAATGTTTTGATTTAGTTAATGGTTTTTCACATACATGGTTAGTTCTGTAGTCTGTTCTTTCACCAGATTGTAGAGAGTTTCCTCTACCTGCTCCTAGCATTAGTGGCAACAAGTTTAGTGCGGTTGCCTGGCTGGGTTTACAAAATAATGTATGTGATGGCACGTTGTTACACTGTAGCAACACCCAAGTACCTCGATATTGGGCCAGAGTCCTGCTGTGGTAGGTATTAAAATCAACAGAACTGGTTTGAAAGTTAATAGGCATAGAAGAGAGGAGGCAACAGCTGGGTGAGGGCTGATGGGGAGCACCTGAGATTAATCAAAGGGTCCCAATTATCATGATAGGCAGCTGTTGGACTGCACCAGCAGCCTGCTTGTTGTGAAGTGCTTTGTGGGGGGGTTCTTGACTGGGAATTTCTTGGGGGGTAGAAAAAAAAAAAAACATACTCTGAGGTGATGGGAGCTGGGAGACTCTGTGCAGTTAATGTTATTAGAGACACTGTGGGGGTTGGCTGTGGCAGGCCCAGTAGGAGAGGGAAGGGTTTGTGCCTGATGCAAAGTGGATTACAGGAAGTGATGGTGATACAGTTGGAGAGAAATGAGACAGGGACATTGTTTTGCAGTGCTGATTTGAATGACTCTGAGTTGGCATTTTTCAAGCCAGCAAAGAGCAGCTTATGAACTTTAGGAAGATGATTCAATAAAATCTAATAGCTCAAGCTAATGATCTGTTGTACTGTAGGATGACAATCCGAACTAGTGATCGTCCTGTTCGTAAAATTTGTGTTTGGATTCACTGCACCCTGTGCTTCAGAGATGCTTCATTTTCATTTGAATCCATATATTTGTGATGACATGGGGCACTTGCAGAATCATGTGTAGGTGTGAATTTCAATTTCTTTGTGTTCTTTCTCTTCAAAGTCTGGATGTGTTTGAATCTAAATCTTCTAGTCATTGCCTTTTCCCTATCTTTGTATGCTCCTATGCTGAACTGAAGTGCTGAAAACAGAAGTGCTGTTTCTAGCAAAAATCATCACAAGTTTTTACAAAGTTGTATCTGTGAGAAGTTTCTTCCTGTTATTTTTTTTTTTTTTAGTGCAAAGAAAGAAATTCATCCCGTGGTGACATATAATTTGTCCTCATTAGCAGGAAACAGAATTTATATAGGCTCAAAAGCTATTTGTTAGTTTAACACACCAGCCTAAAATTTTGGCCACCACTGATTGTGCATTGTTGACTTGACAGCAGAAGTAACCATAGCTTAGACTTAATGAATGCTTTCATGCAGTATGCACAATCCTCCAAGAGTCCTTATTTCATACTATTTAATGCTGTGCTGAACAGTTGAGTTTGATAAAGGCTGAAACAGTCAGAATTATGCTTTCATTTGAATTTTAATTTTTAAAGGGGGAAGGCAGATGGTATTGTTTTACAGAGAGAATAGCCCAGCATGTCCTGCCATACTAAAAGTCTCTTTGAGCCCATCTGATACTGGTCTCTGAGCTTTCTCTGCTGGTTTTCTTAGCTTACACGCTGCCTTCAAATTGCATATATTAGTTTCCTATCAGAATAACTTGCAGGCATGGAAATCAGCCATGTCCTGTGAAGGTCACTGGAATCTTAGTGATGAAGAATTCATTCCCAAATAGGCAGCTTCTGAATAACATTGATGCTCTCTTGGTGCCAAAGACTTAACTTTACAAATGGACATGAGTTCAAAAGGCAAATACTCACTCAAAGCAATAGGCATGTCTTTGGAAGTACAGTCTCCTTATCTAGTATCCAGGAACAAATTATATTTAAATTGTTCCCACTGTAGGTTGGTAACTTGTCTCTACAGTTCATATACAGAGGCCTGAGTTCCTCTTAGTTCCATTTATTCCTGAATGAAAATTAATAAGCATGCCCCCAAGTAAAACAGAACAATCCAATAATTCCTCTTCTCTTTGATAACTTACCTCAAATTCTTCTCACAGGGCACCTGCCAAAGAGGTCCCTTGCTTCAGTGTTTGCAATGGATGCCAGTCTGCCTTTTATAGATCTCTCTTCTGGTTTATTTTACCCTTCATAAGAGGATGTCATCTGACTCTTCATACCTGTGGTTTCCTGGTTTAAACATCTGTTTTAAAACCTGTTTTAATCTCAGTATAGGTTTGCCTCAAAATAGACAAAACTGTTCTCTCATAAATCTTTCCTGATGTTTCCATGTTCTTGCCTTTTGCCAAAAGCTTAGGTAGCAATGTCTGTTGTTATTTGCTCAGCTCAACCTCCTAGATATATGTTCAAAGCTTTTAATGCTGGCATGATGCAGTTTGAATAGTATCATTTAAAAATAAAAAAATTGTTTTTCTCTTTGGTTAATTCTGTGCAAGTAGATGGAAGAGAAAACAAACTTAGATCTGATTCAGAAGTATTGGCTACCATCACTGGCCCTGGGGCAGAACTGCATGGATTCAAAATCTCATTCCTTGCAATACTAGCAACAGTGGTAATGAATCAGATATTTGAAGCTGAAGTCACATTTTAAAAATTATTGGGAAGAGCTGGTGGGCAGTCAGTAGTGGACCCAGCTATGCTGGGAAGAGAGCATGCAAGTGGAAAGTGGATTGTGAGCGGGCCGGTAACTTAATTCTGTCTGACTGACGGGAGGAGTGGGTGAGAAAGAGATCTAGGAAGGCAAAGCTGGAGCCTAGAGACCAGCTTTCCACCTGCAGGAGTGATTCAAGTACTGCTGTGTGCATTCCTGGGAGGTGCTTGGAGATCTTAGAGTAGGCTAGAGAATGATGGATATGCCAAAACAGTAGACAACTTGTTAGGAGGCTTTTCCTAATGCTTAACTCCTCCTTGGTGAGGAACTACAAATCACTGCATCTCCTCTTGGGGGATCTAATGGTGGGAGTAGTTATGAGCAAGGAGCAGCAATAATGAAAGAAAATCCTTTCTGACATCTATTGGACCTGGACTGCAGTCAACCCAGAAAAAATACAAGGGCAGGAGAAAAGGGTAGAGTTTAAGTAGTATCCCCCAATTTCTTACGTTGTAAACCCCAATAGACCTGCTGGTGTTCACATGCCAATTTCAATACAATAAAGTAACATTCAGCATAAGAAACAGCATTAGGTAGTCAACATTTTTTATTATTTTTATAACCGCTGCTGAATATTATGAACATCATTGATGTGAATGTTTTGTCACTCAGGAATTTTTGTGAGTTGACTCCCTGTTGGAAGCTGACTAATACGGATGTTGGCTGTATTCAGTGATGTGTGATTTATTTAAATGTGCACCTTGTTCCTGAAACAGAAAGGGTCTTAATGTTAAATGTATCATGTCTCCCAGTGTTTCCAATGTACACCTCAACTTCTGCTTCAACTGCTGACTCCTGTGATAGAGATTAAAGTGGAGAGAGAACCTCCTACACTTTGGCAGAGCTGTCCTTCTCTTTTTGCTGCTCTTCAGAAGGAAACTTCACTGGAAAAGTTAACAAAGGCATAACCCATCTCCAAATCAAAAAGTATACCTATCCTGTAAAGAAGTGTTAAATTATGTGTAACAGTGCCACCTGCTGAATCCCATCCTAACGCCTTTCTTCTCAAAGGCAATGTGTGTCTTAATGAAATGGAATTGGTCTTGATTAAGGCATAGGTGTACACCCTGGCTATTTCTCATGTAGAACACAAGATACAACAGGGTTTAAAATACTAAACAAAATGCTCCTCTTTGGATCATAAGATTGATTTGATTAAGTGTATCATCATGCAAATGCAAAATACAGGCCTTAGGAATCATACCAAAAATGATTTTGTCTGCTGTTCAATAGGCCTGATACATTTTCCACTATTAGGACTGAGATGTACAAAAATAAATTTGAATTGCGCTTCTAGTAGTAACTTGTCTAGGAGGTGCTGATGTTCTAAAGCTGCAAACAAAGCGAAATTCCCTGCTGAATTTGTGAATGTAGAAAAATTTGATTCTACCAAGAACACTGTCAAATAAGTCTAAAATGACTGAGACAGGCAGTCGTTTTGTGGAAGTTAGTGAATGCCTTTACTGCATTCAGTAATTTGATGCAACAGCCCCCGTGCTGCCTAAAAATACTTAATGTTTTTTGAAGCCATTATGGGCTGAATTCTGCCCACCTCATTAATATTTATTTTTGTCTATAAATGATCTTGTCCATTTTAATGGAACGCTGATGCAGGACAGCGCTTTTGAGAGTCTGTGTAGCTGAACTGGGCTCCTACTCTGAAGGACTGTCCTACGTGAAGGCAGATGTTGGTGAACAAGCAGATGGTGATTTGGGTAACCTCAATAATGCCACCTGGGTTAGGCCCATATACGCAGTTCTGGATCACTTGTGTGTTACATGATATGATGCAGAAAACAATCTGATGTGGAAAGACCTTATTGTTGTGTTTAAATCCTATAGGTACCCCATTTTCTGCCTGGTGCAAGGTTACCCTGAAGTGGCTGGTTTACCTGATTTCAGTTGACCATCCTCTTCTACATGCACAGTTTTGCAAATGCCGAGACCAGTGTCCACTCTGGTCACGAGTATATCTCTGACATCTTTTGGAACTAAATCTAACCTGTAAAACTGTAATATACTATGTGTTTCTGATATCAGTTGGCAGGAAATTTTATGCCAAAGAGGGCTTGCTGTGAAGCTGTCTTTATTAGAAAAGAGTGAAGTGGATAGGACTCGTATAACAGATCCAGCAGTAAAATGCAGGATGCGTACCTCCCTTTTCCCATATCCCTACATCCCTCTAAAGAATGAAAGAAAAGCTCCCAGTGCATGGCGGAGACTGCTTTGTTTCTTTAGAAAACTAAATCTGCGTATTTTTGGCACTAAATAGAGAAAAAGCTGGTCCTTAAGTGTCTGTCATAACTAAAATGCACGAGTATTTTTCTTCTGGCTGCCCCCTGGCACTGACATTAGGGCTGTGAGTGTATAAATAGAGAGATGCATTCTTGTGTTTCCATTTCCAGTGTGAGCTCAGTGGTATCAGCCTCAGTGTTTCTAAGCGAGGGAAAAGGGATGTTGACAGGCATGTAAATGAAGCTGGACACATGCTTAACAAAAAGCGACAGCAAAGTAAAACCAGTGACTTTGTTCCATCAAAAGATACAAATTTCCCATCCTCCAGCATAACATTCAATGTGCCAGCATTCTCTGAGCTGTTTTCACAGAGGATGTTCTCTAATGGTCAATTTGTTTAAAGGGAAAAAGGATGGCATTGCAAATGCAGCAAATAAAATCTAGCAATGCTGCAGCATGAAATTCTAGCAGATATCCTACTGCTGGAGTCAGACTTCTGAAAAACAGCCATTCGTACTGGCTCTGGATGGCAGCAGTGGCACAGAACAGAGAACCTGTTTTCTTCCATCAAGGAGTGAGGACTGAGATGGAAATACTCTTGTATTTTGGCACCTGTGCTCAATAACTGTGTGCTGAAATATCTGATAAAAACTTCAGAGGCATCTTAAGAACCCTGTACCATGAAAAAAAATACTGTTGGCTTCAACGTGGGCTCATCTTAAAACTCTAGATGAATGCAAAAGATCTTTTATCTTCATTATGACAAAGATTGTCCCTAGTATCTCTGCATTCACTGCAATAAAGCCGTAAGCTTCTGTGAATGTAATAGTCACATTAGCATGTTAAACTATTTTTTAAACTCAGACTGATTCCTGTGGGTTCCTCAGACAAACCTTTCACCTACACATCTCTCAAAAGGAGCTCTGGAATCTGTACTGAGCAGTAACCATGTTAATCAAACTGCTCACAGCAATATAAGGATCGTTGATTATCTAAAGAATTGGGCAACACAGTTTCTGTAACCCCTTTTTTCATTACAAAATAATCAGCCTGGGTGAGAATCGGAGAGTACGACTAAGCAGGAGATCATCACAGCATCCTCTAGGTTTAATTGTAAGGACAAGAATTGTCTAAAGGTAGATTGATGAGTATGTGGGGGCCATTGTACTTCTGTGTGAGACCTGGTTGGTTTCTTGCCTGGGAGTTCTCTGGGACAGTAAAAGAGGCCAGGGTATTCTGTAAGAGAGAAGGAAGGGAGGGGGAGAGAACAACTTCATCTGCACCTTCCCATTAAGGAGATTCCCAGAACCTGTTGAGCACAGAGTACCACTGAGTTGTTGTTAATCCTTGGCAGCTTCTGCCTATTTTCTGTGAGTTAGGATGAGGGAACAGTTGCCTTCGCAGGAGAAACAAGTGCTGAGAAGAACTAGGGTGAAGCCCAGGGAACAACCAGCCAACCAAAGGTTGAGGCCCAAGTGCTCTGTATTCTGAGATACCACATAAAACCACACTCTGGGAAAATGGTGACCTGATGTCTATTAAGAGGGCCATGACCTGACGTAGTACATCTAAAGAAACTATTTACAATGATGAAACCTGTCTTCATCCTGTAAGCAAAACCATTTTGTGTGTTGCTGTTGCTTGACAATCTCCACTGGAAGCAGGAAGGGCAAACCAGTCCTGTTTGATGAATCTGACATATGCATGGTGAAGAATGAATGGTTGGAATCCACTGGAATCCTTCAGTAGTGCTGGCATGAGTCCAAAGGCACAGGGCTCAGCAGAAGTGTAAAAACCCTTTAAAAAGAACTTCAAATCTCTTCACTAGGCACGCTTTTCTTGGGAACACTTCTGGAAGAAGCAAATGCTATTCTACTCAGGATAAAAAGTTGAAATTCTTCCTTTTCTGCTGCTGAACAGCTCCTTCTTCTGGCTCTGCTAAATCATTAGCTGTTGGGTCTTAAATCTGCCCTGTCTGCTGAGGGGAAAAATTCCGTGTTCTACAGAGAGAAGGACTTATTTCTTTGATAGATTTACTAGGGATGAGGGAGAAACTTACAGCAGATTTGAGGCTTTAAAACTAGCTATGGACAGGATATAGGTGATGTCAGTTATGTAGCTTTTCTTAATACAGGTACTGAGCAAAGAGGGATGAGGTGGTGCAGGAGCAAGACACTATGGAGGGGATCATGAGGTTAAGACTATATTTTCAACCCTTGCCATTTATTGAGCTATTTGACCTCTGGCTTGACCTTGAGTACTTTGCAAAGCTGGTGTCATGTTTGGAACTGGACAATATTTTATGCATTTGGTAGACGTACTTGGGGAGAGTGGAACTTATAGTGACAAAGACAAATTGCAAATCCATCAGTTTACATTAAATGGACTTTTTTGAAGGGAAAATTAAATGAAATTTTGGGTGAATATTTCTCTTAAAATTAGCAAGATTTAACAAAATTGCCAAGAAAATAAGTGGAAAATTACTAATACTGCAATGTAGAGAAAATTCCTTGATTTTGTTTGGATATATTGCGTAAGAATAGGAAACAGAAGTCCTAGCTGAGCCCATGACACCCTGAGATGGAATACTGGGGATGTGTACTGGTAGACTGTTCCTTCCTGGAGGAACTCCTGATGAAGCCAGCAAGAGATGGGGAAAGGAAGGACACTGGCTGGGGAGGTTGCTGGCCCTGTGTCACAGAGCTGGTCAGTGTTAGGGTTAGAAAGAAATGTACATCCTTAAAGGCTATTAGCTCATCCCTCTGTGTATAGAGACAAACTGCTTTATGCTCCTGTCTCGATGCCCATCTCTATTTTCAGTTCTCCTCTCCTGGCTAGATGAAAAGCATTCTTTGTAGCTTTTGGTCTCTGGACCAGTCTTATCTACTTGCTCTCCGGGGCTTCCCAGGTCTCCTTATATTTCGCTTCATCAGACTCTGCTCTGTATTTACAAGCTGTACACCCAGTTTGGTAAAGCACTTGAAAGGCCAGTGCCTTATGAACTAAGTCCAGATCTCAGCCAGAGTCTTCTGGGAACGTTGCTGAAGCTGGAGGCAGTTAACTGCCCACAGAGTGCAGAGGTCTGGTGTGCAGGGCTGTATTTTGGGTTATCATCTAACTGGAAGAAGGATAGCTTTGTCTCTTGTGCTGGGACAGCTGTTCATCTCAAGCATTTGGGGCTACACCTTGGGCAGGCCGCTCTTGCCCATCAGTAACAAGGGAGGAATGAATTCTGCCTTGCTTCTGTTCTTATTGTCCTCAGCTATTAACGCTTGTGGTGCAAGGACTGGCCCTTTTCCGCTGTGCAGACCCAGAGTGAGGGGGGCAGAGTTATTGAACAGGCAGGACAATGCTTCAGAGGAACGGCTAGGTGTGTTGTTGCTGCCTTGGGAGAAGGAATGTGTTTAATGACTCTGGAGCCTTTTCATTATGTGATTTTTAGGTTGGGGCTGAAATTTACAGTGGGTTTGTTGTTTCTAAAAGACACCAGCAGTGCTGTCCGTGAGTTATTCTTGGCTTTTGCACGTAGACCATGATTTGTATTTGTTCTTTTTAGCAGCAATGAGAGTAACCCACAGTAGCCAAGGGGATGTGCTGGTCATTCACCTTTCTGATCTTTTGTCAAAATATATTTAGTGAGAACAGTGGGGTGAGAGGAGAACATTAGGGGCCTTCCAGCAGGTTAGTGTCAAAGGGGAGAGAGACCATTGCTAAAGTCCTCTATCATAGTCAGTGTAAATGGGAGAAAGAACAGCCTACCAAGAAACTGTTGTATTAGACCTCAAGAGCTGAGCTCTGAGGCTCTGCAAAATTCTCTTACTGAATTGATAAAATAGTAAATGAAAAGGGAAGCAAAATTTTATTGAAATTAACATAAAGTCCCTTTAATCATCAAGCTTAATCCTCAGTAGAAAAAGACTCCAAAATTGATTTAAAATCTCGGTACAACCATCCTCTCTAATGTGAAGCAGGGATCCAAGTAAATGAATGATTTGCTTAAAAAATTCTGACTAATCTTGAGAACATTAAAATTAATATAAATGTGTGATCTCAAGTTCTATCCATTTTTGGATCCCATTTCAGTAAGTACATATAATTTGGAATGGGACCTAAGCCATTTTGTGTGTAAGTGTACAGGGAATGCATTCCAGTATCTTTAATCAGAATGTAAAAGGGAGATCAGCTTCACTGTTTCACATAAGGTATGGAAATATCATCCTAGATGAACTGAAATAGAAATAAAACATACTGTAGAGTGGAAAATGCAGCGACTGGTTTGGAGGGCATGGAATCATTTAATCAGCTGGTTTTGTGGGGAAAAAATCACATAAGGTTATAAGAGCTTCTGGCCCCGTGTGTTAGCGTTGTAACATTTACAAATTGCTATGTCTGAAGTTTCATCAAGGAACCATGCTATGGATTCCAGGATCTGTTAGGATAAGAGAGGTCATCTCCCTATATTCTTGGTTTTGTGGAGGGCTCTTTTCTGCCTGCCCCCTCCAGTGAAGGGCTTTTTGGATAATGACTCACTTCTGCTAAGGAATTTTGAAGAAAGGAGATCTGAGCCATAAACTTTGAGTGCTATATAGCATTCAAAGTCCAATTTATTTTATATTCTGCAGGAAAAAGTAAACTGCTCAGTTTAGATATGCCATGGTATTTCTTTCCAAATCTCAAGTTTATGTATGCTATGTATACTTATTAAGATACTGTCATCATAGGGTTAAAGGTGATATGAGGGCACTGTATCATCTTAAATATTAAGCAAATTCTGTATTAACAGAGATCATTACCTTTCACTAGCATGGCTGTGCTTTCAGCCCAGTGATTTTAGTAAGACTGAAGTGTTTAGCCTTTGGAAAAAGCAGATGCGTGTCACAGGCAGAGCAAGAGGGCTATGCCTCCCACCTCTGCCTGCAGCACCCAGCAAAGAGGGATGAGAGGGGTGCCTGAGGAGGAAAATTCTCCTACATATTACAGCTGATCTGTGATGCTTCAGGGCTGGAGGTACAGGAATCTTAAGAACTCAAGTACATCTGCTCAATTGGGAAGAAAATAAATTCTTCGTTAGCTCTGGTAGGTGATCAGATAAGCCCCTGAAATGAAAGAAACTGATCACAGCCATTTTTCAAATGTTGAGCTGAGTTCTGAGGAAAATAAAGGGCTGCTCTTGCTTGCTGTGCCTTGTGGATAAAGGGACTTCCCTGAACCATTCACAGATTTGCTGCTTCTCTTCCATTTCCAGGCTGAGTAGTGGTTCAAGCCATGTTCTTTAGTAAGACCTCTGGTGTTTTATGATGCCATGCAATGCTGACTTCCCCAGATACTATGTGGTTTTCCTGTAAATGACATTCTCTTGTATGTTGCTCTGCTTCTGGAGGTAGATGGGAAGCACAGTAAATAAAGCAGAAAGTGCTTCTTTTTTTTTTTTTTCTCCAGAATTAACTCTTTCACTTTGCAAATGTACTTTTTTTAGAACAACATACATATTAACACAGTGCTGTCTCCTGAAGTAAAGTCTCATCCTGAAGTTTATAGGGGATTTTGCACATCCTTCTGCAAGTCTTAGAATTAGATATCTGCTAGGACGAGGGTTACAGAGACAGCAAGACCAAATAGCAGAGAATCTCGCAGCGTTTGGGGAAAGCCTGGATAATTATACTGGGGGCCTTTGAGTCTGGAGGCTGTTGAGAATCAGAGGAGCAGAGAGGGTATTTAAAATTGTTGTTGTCCCTTTGTCCAGGCTACAAGCTGTTGACGAGTTTGATTGAAGAACGAGTGATAGTGTTTATTGCAAACTTTTCAGGGGAATCATGCAGGTTGCGGTGAATGAATATGCCGTACTCAGGAAAGACACTAGGCCAACTGTCTGGGGAGAGAGAACATCTTTGCAGCAAAGATACAGCTGAGCTGTTGCGATGCCAGCTTCCCCATAATACCCAGTGACCAATTATATTGCTGCTAAACCAAGCTACAGTAAAATCAGTGTCACGCTTAAATTGCTGTAACAAAAATGTGCGGTCAACTGTATCAGAAACCTTTGGTAGATCAATAAATAAGGCTCCATAAATGTGGCTGATATCCAGAGAAATCATAGTATCATTCCCAATGCATACAGCTATACTGTTGTAGTTAATCTGAGCGTGGTCCTGCATCCAGAATGAACAGCGGTTGCTTAACTGGTGTATAAATCTGCTGTGCACACATGGCTCTGTGGGTGACTCTTAAATGAAGAATGACCAGGGCATATTTGAGCTTTTGTGCAATTTTGTGAGCCTGGAAGATGACTGCTCACTGTGTAACTTCTGCCTGAATCAGGTTGAGGGTAGCACGTGTGCTTCCACGACTGATGAGATGCAGAGTGTGAGTAACTGCCACGTATGAAGGGCTCACACGCAGCAGCTCCCTCTGTTTGTGTTAGAGCACCAACTCAACCAGACCAGCAGGATTTTCCAAGTATTGTTTCTTTTCTGAAATGCTACTTCCTGCCCCATAAATTACTTAGTTGTACTTAAGAAGGTTTTGACTGACTCTAACGTAGAGATTGAAGTTAAGTAATGTGTTATGAACTCATAATCGCTGGCAGTTAGGCTGAACTGTTTATCAGATGCATTTATATTCCTGTTCTCATGACATTTTTTCATTACTGGGTAACTTTTTGAGGGGGATGTGTTTAGTGATTAATCATTATTATGAAGAAATTAGAAGTGATGTATACTGGTTGCAATTCTGACTTTGTAAAATCAGTTAAGAGTGCCAGACTAAGATGGAGTCTTGCTGTAGTTAATGATAAGTTGCAGATCTCCCATTGATTTTTGTGAAGCTGGGGGTTTGCTGAAGGGATCCCAGCCAGTATTTTCAGGATCTATGAATTTGCAGCAGTATGTTATCTCCCTGTCCTTGTGCCTGGTTCACATTGCCTAGGCATCGGTCACAACTGCAGTTATAGTATCAGAGTCCATGGACATGTATACTGGGACTTAATGCTTACATTGGGCCGAATGACATGTGCCATTTATTGAGCTGGGAATTTCTGGACCTCCCTTATCCTGGCTTTTATACCCTCTTCAGGGTGTGCAAGGCTAAGTTCTTGGTCACTGCATACCCAGTGTAAGCTGCAGCTATCTGGGCATTGTGAAACAACGGGAGATGTAGGTAAGCTCCACAAAACAAATTTGACATAATGTAACTTTTAGACCATCTGCCTTCTGAAGGCTGACGCTCCCCACCTAATGAAATATATTCAGATCTGGGCAGAACAGCATCTTCCCTGGCATATTCTAGCTCCAGAACATGGGGCAAAGGACAGGCAGAGTCTGAGATCAGCAGCTGGAGCCAAGCTTGTATGTGTGATATTTAACCTTCCAATGACTGGCAAGGACTGGGGTGTATGGTGACAGAAAATGGGTGAGTGGTAAATCCAGTAAATGGATTTAGTATATATGTGGAAAATTTTTGCATGGGTCATTTAACACTCCTGTTACCCAAATTTGTCCTGGCCAGGGGCCTGCCACTGAAGCAATTAATTGAATGAGATGGGCACGGTAACATGGATCCTTGCTGTTCTTATCTAGGGCTGAGTATGTACATGCAACAAATAAATTGCTGGTGACTGGCAGGGATTGTAGTAAAAGGTGGCATGCCCCCTAGCCAGAGGCATGCTTTGGAGGCAATTAATCAAATGAGTTGAGCAAAGATATGTGACGACACCTGTCGCAAATAGCACTGGAAGTACACGTGCAATTAATGATCTTGATGAAAGGAAGAAGAGATAATTTAAAGGAAGGTATTCTCTAAAGAGCTAGTAATTCTGAGTAGAAAATTTCTGCCTTAGCTACAAAGGAGTCCCAGTATTTTCAAAGGTATGGTGCCTGTGCATTTCCCGGTAGTATAAGTATATGCATGTATGATGAAGGAAAAGAGAATTTTCAGTGTCCTAAAATTCCCTCAGCTCGAAAGTCCTTTGTACAAACAATGTGCATGCACATGCTCAAGTATTGTAACTCATCAGCCAAATTTAATATAAAGATAGCAGAAGTACCCAAATGTTGTAGATTGCTCTTATAAACATCTTTGCTACCAGGTACTAGATAACGTAATCTAAGAGTCTGAAAATGGACATTCCTCTACTGACAGCAGTTGTAATTTTAGAGCTTTCTAGGCCATGACACCTTTTTACAATCTAAATGAATATTGATCTGAGCATACTTTCACCAAATTTATACTGGATTACACCTTTGCATGGGAAGCTTGCATTTCTAATGGTGATTTTGAGATTAAAAAAAAAAATAATTGTAGCAATAAATTTGTCTCCCACAGAGATACCTAGCTCATCAGCTGTTTTTTTCTCTTGTTCCCTCTCCCCTCTGCCCCTTTTCTGCAGAAAATCTCGCTTATTTTTCCACCCTGAAACTACTTCACCATCATAAGCATCTCCTTGAGTCACTTCTGGCTTAATCAAAAGACTTCAAACACCAACACTTAAGTATTGTGGCTGATGATGTGTTGAGTCTTGTCTGCATGCCCTAATACAAGATTAAGACTCCATTATTTCAGGATTTTCATCTAAAGATGACAACCCTCATGCAGAATATTGACAGTCTTGGCTTGTGTTATTTGTCTGGTTCTTTTTCATGCTGGAGAACTAGCCCGTCCCTCTTGCAGAACTTCTTTCTGCAGTGGATGCATCACAAGGTTGTTTTTATCCTGTCCATCAAAATGAGCTATTTGGGAATGTTGTCCTTATGTTTGTCTTCTACTGCAGTAGCATTGCAGGTATTGCTCATTGATGAGAGTATCACTAATACAAACTCCTGAAGACTTCTTTAGCCAGATTTTTTTTTTAATTCTGTGGTGTTCTTTTCCTAAGTGTCTATACCTTGCTGACTTGAGATGGGCAGGAATTGGTACTTAGCCTTTATAGGTATAAGTTTAACGTCATCAATTGTCTTCCTCCAGATGAAGAAGCATTAAAGATATTTTTTTTCCAGACTTGTCATGGCAACTCACAGACTTTTAGGATAAAGCAAAAAGATAACGTTAGCTTAAATGATTGGCAAAATGGTTGACAAGCACAATGGGAGATGATCTTTAGTATGTACATTAACAGCTTGCCATTTCAGAGAACTCCTTTTAGTTGAATTGAGTGGCACTTTTGTTCTCTTTGCAGAGTTTCTTTCCCACAGCAGGGAGAGTGCAAGAAAAGGAAGAGCAGGACCCTACAGATGACAGAGTCTGATCAGTTAATTTCAACAGCAACTTAAAAGGAATCTTTTCATCTACTCATAATCCTCTGTCCATCGCTTGCAGGGTCCCAAAGAAAGGAAGAGAGCATGAGAGCATGGTACCCTGAGGCCCCCATCACTCCCACAAGGTCAAACACATTATCTGCTCTATTGCCACATCTGAACTATGGCTATAGAGAAAAAGATGAACAGAAATCTGTTAATTTTTTCTCCCCATCCTAAGTGAAACATAAAAGCAGCAGGAGGAAAGTCTTGAGAAACAGGATGGTAATACAGAGATTCTTTTGCACAGAACAAAACCACCCTGTATTGAATGTGTTCACAGTCATAGAAGTGATTGTGGGCTGGTTATCAGTCCTTCCATTAGTCTGCCGGAATCTGAAGATACGAGGTAGCTGCTTGAGCTGTGTCAGCGTTTTGAGTTTAAAAAGAATGAATGCATTGCTGTCAAATGAACCTTCCTTATTTTTTAACCCTGCTATATTATTCATGTGCAAACAAAAAAAGATGACAACTGGATGTGAATGAGAAATTAACTAAAAAATAAAATCATCTGGCTGAACACAGAGACCATACCTGCAAAAATATGAACAAGGATAGAGAGATGACACCTTAAGTGTATAGAACTGAAGCAGTGTCACATGAGGAAGGATGTGGGCTTGATGGCTTGAGATCTCTTCTTCCTGCTGTAATTTCTATAAGAACCTTTGTATGGCTTGTCTTGGGGTCTGCAGCTCTTACAGGGATCAGGCTGCTGTAACATGGGATGCAAAATAGGGCTACAACACAATTCAGTGATATCTACTGGTTTCTAATATGAACCCATAAAGAGGGGGAAGGATTAAAAAAAAATAAAAATTCTTCAGACATTGACTCTACTCCACAGAGGCTGGACAGTAGTCAGTAGACCAAACTGTATCGAGGTTGCATGCTGTCCCGTGAGACTGATCTGACTGGCTGTGTTCCCATATTATGTCTCTGCCTCCTCTAACTGTCCTCTTGGAAATACCAGAGCACAGCAAAGGGGCACTTCTTCATGGTCAGGTCTCTGCAAAACCTCCCACGCTGCCCTGATCAAGGGAAGCCGTAGATCAAAATAACAGGACAGAGACTGGAGTCAGGAGAGTGTGGCAGAGACAAGTTTTTTTTCCAGAGATTGTGATTCAGATTGGGATCACAATTCTTGTAGATTCCTGGCCTGTTCAGTATGTCTTTCAATATGCAGGTGTTAATTAAATCAGTTTAATTCCATTCATTATGTGTCTATCGGAATTGGTCCAATATACTCTAATAACACTCAGCCCACTAATTATTTTCCACTGAAAATAGAGATGGGTCAGTCTGAACCTATAGGACTTTATTATTGATTACCTGGAAGCTAGATTGATGGTCTTTGCTTAGTTCTTAATGAATTAATCTGCATTGGTGATGAGAAAAAGTAGAAATAGTTTTGATTTTAGTCTTGCTGGGCACATGTCTTAAATATTGCAAACCAGCAACGGATGAATGAGAAGTCTCCAGCTCAGTAGAGTTCACCACAGGCTTCAGAAAACTAATTTTGTTGCTTTTGCTTAGAATTGAGCCTGAGTCTACTAGCACATTGTTTTCTTTCATATCTAACCCCCAAATGGCTCAATTTCAGTTTTATAGTAAAGGAGAAATCAAAGCTGGAATTTGGGCTTCCTACTTGTGAGCCGTATTTGAGTTTGCTGTAAATCGACATGACTACTAGTTGGCAAAGAGGTAGGATTTTGTACCAACTTAATGTACCCCGTTAGAAAATGGCATAAATAAACCAGAGTTCTTGGAGGAGTACCTCTAGAGCCACAAATAATCTCAGTAAAATTTGGAAAACTCCTAATTTCACAATGCTGCCATTTTCCTTTAAAAAGCAATAATTCTTCTTGCTTTGTAGTACAGAAGAACTACTCATTGGTAGTTCTCTACCAGTAGTTATAAGCCCTCATCTTAAAAGGCATTTCATAGAGTGTACATGTATGTACACATGCATACAGATGTATACCTTTGTGCCCAAACAGCTTGATTTTGAATTTAGGTTTTAGAGGCTTATTAAAGCAACATGTGGTGCTGCCTACTGCTTTACAGGTGCCCTTGGTTAAAAGATATGAGGATACTGACTGTAAAACCATCATGTTACAAACATTAGTTAATGCATCTGTCAGTTAGTTCTCTCTGGTGTGCAGTAGTCACGCATCAGAAGGCATTAATCTTACACTGGCTGATGTACAGAAATGCAGCATTGCTCTGCTGTTAAATCAAAGTGGTGCTCAGTCCTTTGCAGAAGTGCATTCCAGCCATGGCAGTAGCAGCTCTGTTTTTCTGGCAATGTGCTATGCTGTTGCCTTCTTGGGAAAGATTTTGGGTTTTTTTAAACTAGTGTATATAAATCTTTGGCTTTCAACACTGGTAAATAGTGCAGGTCACCAGCACCCATCAAGGACCAAAAATCTTCTATAACAGTCCCCCAAACCAAAAGTACCTGAGGGTATCTAGGTGTATTAAATAGTAAAAAGCAAGAGTAAAAGCCACAACTCTGTGCTGAAAGTCCAGTTCTGTTCTTGCTCCCCTAGATCACTGCATCGTAAAGCTGAATTAGTCGGAGTATTAGTCAGAAGTATTGGAGAAATGCCAGGTAATCACTAGGGTCTGGCAGATTTTGATCCACAGCTTTGCTGCAGCGGTGGAAGTTCTTGGGACATCAGTCTCCTATTGCTTTAATCATCCCAGATTATGTATTTAGTGGAGACAATGTCTGTAGCAGCCACCTTCTCAGTGATTTAAGGCTGATCTTTTTCCTTGTTTGTTTCTGAGAGGGGCAATTTGGATATCAACGTTCTGATGTAGGTTGAAGGCTGTGAAACCTAAGGTGTCCTGAATGCTTCTGGCAACCCAGAGTGAGGTGCCTGATCCTCTGGGAGGTAGAGGGATTAAGTCATATAAATTCTGTCAGTGCTGCTTTATGGGTTGGTGTGTACAGTTTCCTGTCTAACAGGCTGGTAGCTCTGAACCCTGTTCTTAAATGCTTTTCCCCATCCAGGGAACTTGAAGATCTGGATATGGTTGCTTGTGTGGGGATTTAGGTCCCTTTCTAAATATAATTTCAAGTCCCAACAAATTGTAAGAAAGCTATTGTATGAGAGAAGGTTGAAGTGTACCAGGAACAGATTGAAGATAATTTGACTCTTACGTTGACTCAATTTGACTCAACGTAAGAATGACTCTTACGTTGCAGAAAGTCATTCTAAAAGACCAATGTGATTCCTTTTGGCTTTAATGTGATAGTGGCAGGTTTGTCACAGGTGCTGTGACTTCAGTGGGAATATAGCAAGGTGTGTGTCTGGGTATCTGAAGATTTACCCAACATCACAATAGCAACAGTCATGCGAAGACTTGTTGACCACATCTCATTTATTTTGAGAGTCATACTCACTACGTTTCATTTCTTGTAGTAGCTATGAGGTGAACATGGGGCAAGGGATACAAAACTAATTTCTGCTATCAGTCGTGTGCCTTGTGCCATGGATCCAGTTGCAAACCTCAAGCCCTTCTTGTTTCTATGGGTAGCTCATTGGATCTTTCTCATGCCCCTCTAGGAAGAGGTGGCAGTGTTGTATGGAAGACCAAGCTGCATAAGTATGTACATGTCCAGTGCTTTTAAGGCAAATCCTCCTTGCCAGAATAAATGCTGGTGCCATGCTCTGTGCCTTGCGATCTTAATGAATACCATGCAGAGGTAAGTAGCATTGCAGCACATCACTAATAGGTAATTCAGAATAAAGACACAAGTGGTTTTACTGGGTGTGCCATTAGTCCCTCTGCATCCACCCTCCTTGGGGCATTACAACTGAATAAAACCAAACAAAAAAAAATAACCCCAAATAAACTTCCAATGAGTGAATAAAACTCTCAAGTTTTATGGGAGAACCCGGAACTGACCCCACAAAGGGAAGATTCTTCAAGTTGCTCTTCAGAGCTTCGGTTTTACTAAAACTGGCATATTTCATTCGGTGTAGTTATGGATTGTTTTATAGACTGTTTTTAAAGAACAAAAGTTTGAATTTTTTTGGTGAGAATGTTCGGATTTTGACTGAGACATCTTGCATTTGTGTTTCCTCCATGGTGCCTATGGGACAAGTTGTTCTGTCTTTCAATTAGCTCAGATGTGTTTGACAGAAGAGACGAGTGTATGTGGAGGAAGGGAGGGAGAGCTGGCAGAATGGGGGGGAGATGCCATTAGCTGTGGACGGGCAACAGCTTTCAGTGTGTGCTCGCACAGACCCAGGCTGAGGTGAGACGTTCCATGCAGCAACTGGTGGGGCAGTTTGTGGGAGTTCAACTTCATGGGAGTCAGCTAAAGGATCACATCTAGAATTGCTCTTCATTGTCCTACCCCACAGCCTCTGCGAGCTCACAGCTCTGCTTTGGTATCCAGGAAAGTCTAATTCTTTGTAGCAGTTTATATGTGTCCGTGTACATATCTGTATCTACCTGTACCTGTAGCTCCTTTTGTGGTTCTAACTCCTTTCTTCTGGAATCTCCTGAGGGAGGTCTTCTTGGCTTGCTCATGTGCAGTTCCATTTTGATCTCAACCTTGGCTGCTTCCATAAATTCTAGTGGCCAGACCCTTTTTGTTTGGTTTTTCAGTTTTTGTTTGCCTTTGTTCTCTGAACTGTTTTCACTGTGGCAACTTTAGCATGCTCACTTTGGCTTTTATCTTCTTGAAATGTCAATCCCACAGTGTCGTGTATTTTCTATTTTGTCTCACAGTTGTAAGGCCTTCGGAGGAGCTGATGATATTTATTCTGTTTACATGGTACCTTGCACAAAGGGTTATTAACTTCATTAGTGTCTAAGTAGTATTATGGTCTCTGTGATATTTAATGTTATGTTAAATTATCATTGTGCATAAATCACTGGCTTGCCAGTTACTTTTTTTTTTTTTGAAAATATATAGCTGCTTTTGGGTCTGCTTTTCCAGGATTGATAAATGCTTCAGCCAACTACAAATGTATAGGCAGGAAGTAAACTCGGTTGCCTCATCCATGCTGCTGTTGTGCCCTGTTTATTAATTGGACCCTGCACAAAGCTGGATTGCAACACAAGTCACTTTCTCTCCTTTCCAAATTGAACCCATCTCTTACGAATCACTGGCCTTAGATGTAGTACTGAGCTCATTTGCCTGTCTATGAATTGTGCTATCATTGCGATATTCATCCTTATATACTAGTGTTATATAAAATTTTATAAAAAGCACTCATGGAGTCAACTGCATTGTATTTCTAGCTTCAGTCCCGACAGCTTTTCATTGTTGTGCTCACAAAAGCTTTGCTGAGTGTGACCTCCCCTTTAGAAATCCTCTTGGACCATTCACTGTGCAGCCTGTCCAAATAGTCTTCTGTTCCTTGCCTTATCGATGGGTTTAGGATCTTTGCCTGTGCTTACAGCTCTGTAGTTTTCTAGTTTGGCCCTTAACTCCTTTATAAGTGTGGATGCCATGTAAGCTTTCCTCAAATGCTTAGTCCCATTGAAAAATAATTGCAGTTTTCTAGGGTGGTATACAAACCATTGCTGTTAACAATAGTGAAAACTACAAAGGCTTTGAGCTATATAATGCTATGGATTTTTTTCGGAGAAGTTCTTTTCACTGCAGATCCCACCCCAAGCTGAGTTTTCTGCAATTCAATGTGAGAGAAGACCTAACGATTCTGTGAAATTCAGAGGTATTTGAGCTACTGCCAGTTTTGAAGGAGCAGATGCCAAAAAGGGGTGCAATAGAAACCCTAAAGCACATAAAACTGTTTCCACAGTATTTTTTTAATCTCTCCTTGCTGTACTGTTCCAAATACAGAATGTCCTCTGTGAGTTCTCACTGAATTGTCCTCTTTGGCTGCTGTGATACAGTTCTCAGTTGCAAAAATCTGATGTGTTGCCCCACTAGTAGATATGTATTTTGTTCCTGTGCAGTTTTCTCTGCCTCCCTGCTGTTCATGAAGATAAAGGAATACTTTTTTACTCTAGTAGTACTAATTCTTTCTCCTGAACGCCTTTTTAAAACCTACAACTCTTCTTGAGGACAGTTCTACCCATTGGCAGCCTCATATATTGCTTCTTCTATGTTGGGACTTGGTTTACATCTCCTGATGCTCTTCATACTTGAGCCTTCTCTTGATATCTTGGGGAAAAAACCCACAAACCATTTGTGTTGCCCTTGCATGCTTGGCACATGTCTTACTGCTTTAGATCTCTGGGATATCTAGTGTCTCACTAGCTGAAGGGCATGGAAAGCAGTACTTCGGGCTTTCTGTGGAAAGCTGGTATAGGAATGTGGAGCAGGATGATACTGAGGAAAATCCATTGTTAAATTTCAACCAAGAGTTAACTGTCTCTTATCGATTTGGTGCCGGTGGTGCTCCCCTTTCCTGCTGTGTTCCCTTGCTGCTTGTCCTCTGAGAGGTGGAATTTATCACCTCGTAGGCAGATGGGGCATTTGGCAGAAGCGGGATCCAGATGTAAAGCTTTGGAAAGCTCCCAATAGCAGCATCTGGGCTTGGCTCTGGCTTATTGCCTGAATTCTTTGTGAACTCTGAACAGCTGGTCGTGGAACTGCCTCTGGGGTTATCTCCGGGGTGGTTGTTACAGATCTGGCTGTGAAATCATATTCTCCTGACATACCTCTCCACTCGGAGGAAATGTACCCATACGTTTACATGCAGGAATCTTTTTGTAGCTCGAACTTCAAATGTACTGTATAAAATATGAGCATGTATCTTTTTGTACCCACAAGACGACTAATCTGGAAACTGTGTGAGGAGGAAGCTTGTGTGTGTGTATTCATGTCAATGTATTTCCATGTGTATGAATATGGTTAATTGTTAGCAGATTCTCTAGTGCTACAACTGCTTTGACTCCAAGTCCGTGGACACGTGCCAGCAGAATATTTGGCTAAATATCTCCAATCTCATGTAGCAGCAGAACACTGTAGGTTTTGGGCATGTTGCCTTCTGTCCATTTTACTTAAAACACAGCCTTGCGCAGTTGATTCGTGTTGCCTTCATTATGTGAAACTTACTCCTGTGCACAGGTCTGATAAAGACTAATTTTTCAGGTTTAAATGGCTCCTAATCCAGTGTCAGACCCTCTTTCTGGTGGAGATACTCACTGCTAGATAGATTTCAGTGCAGTCAAAAGAAAACAAATGTATATTGAGTCAGTATTTTATAATGTTCAGCAGAGCTGTCTATATCACGAATGGAAAATAGTCTGTCTTCTATTTATGGCAAATCACTGATTAGAGTACACTTGTAATATTGGTAGGAAATACATATATTTCATATTTGAAATATATGCATATATTTTTTTATCCCTCTGTGTGTGTACTGAGATATATATTTCTCTATAATGGTCAGACTTTTGAATTTTGGCGCTTCAGGATATATTAAAAAAATACATTGACATATGTTGTCCTTTTTCTTAAATTGCTATAAACCCTGATTTGGACTGACTTCCACTGGAGTGACTACTTATTAATATGTAACTAAAAAAGACTGAATTTTGATCATATTCACTTCAAGATAGTAATTTATTTTTTTTTCCAGAAAATGCTATTGGAGTTTCTGTAGTTGAGGATAACCCTTCATCTGTAGGTACTTTTGAACTTAATCCAGTATAAGACTGGTCTGAGGATGTCTTATATACGCACATTTTGAAACAGATGTTGTGTTTACAGAACCCAACAAATATAAAAATATTTCAGAAACAAGTAAGTAGTTTGTGAAAACAGCAAATAAGACTTTGGGTGAATGTTTCTACTGAAATATATCACCATAGTTAGCATGCAGCTCATTGACTTCACCTTGATTTGCATGATTTACACAAGACTGTCTCCATATTGGGAATAGTCCAGTGTAGTTAAAATCATGTATGGGATATATATGACTCTGTGGGTAGTATGTGTTGGAGTTAAAAACTGACTGACCACAGTGTTTCAGGCAAATAAGGAAGAAGCCTTAGAATTTGACCTCTGTTTTGCGGAAATCCTCTCTTCCCATGGGCACTGTGAAAGGACTTTCTCTTGAAGAAAAACTGAACATTGAATTTGACTACTGCAATGCATATCTTTGGGTGCATCCATGCTGCTTTTATACATGCATGAAAGACTAGAAGAATGGGGTAACTGGAGTGAAATGTGTTTGAAAATGGTAAGATTTTTACCACTAACTTCTCCTAAGTCATTGGTAAATGTTTTTCATTGCTATCTCTGCTGAAAGTTGACTTGAATCAAGACTGGATGAGTACACAAGGTGAACTGATCCATCTGACTTCATTCAGTACTCAAGCCACCAGGAATTTTGTTGTTGTTTTTTTCTTCATGATAAATTGAAATATTAAAATGTTAAAGGCAAGATAAGAAATGCTTTTTGCCATGTTTCCCTTATTTCCTTAGATCAAAGGTGATTTTGAATGCAAGAATGGGAAGCAACTCGATTTCTTGAGGTGATCTCTGCTGAAGTATAAGTCTCAATGTTTTAGTACTGCATATGCTGGAGAAGTGCTGTCCCCTGAGATATTTTGTCTTTGACATCATAGGAGTAAGTAGTCTGTACAGTTGCTTGTAGCACAGGTTTCCTGCCATCATCTCCTTTTGACAGCTCAGCTGTTATCAGAGATTTTTCTCAATCCAGGGGGAACACATCTGTTCTTCTCTCTCCTTTTAACATTGAAGATGCTGTTCTGACTGGCTCTCAGTTATCCGGGGGAGTTTGGTGCTTAAAGTCGGAGGTATCAGACAGCACCAGGACTCATACCTTCTGCATGACCTCTGCCAGTCAGGTCAGGTTAGCGATTGCTGCATTACACACAGCAAGCACAGATTCTCCTGTTGTGGCTTCTCTCTCTTCATAATTACTGAGATCCATCTCTTTCCATTACCTGATATAGAAAGTGCAGTACACATGGAAAGGAAGGGAATTTATACTATGTGGAGCAGAAATATTGGGGAAATCATAAAGGAGGACAGTATTTTCTCTATTTTAGAATACGTTTCTGCAATTTTTGTATTCCTTTAGGTATAAAAAAAAGTAATAGGATTTACTTTTTTAATTTTAGAACTGTGGTAGGTGGTGGGGAATTACAGGATGATATAAAAGCATTTTACTTCTCATGATGTAGTTTGGGGTCATACTATATTCACTGCTCTCAAGTCTGTATGACATGATTTACATGGGTAGAACCAGTGTCCCTGAAAGTGTGATTCTTGCACTGATAGACCTAAATCTGCACATAAGAGCTGGTTGTTGTAGTTTAGGATGGCAGCTGAGTAGTGAGTTGTGCTGATGTGCTAATCGCCAATAGCTTCCTAAAAATCACTTGGTAGTTGAGACAAAGTGTTAAAGGAAGTTTTAGGACCAGTAACCTTACGTGTGTACCTAAGTAGTCTTAGAATCATATAATGAAAGGTACCTTAAAGAGCATCAAGTTCCAACTCCCCTGCCATAGCTAGGGACACCTCCCACTAGAACAGATCTTGTTTCATCAGATACAAGGTCTAAAAAGCACAGAGCAGAAATCTGTTTTGTACCTTTGAAACTCACAGCACTATCTGGACCTGCTTGGATTCTCACTGTTACAGGAAAGGTGGTTTTCTGGCAGCCTCTTGTGATGTTTTATAGAGAAAGTCTTAGAAATTATAGCAAAACCCTTGGCTTCTTAAGCTCAAACAGTAAATCTGTTCATGTGTGTGACGTCTGAGCTACTAACTGGTAGACCTGCAACTGCAACTGAATATAAGCCCAAAAGTACAATTTTCATATTATAATGCCATTTAGTCTGTTACTTGCAATCTGCCTTTTAAGAGCAGTTCTAGGTCACTGACCTGTTCATAATTTAAAATTTCAGAAGAACCATGGAATTTTACACAAAACCCTCTTGAATAAGGAAAGATCTGTCTGTTCAGTTTCCTGGGTGCAGCAGGAGTATCTGATTATTTTCTTTTTCCCCATCATTTTCTTAATACCTTTTTAATAATGTCTGCTTTCTCTCATAGAGTGCAGTAGTGCAGTTCTAAGGAACTTTTTCCTTTAACAGCTATTGTGTTTTTGACAGTACTCTGAATATTAGAAATTCACTTTTCCAGTGTCCCAAATGACAGGGCAAACTGTTCCATCAGTGATATATCTTCAAAATTGGATTTAGCAAATAAAAGTGTGGTGAACTTTAAATATAAATAAGACCCATCCCTTGAATCTTCTTTAACTGCAAACCTTCAAAGAAATTATATTTTTACTCCCAGCAAATTACCTAGGAGAAAAAAATGACAAGAGTAATCTATTTTTTTCACAGCTGGTCGGTTGGCCAGAGTTTCTCATCAAGGAGTACATGCTGTTTGCTCCCCAGATGGACAGGCTGGATGAGTAACAAATCTGCAGAGCCTGGGACACAAGGTAGAAATTATACTGCCTGTGCTTTTAATCTTGCACAGCTCTGCTCATTGGTAATTGCAAGTGGCCCATATCCAAATGAGGCTCTACCGGGACAATATCCTATATCTTGTCAGAATGAGTCCCATTAAAGCCTGCCCTGGAATTAGGTCAAAAACTTGAAATAATTATGGGAAACTTATTTTTAAAAAGTTGAAGCCACATAATGGTGACAATTAGACATTTAAGCAACATCAGCTCTAAGTGCAATTTTAGCTGCTTCTGCTTGGTCCCTGTTTTGTCTGGCTGGCTCATCTATGATATGAGGTACTGAGTAAAAAGTCTGTAAAGTTGTAACCATGACCATTATCTGTGTCTCTTGTTCCAAGGCCTCTGCACAGTGCTGGAGCAGCAGTGCGTATTTGAACAGTGCCTGGCAAATTCCCTGAGGCTTGGACAAGAAATGCTGCTTGGACTCAAATGCCACTCAGCTATTTGGGTCACATCTTGCTCAGCTTGCTTTCCCTTTAATTTAAAGCGTGTTTGCTGTTGTCCTCATTCTGCCCAGCGATTCTCTTACTTTATCAATCAAAAGGCATGGAGATTTAGGAGCCTTTATTGTAAGAGTCTTATTAGAAATTCTGAATTACAAAGTGACTCCATACATTAGCCCCAAACCATATCTTTGGGGTCAGCAACCTCCTCCTCGATTCCTTACAGTCTAGATGTTGAAAGCCTGCATTTTCAGCTTCTTGTGCTATTAAGATGCCATACTGGAGCAGAAACATCTCAAAGGTACACTAAAATGCTAGTGGGCATATTTAAAAGTGATATGCTTAATTTCTAAAGAAAGCCTCGAGGCAAAATGCTTCTCTTTTACTCTGGTGTAATCCCGTCTACTCCTAAATCATTATGCTTTTAAAGCAAGCATGTAAACATCGGACTCCAAAATCATTAGTGTAAGACTTGGAGGGCTGCTGTTGAGGATGCCATGGTAACTGGAGTGCTCTGCTTCCCTCCATCGTTTTCATGGGAGCTGTGGGGCTGGAGCAGTGCAGCGGTCCATCCAGTCCAGTGGCCATCTCCATCAGGGATGGTGCTGGGAGGGGTCTGATCTTTCAGTACAGCTCAGCAGGCCTACTGGAAGCAGATCCACTCTTTCTCTCTTTTTAAATCCCACATCTGCAAATGAGGCTGTGTGCAAACTCAGTCCTGACTGCATGGATTAAAAGTGAAATGCTTATAGATGTTTTCTCCCCGTGTCATCACCCTCTTATGTGATGCAGTGTTTTGCTGTGTCCCCCTTCCATCAGTCTCTGGCTGTGGGCTGCAGAGCAGCAAGTCTGCTGACAGCCAGCGATGTTCAGGTTCAGCCTGATGGCACCACTGAGGGCTGGTCATGGCATCTACTTTAAGGGTGGATGAAACCTCCTGAGAGTTCTTTGCCTCTTCTCTTCCTTTTTGGCTGATCTGACCCTGATATAGATGTGGGAGAGAATGTGTGGACATGGGTAGGAAAATGCCAGATTAAGAAAAATGTAATGAAATGAATTTATTTAGTTTTTAACTCTTCTACTGAATGGTGCTGTTGCAATGCCTCCCTGTTTTATCTGGTGCCTGGCAATCTCCTTGCATGGATACCTGCTGGACTCATGCAATGTCCTTAGGTCAGATAACTAGGAGTGGCAGAATATGCACTGCTCTTTATTTCTCCACATAAAGAGCAAAACTGGATTTCTGCTGTGTGGCATTACTTCAGGATCTCATGTGTCTGCTCCTGTCCTACTTGCTCTTTCTAGTGGTCTTAGAGAAGTGTGAGGTGGATGCAGCTTTTTTTTTTTTTATATACATAACAGTACATTGGTAGTATTCCTTGGTAAAGTTTCTCAACATGTATTTCAATAGACCAGTTACGAAGTACATTAAGTCCTGGGCTATAAGACTGCAATCCATCTTGGAAGTGTTTTTCTGGTAGCTCCACAGTGGAAGACGCTGTGTGTGGGGACTGATTTCATGCAAGCTCTATAGACTACTTTATCTTCAGCAACACCCTCAAATCAGTTGATCAAAGGTGATTTAGATAAAGCATTTGTGCCCTTGCTCAACTTCATGTTCAATATTTGACTGCTTAGCTATAATAAAGACACCTTGATAACTAGCACAATATGCAGTCATAGATTTGTTGCTGTAGTCTAATGGGAATTTTCTCCTCCATAAGAAAGTAACGTGGGACTGTATACAAACAGCAGCATCAGTGAACAGCACATTGGTATGAATGTGGACAGAGAGGTTAAACTTGAACAAGCTAGAGAGAAAAAATGCAGTATAATTCTTGTGTAACTGAAAAAAAAAAAGTGAAAGGTGGTGTTTGGTTTTCTGTTGGGTTTTTTTTGTTTGTTTTGTTTTGGTATTTGTGTGTGTTTCCCCACCCACCCCCTTACTGTAGAGCAAGTAAATTTGTATTTCATGGATTCCAAGTAAAATACGTTCCAAAATAGGTAGACTGATATTTTTCCTCTCATTTTTCTGAGCATGGGAAAAACTTAGGTGAAGTATGGAGAACTGTGTTTAGTAAGTACCAAGGAAGCTGCATGTTCCCCATGGATGTGCATGAATAGCTTCAGGAGTCTGATTTTCTGCTTACCATTAAAAAAAAAAAAAAATCTGCACTTGGGCATATGTATGGCCGTTCTCTTCTTCCAGGCCAACTTTGAGCAGCAGTTTCTTGTGGTTGTCCCAGCAGCCCTGAACACAGGTCCACTCTCAGCGTACCCAGTAGTTGGTCAGTTCCTAGAGAAAACTGCTCACAACAAAGAGGTTTCAAAACACTTGTGCCTTGAACAGGACATGACTCGTGGGTGCGTGGCACCTACTACACCAACCACCTGATGAGCCTACAGTGTATCAGCTTTCTCCCATTGTTCAGAACCTCATGCCAGCAAGTATCTAGAGAGTGATTTCTTCTTCCACCAACTCATTTCTTTTGTCATCCTGGGCTCCAGTAATCAGGTCAGAACAGCCTGAACTTTGTACATTTGAGTGAGAGAGTGGCAGACCATTACTGTGTTGTTTCAGTATCGAGAGCTGATTTAATTATCCCTTCTCATTTTCAGCTCATGCAGGAAACATTCTTTTTTTCTTACCCACTTAGCCAGAAACATCACAGGCATTTTTATGGGCTTACTGCAAAAAATGTCTTAGCAGCAGTCTTGAATATTCCATGACAGCAGTGTCTGTGGCACTTCTATCTCACTACACAGGCCAAGGCAGCCGGCTGCCTCCCAAGAGAATAAGGGTCAGACATTTCCCCTTCAGAATAGTGAGAAAACAGGGTTTTTAATGTGAACATATTTGGTCTGAGATATGAAGCAAGGAAACAAGCTGTTCACGTATCGGTTGTAGCATATTCCAAAGGTGGGAGAAAAGTAGCTGCAGCTTAATTCACTGGGATATTAATGCATCTGGTGGGGATAGTGAATTCTCACCGATGTGTTATCAGCCACACTAGAAGCCAAATGCTGGTAGGCCCAAGCAAAATGCGATGGAATCTATAGCTGCATTTTGGATCCCATGGCAAAAACATTGCCTGATCCAAAATTCAATGCCAAACTTCTTTTGGCTTCAAGGAAGTCAGAATCTGAAGGCCAGAACTTAACAGAACATTTATAAAAGGCTGGCCTTCAGTTTTCCAGGAAAAATGCAGCAGAAGGGAATTAGGAAGCAGATGAGAAGATGAATCATGAAGTTCAATATTTGGGTAACACCTTGGCCATGGCAAAAAAGTTTTAAATTTGTGCATGCAAACACTTGGAAGATACATTGCATTTATCTCCAAGACATGAGAGGGCCAGTAATTGCAACTTATTTGTGTAAATGCAATTACTTATTGTGCAGTGGTACATTTAATCATAAGTAAATCTTCTTTAGTCTCTAAGCCACTTTTAGCAAGGAAGGGATGTTGCTTCAGCTGTCAAAATGCTATAGGATCTCAGGACATGCTGAGAGTCCTTAAACACAAAGCTTTTCTTTTCAGTTCAGCTTCTCCTGAGCTTACACTTGTAGTTTTATTTCAAGAGTCTAGGCTTCCTTGAAGGCTTGTTCCACCTGAGGAGATATGTCCCTGTCTTACTTAGTGTCAGCTTTGATTCAGAAGGCATGGGTCCAGGAAGCTGTGGCCTTTCCCACCAGTTGGCCATCTATCATTTCATTACAGTAAGGTTACCAAATTGATGTGTCCTGGCTAATTCTTCTAATGCAGCTATATAGCTATCTAGTGTCTCATCAGGCAACTGCGCCTGCTGTCTCAATTGATAACACTCTGTGATGCTATTAGCAGATGGCAGAACATGACCTACCTGTGAAATCTGACCCACAGTGATCTTCTACCAGTGCCTGTTTTCTCAGGGAAGGTCTTGAGACATACATTTATCTTCCTGGTCCAGCATTGCAACTGTGTTTTATTTTCCATAAACATAAAGGAAGATATTACACGGCTGGTATTTGGCCTTGGAACTGCTAGTGACTGGCTAAGAAATGGAGATTTGCTGTTAATATTAATTCTCACAATTTCTTTAAATGAGGCTGTAATGAAATTTGAGAGATAATTTTTTAAATAGTGGCATAGGAGCTATTTTAAATTTAACAGCTGCGGTATCTTTTCTTATATTTTTCATTAATCTTCATGTGCTTAATTAGTTGCTGTTCCTCAGTGGGAATGTTTGACTAGAGTAGAATGAGACTAATGAAATATCTCTGGTTGCTACTGCTGAAAAGGAAAAGGACTAAGTGCTAGAAGGACATCAAGCCTGGCTAAATACAATGCTTGTTCATAGGTTAGCTCTGTGTGGCAATGTTTGCATAAGTTAAAAAAAAAAAAGTAAAAGAAAAACGCACAGAGTAACTCGCTTTCAAAATTTTCCCATGTCCCATTCCACAGGAAATAGTTCTTTAGTTGTGACCCTTAGTTTGCAGGACAGGTATAACAAACATATATGTGGACTGGAAGCCTTTGCGTGAAAGGAGCTGATGGGATAAGTTCATCTCCTTTTTGAAAGTCCAGCATGCAGCTTTGCAAATATCAGCAAATCAAGAAGTTTGTTAAATCCCAACCCTAGGATGGGCAAAATAGGCCACAGTTTTGAAATAAGAAGCTAAAAAAGAATTAGGTATGAGATGTCGTCACATGCATCACGCACATGAGATGGGCACGCTCTGAACTGTGGGGAAAAATCCCATTGCTAGCAGTGGGATTGCCCACATGTGCAGTGGGATTTGGACTAGGTCCTACATTTCCTTACTTTTGCCTGATAACAGAATTGGAAATCTTTAATTTGCGCGTTCAGAAGACTGCACCCATGGCTTGCTTCATATTTAGCCAGAGTATGTCAGTTATCACAGTGTAGTGTAAGGTCTTACACTGAATATTAGCTTATGTGAGACCAGATACAATCTCCCTGCTCGTTGTTTGGAAGCAAGAAATAGCGCTTATCTTTTCCCCAGCATACAGCATTAGTGGTCACTATAACAGAGCTCCTTCCATGCTGTGATAACAGTATAACAGATACTATCGTCTGTATGTCTTCAGAAGAATAGGAAATAATGAGCCAGATTCACTTCTGTTCCGCTTCCATTGAAGTTGGGAAATTATATCAGCAGGAAGCTTGGTCTCATGCATGTTAACTGAGCTCTTTTCAGTTCAGTGCTTTGTATTACTTTAATTTTAAAATCATAGCCATAAATTGTGCCTAGCAATACCATATCAAGACCTGCATCTATTGCCAAGCACAGTCTCTCAGGCCCAGTTCTTGCTGCAGCAAACTGCTGCTTGTAAGGTACCCTTGGACTTGTTCTTGAAAAACCTGTTGTTAAAATGACACCATTTGCAACTAGTGCAGTTACCTGTTAACTCTGATGTGCACCACATCTCAGTGCCTGACAAGACCTCTACCTCTTAATTTAAGAGTAATATGGCAGAAGAATGGGAAGCTTATGTCTGTCTAAGGACACCCAGGCCTTGTCACAGCATGAAGACTACATGTCCTCAGGCAGGTATTTTCAAGTGAGATTCAGCGCCCCAAGGGACCTGGTAAACAGATGCCAGGAGGCTTTGATTCGGATTGGTTTCTCTAGAGATGGCTGCCAACCTGGGCTGATCTGTCTATCTTGCTCTGGTTTTCTTTTCTCATATGCAAGAAAAACAGCTGGGAATGAAAAAGGGGAGGTGGCATCGCTAGAGGCTCAAAGTTACCAAGCAGCTGGCTGTGAGACATTGGCGGTAACAGGGAAGAAGTGACTTGCTGAATTAGATATGAACCTCAGTGGCTGCTGATCAAGTCAATGCTTATGAAATACTCCATGGTTCCTAGACTATAAAAGGCTTAATTTTGGGGTGGAAGAGTCTGTTTATTTAATTTATCTGACTTTAATTTTACCTAATTTATGTAATCAATCTTACATTATCGTATTCTCTGTTTGTAAGTGATCTATTTTCTACTAGATTGCTCACTATTTTTACTGTATGTACCTTTACAGTAATGAACCTGAAAGCTGAAACAGATGATAACGCAGTAATTGTTTTTTAGGTCTGTAATAATTCATGAGTATTGCCTACAAAGCAGGTTTTGGATGGTCTTCAGGGGTAAACACATTAAAGCCAGGTACTTGTAAGCTCTTTTACAATCTATTAGCATAATAACATCCTGTAAAATAAACATCTTCATGATCTAAGAACATCTGATGTTGGTCCATTAACTGCCTTCATCTTCAGTTCAAACTACCAATGGTCTCTGTATCCAGGCATCATTTAGAATTACAGCTGAGAAATCTCTTGCTGTTTTATGGAAGTGACCAAGTTCAAATAATATACTAGGGTTTTAGATTCTTTTCCTTTAAAATTACATTATGGCCCATTTGAATGGGAAATCACCTTGACACACATTGCTGTATGCCAAGTTATGTCCTGGTATGCTCATAGCCTAATAAAATTGCATCTTGAAACCCTTAACTTTGTCATCACAGTTGTTATTTCCTCTTCATACCAAGTAATTAAGTAGCACATGAGGAAAATAAAATTTTTCCTTCATTTATTTATTGAAGTATCAAGGGTTACATTTGACAATGGTATTATGATACACATCTGTTTCTGTTCAGATTAGGAAGGTTTTAATGATACCTCAAGAATTAGAAAAGCAATTGCTTAACTAAACTGAGGGAATTCCCTACAAATGAGAGTGGATTATGTTTATGCAATATTTGTTTAATCTAGGAATTGTTGTATAATTAGTTACATTATGCAGATGAAAATTAGATATCCTTGTTTCCAACTCTTTGTCATCGTATTGTAAAACTACAAAGAGCTCTGGTCTTCACTGAATGTCGTAATTATTCTTTTGTAGGCAACGTCCAGCTCTGACAACATGCAAAGAGAGAGATACTGAAAATGTCTTCAGAGATACTGAAAGTTTAAAAGGTGGCTGTGTTAAAAAGAAGTTCAAACAAAGTATTCATTTAAAATAGAGAGGTATTAAGGCTTCACTTCCCTCTTCTGCAGTTTTAAGTAGTGATACGTAAGCCATACTGTAGATAATGTGGAGGGAGCAGTCTGAAGGTTTCTGGCTGGGATTTTTGTGTTGTGTTGTTTTTTTTTTTCCTTGGTACAACCTTAAGCTCACTGGCTTTACTATATGAAAATATAGTCATTACTTTATAGAGGTAATGGTTTCCCATACAGCCTACTTCTTTGTACGTGGCAATAGGTATTACATTTTAAGGTTATCATTGCATTTTACTTAGAAAGTGGAGGTTTCAGAAGGTCTTACTGTCTTTGGTGGTGGTCTATCCCTGTGTTTGCCAGTCTTGCTAAATGAGAAGACCACCACACTTTATGAAACTTTCTAGTGTATTTCACCTGCATACCAGAACTGCAGTTCAGAAAAAGCTAAGGCAAAAATACATCTGTTTCCAGAGCTTTAAGTTGGGAAATGTTTGGATATCAGCCATCAAAATCAATTCAGTCAAAACCATTGAAAAGTCAGCATTTCCATACAGTGTTTGCTTAGTCCATGGGAGCTTCCTTGGTTTTAGATCAGCTTGTTGCAATTGGGTCCTAGTCCAGGGTTTTGACAATGAAAACAAAGATGGTGTATGAATGTGGATCCACATTTTGGCTTCTTAAACTCTCTTCCACCTCCAAGACAGCAGGGAGATGTTTAGAGTGTTTTGGGGTTTTTTGACACCTGTCTGCACTTTTGGGGAAAAACGTTCAGTCTCAACTTTAAAGAAAGCAAAGCTGTACTGAGAATTAGTGATGAGAGAGTCCAAGAAATCTTATTGCTGGGCAGAGAGCAGACCAGTTGAAGATGACTGCTCCTAAGAAGCTGATGCTTTACAAGTATGTTGATATCAGTGAATGTCTGGGTTCTTGGCAATGTAGACTCTTTGCCTTTAAGTAAATGTATTTGAGAATAGATTAGTTTGCAAGCACTTGAATTGATTTAATGTGTGTTTACTCTTCGGATATTCACTGTGGCTGTTTACCTCTGCAAGATAAATATTTAAAATTGCATTTGAACCTCACATTAACGTTTATGTTCATGTCATTATAGTTTCCTTTTGTGAATGAGATTTACCTATCAGTCTTAAAGCTGTAATAAGAATGAGTCTATTTTTGTAACTCTCAGCTCCTCACGATAATCCGCCATAGGGTTGAATTAATTTTGTGGCATGTTTACTGCTCATTCATCATCAGAGTCATAGCAATGAAGCAGTCATCAGGATAGAAAAGCATTGATATTTTGTGAACAGTGCCAGGCTGACAGGTCTTGCAATGGAAATCCACGTATAACACAGCACAGCTACCTATTCCTGGGCAGGGAACACGTATCAGGGGAACTGAACTAAGGGTCTCCAGGGCCAAAAGCATGACAGCTAAACAAGAAATTGGATACAGGCATTTATTTCATTCCAGAGCTTGTCAGTAGAAGGGAAAGGGCTCATATCATAGCCGTAGTTCTCAGATTCCAGCAACTCATTTGCTCGGAGCAAAGTGCAGCCTTTCTCTTTGTTTTACCCATGGCTCCCCAAGTAGTGATTTTGCCACAGCTCTTACATGTGCCAGGTTTGTGTCAGTGACTTAGGAGTGAGGGAGGTTCCACCACCATCTCTCTGCTTGCTGATGTATGAAAATATGCCCAGTAACTAGAGAAGCAGTACAGGTTATCTTTCCAAGAAAGGATTGGAGGATAATCCCTGTTTTTTCATCTTTGATGTTCAGAAGTGCATCTGACGGTAGCTGTGTCACTGCAGAGCCTAGTTTCTTCCAGGTTCTCTCTTACTGAAAAAATTGGAAATTCCCGTGTGTCCAAGATAGATTTTTCCTTTCTCCATTCTCTAGGGACTTATCTCAATTTGTATTTGGTTGGATGCCAGAGTTTATGGTGAAATGCATAAGCATAAATCTGAGTTTCTGCTCTTCATGGAGAGTTTTGGCAAATGTTTCAGAGTTTTTCAACTGCGTAGTCAGTTTATATAGTTATTGTGAAAATTTGGAATTTTGCAGTTCATGTGGGGCTAAATTATATCAAGTGGAAGTAGCATGGTTCTGTACTGTCATATATTTTATTAGTTGGAGCAATATGCTTATGTAAATATTGTGCCAAAAGTCAAATACCAAGGTATGCAGTCAAGGTCCTTCTGGTTTTGTAAAGGATAAAAGCTCTCCTCCTTCTCCCCAAGTTGCCTTTTATCCATTAAATAATTTTCAATTGTTAACTGCAAATACTCCCCCCCCTCCCCNTTGTAAAGGATAAAAGCTCTCATCTTTCTTCCCAAGTTGCCTTTTATCCATTAAATAATTTTCAATTGTTAACTGCAAATACTTCCCCCCCGCCCTAAGAATTAAGAATGTAATTATGTAACTGAAAAAAATCTGTGTATAAGGAAGCAGTTTCAGATGAAATTATAAGAAAATTGCAATGAATATAATATTTTTAAACCATTTCTTGTGCACTTTGAATAATTTAGTACTTGTATGCTTTACTTGTCCTTGTGCAGAGAGGAATGTGAATTCAATAAATCTGGAAATTATTTCCCAACACTTTACTTTAGATTCTTCACAGAATTCTCTAATGTATCAGTTATACAGGAAAGAAACATCTGATCTATGGGGGAAATGTTACAGGAACCAAAAAGAAGTGAGAGTCCAGTGCACGGGACTCTGCCAAGGGATGATTATTACTCCCTGCTTTTTTGGTATGAGACTACAGTTGGCCGCGTTATGATTTAGAAAAAGCTATAGTTAAGAGTAATTTTGGGTAAACATATCTGAACTACACAGCACTGTAGGGAACTTATCAAATTTGTTGTTCTCTATTTAGGCTATTAAAGGAGAAACACTTGTTTTGGTTGTGGAATTCATGGAAATAGAGATGTCAGTGGATGGTGCTGTGCTGTTCAATTTACCTTCCCGCTCTATATGTGTTAGCAGCCAGCTGTATGAATCTTTGCATTTGGTCCAGCTCAACTCCAGCTAGAACGTGTTAAATGCTTGTCAGTGTCCTGGCGTGGCTGGAAATCGATGCAGGATGCAATCAACCCTCTTAATCTGAGTTTATATACCTCGATATGCAAACAAAATCATAATCTATGTTTTCTACAGCACAGAGCACGTCTCTGGTATCTCGTCAAGGACAGAAAACAGTGACGGTAGAGATTTCTGTGGAAAACACTTATGTTGAGCTCTGTATCATCTGTGTGATACGATCTAAATATGCTATTGTGCCTTTTCGCAACACAGATCAAACACTGTATCTTGAGTAAGGACAGATAATTGTTGCTCTTTCAGACAGATGGAGATGGTTTAAGGCTGGACTTTCGGCATCAGAGAGATCCCTCACATAACCAGGTTTTATCTTCTATCACTCTTTTTCTGAAAGGCTATGGAAGCTGGTCCTCTTGATCAAAAAGCTGATTGCCATCCAGATCTTTTAGGTAAAAGATAAGCCCTCATTTGCTATACGCTTATTTCATAAAAGGAATAAGATAATATATTCAGAACAATAGATATAGATACATTTAGAAGAATAGATACTGCTTGGAGTGAGTAACGTGAGCTTGTCTGATCTTATCTTGGAGTGTGCAATGAAGCTTTTGGGTGCGTCTGCCTTTTCCAGCACTGATTGCAGGGCAGAACTGTCACTCTTCCCCATGCTGCTGCTTGTGTGGGATGGGACTGTTTGCAGGAGAAGGAACTTGTCATTGCAACTAGAGTTTGTAGAGCCAGGCTGTGTGCTGTCAGAAACATAGGAACTGTCCTGTTACTGTGCAGATGTCTCGGGTGACCGTTTCCCTCCACTGATGTTAGTGAAAAAGAAGTCTGGAGTTGGTCCATTAAATCTGTGCATATAAATCTTAACAACTGACATAAAGACATTATTCTGGAAAGCATCTGCAGTCAGGCAACAATTAAGTCCAGGATGGGAGCAATGACATGATTAAAGTTAAGCACGTGCTTATGATATTACTGTGAACAAAGATGAAGCTGAATGCTATTTCGTTGCTTTCCTGGGTTTGAGCTAGAGTAAATAAATGCCAGATGAATTGTCAGGCACATATCCACTTCTGGGTTTTAAGTGGATCATTAAATCCTACTTGTCCATGCTATACTGCTTTACAGATACAATTGTACTGATAGGATGGTAATAAAGGAAAAAACAAAGCTCTGAAGAGGGTTGTAACCTCCTGTAACTTATTTGCCTACCAGCTCAGGATGATGTTTTGATGTTGGATGTTTGATATTTTGGTGATGTTTGGAAACTGAGGGGAAAAGTTTTTCAGCCACAGAACTGGCCAAGAGCACTCTTTTCTTCCATAGGTAAGTAATAAACCTAGTCAGGTCAAAATCAATTGCAGTGGATTGAGGTGCAGCAATTATTACTACATCCATAGCATTTGCGCAGTAATGGATGTTGCGGTTCACAAATTCTGAGTTATTTTTGGTCTTTGGTTTCTTGCAAAACTAAGGAAAAGTCAGTAAGAAACACCAATCTCTTGCTATGAATAAGGCTAGATTTCAATTCTCTGTAGAAAATGTTTGTTAAAGCTTTCTGCAAGTCAAGTGCTTCGTAAAACAATTTATTTATTTTTTTCTCCAGATATATGAAGTTTTGGCTGTCTCCAAAACATGTTCAGAAGAGGTTACTATGTCTGGATCTATTCTTTGCTCAACTGTCTTGCAGTAAAATGGATGTAAATGTTAATTTTAGAATAATACTATAATATTCATAGGGTTGCTGTAGGAGCCTTGAATAATACAAACTATGTGCACTCTAATTACAGAAGTATAGAAACTTCATGCAGAATATAAAAGTAACTTTGAATATTGATTTCAACAGCACAGACCTGTAATGTAATAATATGGTGGATCATTGCGAAAATTAATATAAAATCTAGCCCAGTTACTCAGATACACAGCAGTAAGGGATTTGGTTATAGGGCTAAGAGAACAAATGGTAAAATTTATCTTACAGTGCACTGATAAAACATTAAAGGAGATATCTGTGTCAAATGGAGAAAGACACTGACAAGTAAAATATTTCTGTGGCAGTGTGTATTTGAAAAGAATTCCAAATTAGATAGTTTTCCGACTCCACCAGTAATACATTTTATACTTTCTAGACCTTTGATTCCCAGTTGGTCTACCATGTTCCATGAGATGGTCTCAGTACTGACCTTTCAGCAAATACAATCCTGCTATAATTCACATTTTATGCAATACAAACATGCATTTATTGCTATTAAATCCTAAAACTGTGTGTAGAGAATGTGAAAAAGATGAACTGTATTCTGGGTAAGATGAAATCCCATAGATATGGTTGGGAGATGTTATTGCTTTATATCATAAGATTTATTGTACAGTTCTCCACACAGTGTATGTTAAACAAAATTAGTATTAGTGAATCAGTGGTGGCAGACAAATGTGGTGCAATTATGAACTGCAAATGGTAGCACAATCCTTTGTTACTTACGCATTTAATTCATTAATAATAAAAGTCATACACTGAGATGTGGGTGATGAAAGTACTTTAGGAAATTATAGTACATAATTATATCTTTTCTCCTTTTGGGTATTTTTTCCCACCCGTTTTGAATGTTTTATTAGTTTTAGCTCTTTATAGACACTAAATATTAGTAGTGCTTTGATCTTTAGCCAACTCTCATTAAGTACAGTGGTCTAGGTATTCTCATGGTGAAAACTGGTATATCTTCATGGATTTTCAACACCTTTCCCATCCTACAGGACCATGTTGCTTGGCTCCCACTGAGAATATGCCAGAGTATAAGACTTGCCATCGAACTGGAGCTGGAAAAAAGATTGAACTTTGTGGGTTTTGTCATTTTTATGAAGTCTAGGGTAGAACTGATAGTCTGTGTGGGAAATGCTAACCCTCTGGGGAAGACACCACAGGGCAAAGGTTTGTCACTTTGCATTTTCATTCCTGAGCTGGAGTTAGCAGGTGGCAGCCTGGAGGGCAGCCTGGGGGAAGGTGTCCCTTGATGTGAGTCAATGTGACAGACTGGGGTTATTCAGGCATGGTCTGCTGCCTGTCCTGGCTGGAATTTTCTGTTGGATTGTGCTGTTATGGGGCAGATAACAGCCTTCCACGCTGGCACAGGTACCTCTGCTTTTCTTAACCAGGTGACCATCCAACACAAGAGGGGTTTGAAATCTCATTTAGCTGTAGAGTGGGGAGGAGGCGCTCAGCTGTGTGGGAGAAGACAGTATGCAGCAGAGAGAAGACTGAGTGAACGGTGGGATGTGTAAATTCAGTAACTGCCAGCTGTGACGGGATGACTTCTGAGAGCAATGCTGCAGTGCCACTCGGTGCATTATTCAGAAGGAAGAACTGATAACCAAACGCCATGTTACTGTATGTGACAGTTGAACATAAAGGTCGAAAGGGAGTAGGGAGTTGAGTAGGGAAAACACGTTGTGCTGAACAGTATCAAAACATATTACAAGGACCAAAAGTACTTGGATGAGATACAGATTGCATAAAATAATGGCAGCCTTTTGATGCATTTGTTGCTGAGTTGACGTGCAGCACTGCAGGGTAGTTACCGCAGGGCCAGTTCAGCATAAGCAATGTGTTAAGTGGGAGAAATTGCTGACCTGCTTGAACAAATACTCTCTTCAGGGTTCACTGGAGGTTCAGGATGACTTCTGTCTAAAGGGCAATGCCCTTATCTTAGTGAAGCCAGTGGCAAAACTCCCATTTTCCCAGATATCTGTCTTGATGATAGCTAGGGAAAAGAACTTTAGGCATCAGTTCTCTGCTGAAGCCATGAGTTAATTTCTGCTATTGTGCTGAAGATCATCTGGCACTGATATTTTCTTCTTCTACCTGACGTGCCCTTAGGGTCCACAGCTTGCTAGAGAGAAGCTGCTTGAGGTGCTGTGCAAAATTCAGCCAATTTTGGGCTGGCGATGCTGAGCATTAAGAACACAAGATGTCTTGATTTTTGGCTAAGTATTCCTAGCACATCTATTCTACCCTGCTCATGCCTGATTGCACGACTGCAATGTGGCCTTAGGAGGAACACTGTGAGGGACAGTTGCTGTGTAAGAAAAGCAGTAACACTAAAGACCCACATGGTTTTAATATACCTAAATTTTCTGTGCACAAACAACAGTGATTTAAGTCTGATTTCCAATATCTCTTCTTGGTTCCATGGACCTTTTAGCCTGAGCAGGTTTGTCCGGTATGCAAAGCATTTGTCTTTGCTCAAAGCAGATCTCAGAAGAAAGGCTTATTTTGTACCAATTGAACATTTCCTTAGTGATTATTTGACACAATTTTATTAACTTACGTTGACTTAGTTTTAAATGCAAATTGAACAACTTGCAAAATTACCAAACCAAATTACAACAAAACTAGGCCAGATAAATGAGAACAGCAAATTGATGGGAAGATCATCACCTGGAAAATCATAAGGTAACAGAGCATCAAAAGCCAACTTGATTATTCTATAACAATTAGATAGCAGCAGTTTGTCATTTGGGTAAAAACATTAGCTCATTTCAAAGGGCTTCTGTATATTCTCCAATACAGTAAGTGTATTGCTAGTGCAAGTAGCTGAGGACAGCACACGAATCTGTCAGGGTACAATTGTGTGATAGAAAGTTAATCTGTGCACAAACAGATTATTTGCTGAGTACTTCGTTGCTGTCAATTTTAAAACAGGTTAATTTTCCAGGAGCTCCCAACTAGAACAGTGCTCAGAATCTTCAAATGTTTGAGCTCACCTTGGAAACTGGTACAAAATTCTACATGTCCAGACCTTGATCCTGCTTTCATGTCTCTTTTAATTTGGATTATTGTCCATGTATAGAGGTCACTTGAAACTACAGATCCCTTATGGCCACGAGGATTGAAACTAATATATCCCATCACAGGGCATAATTAGACATGAAAGGCTAATTTAACTATGTAGAGGTTAATCTAGGTTAACCATTGTGGTGTTAGGGGAATATTCAGTATAATGGGGGATACTTCCATCAAATAACATTTTTCAGATAACCTTAGCACCGAAAAGTAATAATAAAGTATATTTCATAGGTCATTTTAAGGAATAATCCTGTAACTGTACTGTAAAATATATACTACACGATGCGGTCTCTCTGTGCAGAGAGATAAAGCAATACAGGATTGGCTAGAGGCTGTAGACAAAAATCAATGTAGCGGTGCTCTTGCTGTAACAATGTCCACATGTAAATAAGATATGGGATATATCCAAAATGACTTAAATCTCCACTGAAGGAAAAAACCTTTTACCTTTTAGCCAGAGAGAGCAGAGAGCTTTGAAGTAGCATTAAAAAATAAAAAAAAAAATATCTGAAAGCCTATCATAGATGGAAGTTCTTTTTTACTGATTGGGATATCCACCTGATGGGACTGCAGAGACTGAGGATTAACATAGTCATGTCTTGTTACAATAATTGGACATACTGTGTATTTGTATATCTATATAAAAACATACGTATATGCAGATTTTTCCACATGTTGCAAGTAGGACAGGTCTTTAGAACTCTGGAATTACAGGGAAAGCTGAAGAGTTTTGAAGGGACTTGGTCTGAGAACTTCTTGATGCCTGATATCTGATTCACCAAATTGAAAAAAAAAAAAAAAA